>MU277687.1:154244-391856 GCA_022385805.1 Pilatotrama ljubarskyi | reverse complement strand
CTGTGTCAGACCCTCTCAGACTTTTGCAGAAGTACTGATGGTGTACGGAGAGATACATCGCGATGCGCGTGATGGACACCACAAGTCTGACCAATTCCGACGTTTCAGGGCCCATGCGCCGCTGCTTGAGGCACCGGTAGAACCTAGCGGTGAATGCGGTGTGTCTTGAAATCAGGACCCGCGCGATGCAATCTATGTCGGCTCGAGCGGCCGGGGTCGAGTTCCACAGGAGACCTTCCAAGGTGACAAGAGCAGCACATAGATGATCTGGATGCGCTTCGTCGGGCGGAGATACCAAGGACGTGAGGCGCCTCGCGAAGGATTGGACTCCATTCAACCTCAGAATGCGTGGCTTGATAACAGCTGCGCCTTCGTCGCTTGGCGATGGGGAGGCGGCGGGATCAGAGGTCAGAGTGCAAACAGCCCAGCAAATCTGGCGACAGGCGGCATCAGTCATCGCCGGTCGATGCATCAGTTTCGACAGGTAGTTGAGCCAGAATACGGCATCGCCGATGAAAGGGACCACAAAGCCATGACGCTCTGGATAAGACACATCATGGAGTGCCAGGTAGATGACCGTGTTCACGGCGTGCATGACATACCAGCCCTCTTCCGAACTCAGCTTGGCTGTGGCTACCCGGAAGAGGAAAGTATGGATGAGCGACTTGACAGACTGAGAGCTTCGCATCTCCGGGGCCTCTGGCATCCTGATTGAGAGGCGCAGAATCGCGGCCAACAAGGGCAGAGGCAGATGTTGTGCTTCTTCGAGATAGGAGATAATGATGGGGAACGAAGTCGGGGACAGAGGAGAAGGAGCAGGATTGGTCGTAGCCTGTACAGTGAGGAACAGCTGACGGGTGTGATGGACCTTGAGCATGTCTTCAGGGTCGAGAGCTGCAGAGCGCTGCGCGGGATCTTGCGTATTGTCCGTCCCTGCCTCGGACTCGAGAATCGCGAGCGTCAAAAAACTGGATATCACCGAGGTTCGGTGGCCCTCTGGCATGCTGACGTACGCGTCATACGGATACGACAGCAGATGACGCTCTAGACAAGCAAACGCGCCCTGCTGGATGAAAAGCATTCGATGTAGGACAAGGTGAGGGAAGCGTATGAGCGCTAGGGTTAGTCTCTCCGTTCCGTGTAAGCGATCCGAGTGATGCAAGAGCCACAGCAAGATGCGAGAGTCAACGGAGGATTTGTCCTTCTCAATCAACTTCTCGTCTTGGCTCCGAAGCGAGGAATTGCGAAGTGGTTCAGATTTCCGTGCCACCGAGGCGGGAAACGTCCCCACCCTCTGCAGCTGAATCT
Organism: Pilatotrama ljubarskyi; assembly: GCA_022385805.1. Taxonomy (NCBI): domain Eukaryota; kingdom Fungi; phylum Basidiomycota; class Agaricomycetes; order Polyporales; family Polyporaceae; genus Pilatotrama; species Pilatotrama ljubarskyi. The sequence goes on along the minus strand of MU277687.1, from coordinate 390,548 downwards.
GGAGCTCGTCCTCTGCAGCGTAACGTGAACCACGGACCCAAGCGCGACAGACCTGGGAGGTGCGAGCCGAGTACTTGCGGAAGACTCTGGAGACTTTTACGGCCGCGAGACAGATTTTCCCCCAGGTGAAGACAAGGACAGAGATGGCCGCTGCGACAAGGACGGTCACCGAAGTCTTGAACAGGCATTCAGGGTAAACGTAGGCTAGCATGTTCGCGGCCGCGTACACGACAGAAGTCGTACACACCAAGAGCGCTGACACGATCGCGACGCTTTCGTTGAGTCCCCATACGAAGTCGATAAGGCCAGCGAAGAACAGCAGAAGAGAGACGTGCAAGAGGATAGGCAGGAAGGAGATGATGGCGGGTAAGTTCCACTTGTGCATACCATCTACGCGGTACTGACGATGCCGTGCTCTTGTTGACGGGTGTGGAGAGAGGCCTGCTAGCAAGTAATTGACCCATTGCTTGGCCAGGATTGTGATGAGCGCGGCGGCGAGACTGAGGATCAGACTCGAGAACCAGTACACGTTGACCCGCACGGCGGAGTCCGCCACCCGAAACCGCGGAACGGGTGCTTCCGCAGCAGCAGACGCGTTGCGCGTAGCTCGCAGTTCGTAGAGGATCGCATTGAGGAGCTCATCCGTGGGATCTGCTTGTAGGCCCTGGTATGACTCGATGATGAACGCCGTCAAGACAGCGGAGAACAAAGCCGCCTGGTAGCAGTCACAAATCAGCCTTCACGAAGATGGACCTCCCAAGACCCCGACGCACGAAAATGAGCAAGGAATCCAGATCCGTGTTCCATGCTTGCACGGTCTCCTTATCTTCAGCAAGAGCATGTTCAAGATACAACGGCCATATTTCCGCCATCCCCGCTTCCGCCGGAACCTGTCAAACGCGTCAAACTATGCGAACAAAACTGACTTTCTCTACTCATACCTCAATTGCGGCCGTCACTTCAGGCCCAGATACATGTTCTGTGGTCGTCTTTGCCTATATCAGGCTTGTGAGTCGACGCTTTCCAGACTATGCAAGGATAAGTACCTCTGTGCGCCGCGGGCTTTTCCATAACCTCGAGAAGGGAACTTGTGGAGTGGATTGCGCGTCCGTCCCAGAAGTCATTGGCGAACCACCGATTGAGCGACGGAGTAGGGATCTCGGCCTTCTCTGAGCGTTGCTGTGAGTAGCAGGGATACCAGGGGCTTCACCTGGAGTGCGGAGCGACGGTACATGCTGCTCTGATTGCGCGTGGTGCGAGCCCGCCTGGCTTCTCTCCGTGTTTCGCTCGATGTTCACATCATCAACGAGCTGAGCCCGCGAATGTCGACAACTCTGTGTGGGATACCCAGCGACGGGTTGCACATTGCCGGAGGGGTATGTATGACGGCCCCGGCTGGGCGGCGAAGCGGATGCACCTATCACGTGCTCGAACCGTACATTTGCGCGAGTAGTAGCTGGGAAAGGCGGTGATAGATCGGCAGTGTGTACTGCTCTGGGATATGTGCGGACGCCAGGATTATGTGACGCTGGGTAGGGCCCCGGGTGTTTGTCGTTTGCATAGGCCATGTCCTCAAAGGTCGGCAACACCAGATGGAGGGCCCCGAGCTCCACATCAGGTAAATTGGAGGTCTTCGAATGTGAACGATAGCAGCCGAACAAAAGATCCTATCAGTAAGTCGCTCAGTAGAGCTCAGGAGGCGAGACTGTACCATCTCGAGTGATTCGAATCCCTTCTGGCGTGAGAGAGTGACAAAATAACAGATGCTGCGTTCGCGGGTCGTCGTGGAAGCTTGGAGGATAGCACCCTACTGCCCATGCGAGACTCGTAGTGTATACAGCGGCTATCCGATAGCTTCCCATGAGCCGATATATACCCACGGCGTTTTCGTCAGCGGCACGTGTGTCGACATCCCCTTAGCACGAGCGTCAATGCTTGTCTACATTGGCGACGATCCAAGTGAAGCGTGAGTAAAATACCGATCCGGAGTCATAACACGCTGGCCTGTAAACTTCAGAGTTTGCGATAGAGCGGTACATTGAAGACGAGGACTCGACGGTGAAGCTTGGAACGCCGCCGAAAACCGAGGCCGCAATTGGTCCTATCAGTTACGACCATTCTAGATAATGCCGCAGAAAACTCCTGCGACGTTGTATCATGTCCGAGACGCGCAGGACACATGTGTGTTCAACGAAATACAGTCGCACGTGCTGTGCATCCTGTTTGTACTTGTTAGGATCAGAAGTCTTTGGACAACACGAGCAAACATCGAGACACGTTGTCGAAGCAATTGGGCTGGCAGTTTTACTCACAGTGTATCAGTCTCATAAGTGTAACTCGTGGATAATTTTGGCTATTTATCAGATCATGCGAGGTTTGTGTGCAGGCGATTGAGGCAAGATGTCGGAGAGTTCAGGATAAGCAGCCCGATTACCAAATCGGTACAGGGGTGGTACGGGCGCCAACGCAAAGTACTCTCTTGTCCTTACCCTCTACGCCGTCGTCGTCATCGTCGGGCCCAGCGACGGACGTTAGGTCCCCTCTTTGCTGCTACGAGCTCACGATATGGCGGCATTCTTGTCCAAGGTCTTTCCGCGCAAGAAGGAGAAAGACTCGAACAAGCGAGCATCTGCCTCTTCCCTACTCGAGGGCAAGTTTGAGGCCGTCTCTCCTACAGTCTCTCCCTCAGCAGCAAAGTTCGACGAGGCCCCCCAGAAACCCAAGGCAAGAGGGCGAGAGAAAGAGAAAGAAAAGGACAAAGAGAAGGAAAAGGAGAGTGGGTTCTCGCTGTTCAGGCCCAAATCTCGCCCTCTTTCTCCTCCGCCGGACGCGCGTAAGACCGTGTCAGATGCGCCCCACCTCACCCTCAACCTGCCCGTTCCGAAGGAGGAACGCAGTCGGGCGTTAGGTGTCGTGTTCGAGGGCGATCCGGACGACATAGCCGTTCTGCCCGACAATGTCATTGGCGAGCGACGACTCAATCCTCTTGAGGCGCTACTCCTTGTCAAGGCGTGTTCTTCAGCTATCATTGCCAATGGAGGTGAGTCACATAGTCAAAGTGTCGCATACATTGGTTGATTGTCATCAGGCCTGGAGACTTTGGGTGTCATGCATCCGTTCTGGTATTCCGCCTCCCCGGACGTGCAGCGCAAGCTCATTTCCCTATTCATACTCTCATTGGCTCCCAAAAGCCCCATTACTACGCTCTCTCCCAGCCCTACTTCCGCTCTCTCAACCTTCGACACCGAGCTCGAGTACACGCGCTCCCCTCACGACATAGCCGCCGTGCTACGCTGGGCTCTCCGCCACCTTCGCTTGGAAGGCGATTCCTTCGGCCGCACGAACGAGCAATGGAAGTGGTACCAAACATTCGTGGAGGCAGAGCGCGCTTCGTCCTTCCCCCTGAACGCGTTCTCGGACGCGCTGGTGCATCAACTGCCGCCCTCCCATCTGCAGCTGCTGACCGCAACTCTGGACATTGTGTCGTCACTCGCGGCACACTCAGAACATAATGGCATATCTGGTAGCAAGCTGTCCAAGTTCTTCGGGCTGTGGCTGCTCACGACCAAGAGGACCGAACAAGACGATGACTGGTCCTCGTTCTATTCCAGGTGGGAACGTGCCGGCCGGATTCTGGAGCACCTATTCTTGGCGCACATCAGGTATGTTTTTATACTCCTCAGAGGGTGCCTCAGCTTGACCAATGCCTCGTAGGGACGAGATGTCGCGTAAGAAGATGCCACTGCGGCTTGCAGAGCTCGTCAAGGGATATCCGTATCACAATAGAAGTCCGTCAACTGACACCACGGTATCCGTGGACAAGGACCTCCTACCTCGTCCCCGCCTCTCTACGAGACAGCATGACGCGTTATATGTTCGCATCGAGACTCAGCTTCCCGACGCGAAGTCGACCAGGCAGAAGCAGCACCCTCTGCGTCTTATCGCAGACGCTCTCAAGTCGGAATTCCAATTGACGGACTCCAAATATGCTAGACTGTGGGAAGCGGTGAGGAAGAGCGCGCTCGCGAACGACGAGCCTGAGCCCATCCTTACGCACGTCGACGGATATCCTTCCGTCTCACGTATTTTCTCCGATGAGACTATCCGCCTCCTGTCACTTGTTCCGGCAGAGTCTTCCAGCAGTAGTAGTAGGACCTATAATACCGTGCCAACCATCCGCCTCCCGCGGCCTCCTCGCAAGGCTGAAGGCGACACTACTTCCGGCGCACAGGCCAATGGCAACGGCAAGGCGACCACCAACGGCTTTGCGACCGTCCGTGGTCGTTCGGCCACTACCACTACTACTCCGGGCTCCCCCAAAGACTGGTCGGACTTCTCCACGTCGGGCTTTGGCGAGACCGCCCTTGGCAAGGACTTCGCGAGCACTCTACTCGACAAGGACGTAGAGGTGACCACTCCGCCCGTCGTCGAGCGCAAGACCAGCAAGAAGCGCAAAGCGTCCCCGGGCCGCCGCTCATCGGTGGACAACCCGAAGCCTGAGTCTGCTCATCTCGCGACCCAGCTCAGCCCGCCGCCGCCGCTCAAGTCCAAATCGGCGATCGTCAACCTCATCAAGCTGGACGAGGCTTTCATCGACTTCTGGAGCGACGCGCTACTCGACCCCATCTCCTCGGACTGGCCCAACTTCGTCGTCGCCCAGCTCAAGTCCCTGCCCGGGCTCGAGAGCGACGGCAAACCAGTGCGCTGGCTCGTTCTGGAGCAGCGCTTCGTCGCGCCGACTCCGCCCCCGCCCCCGCCTCCCGCGGAATCCGAAGCTACCTCCCCCGGTGGCCCAAGGCGTGCGTCCTCGCCGCGGCCGTCTATGCGCTCCGAGCTGTCCGCGCGCAAGAGCTCGACACTTGCGGCCGCCAAGAAGCGCTTCACGCTCTTCTCGTCCAGCCAGACACTTGGCGGGCTTTCGTCGAAGACGGAAGCGAAGACCACCACGCGCAAGAAATCGAAGCCGACGCGCGTGGGCGAGATGGGCGAGATCTTGCCCGAGGAAGACAAAGCCGAGAGCAAAGCCGAGAACAAGCAGCCCGAGACGAAGGAGACACAGAAGGTAGCCGAACCTAAGGAGGCGGCCGTCGCGCCGTCTGCGGAGGCTTCCAAGCCTGCAACTCAGGAGTCCAAGGACGCTGCTCCCGCTACCTCGGCCCCTGCAGAGGTAGCCGTTGCTACTCCTACGGATGCTATGTCGCCCCTTACGCCCACCGCGGAGGACTTCCCTGCTGTTCCGGTGGTCGGAGGCCTTGTCGCTGCTGCCGCCGACGCTACTGCGGCTGCGGTCGAGCCCCTGAAGACGGAAGATGCACCCACGGAAGACAAGCCCGTCCTTGCAGTTGCTGAAGAGCCCATAGTTCCCGCCGACGCGACTCCCTCTACTCCCGCTGAAGGCGCCCCTCAGGAGAAGACGCTCCCGCCTGCTCCCGAGCCTGTGGTCCTCACCGGAGAGACGCCCGGTCCTCAGGTCGCCTTGAGCACGAGCGAGCCTGCCGCGCTTGCCGAGCTCTCGACCAAGATCGACGAGGTCGTCGCGCAGGCGGCGTCGTCCCCCGAGGTCGACCAGCTGCCCGCGGGGGGATCCGAGGTCTCCCCCGACGCGAACGCTGGCCAGCAGACGACCGAGATCATCCCGGAGGCGCCGGTCATGGAGGAGGTCATCCCCTTCGCGACCCCTGCCGAGGCTGCTGCTGCCGTACAAGAGTCCGCGGAGAGGGACGCGCAGGAGGAGAGTCCGGTCACTGATGCTGCCGTCGCTGAGGCTGAGGTTCCTCCTGCCGCTGTTGCCGAGGCTGGCGAGTCCGCCGCTCCCGAGCCTGAGACTGCAACTGTGGAGCCTGCTTCAGCCGCTGGAGAGCTTGTCGCTCCTGAGGCTCTTGTCAAGGAACCCGTGGCGAAGGAGGCTGTTCACGCTGAACCTGCGCCCGTCCAGGAGGAGCCCGCTGTAGGGGCTGCCGAAGCCGCTGCTGTTCCACAACCTGAAGAATCCGTGGCCGCTCCAGAGGACCCCAGCACTGCTCCTCTCGAGGAGAACGTACCTGCAGGTTTGTGGATCCGATGAAGTTGTGCCGTTCCAGACACTGAATTTTTTCCTTCGCTCGCAGCCGAAACCATTCTGGAGCCTGCGGAAGCTCCTGCAGCTGAGCCCGAGCCTGCTACTCCCGTTCCTTCAGAGCTTCAAGCCCCTGCTGTTCCGGTGCCCGAGCTTGAGCCTGAGACAGCTCAGGACGAAGTTGCTGCTCCTGCCACGTCGGAGGAACCCGTCCAAGAGGAAGAGACTGCCAAGGAGGAAGAGATCTCGGCTCATGCGCCTGGTGTGGAGGAGGTGGAGGATGCAGAGCACACCGTGATTGCAGATGTCGCTGCTCCGACGGCAGAAGAAGTCGCCGTCGAACCCACTCCTGAAGAACCTGCCGCTGAGCATACCGTCGAGGAACCCGTTGTTGAGAAGCCGTCCGCTGAGGATGTTGCTACCCAGCAGGCCGTGGAGGATCCCGCTGCCCTCGAGCACTCTGCAGACGCCGTGCCTGAGCCGGAGGCTGCCAATGATGCCACACCTGAGCAGAGTCCAGTCGCAGCTGCTCCGGCGGTCGAGGGGACCCCTGCTAACGAGTCACAGGCCGCCACAGCGGCACAAGCCGAGGAGGCTCCGGCAGCTGTCGAGCCTGAAGCTGTCGAGCCCTCGGAAGCCGTTCAAGAGACGGATAGTGCGTAACAGACAACTGAAGCAGGTTCAAGTCGCTGACACTTCCTTTAACTAGCCGAGAGTGCCCCCGCCGCGGAGGCTGCACCAGCTGGTACGGAGGTGGCGCCGGCGCCTCGTAAGGAATCTACGCCCGCTTCGCTGACCGACCAGCCTCAGCTCACTGAGAAGCATGAGAATGGATCGGTACATCCTGAGACGGAGAAGGCTGAAGATGCGCCTGCACTCAAAGCCGAAGCCGAAAATGCGGGCTCCGAGGATAAGCCTGCGGCTACTGAAGGTACGATCTACTGCATAGCCTACAAGGTGGGCAACTACTGACTTCTCTCTATGCCACACAGTCAGCAGCGACTAGATTTCGTGATCATACCTGACGGCACAGCCGTCATGACTTGCTATGTGAAGAGGCATGGACGTTCCCCCGAGTTGTTTTTGGCATCACGGAAGATACCCCCACTGTGATCGTTGACCCCCCTCATTATCTTTCCCATCACTTACACTTGTGCTATCCTGCTATCTTGTCTCCGAGGAGGTCTTATGTGCAGCGTGCGCTTCCCGGCGCCGCTGTTGATACTGGCTGCTGATTTATAGTTGACTCCTAGTTGCATCTGCTTATGCCTGGAACCCCCATGTAATGCCCACTTCTGCTCCGCACTTGTCTGCGTGTTGCTTTGAGCGATCTCGTTTCTATACATCACCTTCCTTCGTAGTTTGGCATACCGGTTTGCAATGGGACATCATCTCATCTTGCAGAACTAGGGAAAGGAGCGTTTCGCTGAGAGGCTCGTGAGGCTAGGAACAACTCGTCCATGAAGAGACGCATATATGATCTGGTGATTCCAAGGCAGAGTGACGCTCTGAGCAGGTGTGTCGCTCGGGCCAGCTGCATCGGTTAATCAGACGGTACATCTCTCCCGGTCTACTCCAAAGAGTGAAGATGCGCGTAACGTTATCGATGGCGTTCGTCGTGCCGTTCAACGGCTGTCGCGTGTCAAAAGGATTACGCTGGGAGACTAGACATACCGACGTCCAAGGACTCGTCGTAAGCTCCAGGTCCGATGGGGGGCAGGAGGCTTCGTCCAGGTTGGTGTATTGTAGATGTGCTCGCATGATCACACTAGCATGTAGTCTAACCAAGCCGCCTGTCATGACTTACACTGAGTCGAGGCCGAGCCCGGCATAGCAGGGAAACCAGTCGAAAAGCAAGTAAAAGAGATTCGTTACGCGTAGTAGAATACTATACAGGCGAATAGATGTCGTGCGAAGAGATATGCCAAGGAGCTATGGCGTATGATTTACATGAGCTCTACACAAATGGAACATGCCGACGAACACTCACCAGTCACCGTGTAGTCGGAAGAGACCCAAGCCAGCCTAGGATAATGGAACGGAGACTCATGCAGTATCCTGCCCAGCGTCCGTAGGTGTGGTGGTCGCAGAAGCAGCAGCGGAGATGGCGCTGGAAAGCGCACTGCCAGGATCATGCTCGCCATCGTGCGCATCCGTCTTCGACGATGTGGGGGCGGCCTGCGCGGAGCTCCGCGACGCTGCCTGGCCAGGATCACCGTCTGCTTGAGACACCGCCGGCCCCGTCGCACCTCCCGGATCGCCGCTCTTGGTGGCAACGGCACTCGAGCTCTTGCTGCTGTGCCCAACGGTGCCGCCCACTGCGCCGCCGACGATGGCCCCGATGACGACGAGGCCCCCGAGTACGCAGATGATGACCCACTTGCGGGTCTTGTACCACGGAGTGGCTGGCCGGGATGCATAGGTGTATCCACCGACTTCCGCTTTGGCGTGGTTCGAGGCAAGGATGGGTACCGGCGGGGGTGTGGTCGAGACGCCGCGTGCGCCGTGATGTCTATCATCGAGCAAGTCGATGTCGTATCCTTCCTGTGCGAGTTGAGGTATATACCTCCATCGTCAGCGCTGCGGCGCAAGGGAGTCAGAGCAGTGAGACCAGACACGCGCCTGCTTCTCTGCGCGCGACGCGGCCGGCGCGCTCGCGAGGAGCCGCTCGTCGTAGGCCCCCGACATGCGTGCGTTGTGCTGGGCGGGAGCGGGACCGCTATGCTCCGGATCGTCCGGGGCGATGGCGGGGATGGTGGAGGTAGAGAAGAGAGGTGCGGGAGCGTCGGGTACGGCCTGGCATTGTCGAGCTTGGGACCAGTGCTAGCGCTAACCTTGACAGATGGTGGTGGTCGCCTTCAAGGCGCTGTACCCAGCGAGTCGCCGGCGCTTCTAAGTACTGTATTTAATGGGCACTTCGTCCTCTTCCATACTGCCAACGGCCCCGGGGCGGCTCTGTATACCAACATTGTCTGGTTTTGCTGCTGGGCCCAGAGCTGCCTAGATTTCAAAATACACTGTTCCATCTAACTGAAGAATACCGAGAGGCAGGTTTCGAGCAACATCCGAGTCAACGACCTCGAACATGTCGCTGCCGAGCATTTCGCGAATGACCTCCTAGTCAACTGAAGGCAATCATTTGAACGGCTAGGAAGTACACAAGCACTACCCTCGAACTCCCCCCACTCTCTAGAACGGCCATGAGGTCCGACGATGCATGAGCACCGTGACTGGCACGCGCGTCTACTTGCAAGTGAGGTGCAAACCAGCATCTCTGCGCAACGGTACTCACGACGCTCAAGCCGCAGCTGGTATCGAGATGGCGTTGGCATTGGACGTGAGGCAGAAATTGTGGTTGAGGGGGACCGCGCAGTCCCCAAACCTGGGACAGTTCGAGCCGCAACTGTTGGAGGTGCAGAAGGTCACATCGTCGTTCGTAGACGACAAACAGGCGATGTCGGGACCGGTGATGCACACAGATCCCGCGCCGCTGTAGGCGTAGCAGGGATTCAAGCAGTCGTTCCCGGTCTGGGTGTTGCACCAGACAACTGTCACGGAGGCATCCGGCGAGTCCTCAGAGGGCCCGGCGAGCGGATTGATGGGGTCGCCGATCCAGTTGACCTCAGCGCCGGTCGTAGCGAGCCAGTGCAGCAGCTCAGCGCGGGTCACGGAGGTAGCAGCTCCCTGTGAAACGAAGGAAAGGCGTAAGGTGCCCTCTCGAAGCTGACTGGATGCGCGGATTGCTCACGGGTGCCTCCGGCTCAGCCTGCAGAAGCATATCAGGACATCGACTCCGTCACTCCTGGACAAACAAGATAAACTGCTCACCAGTGTACCCGCGACGGCCACTAGTGTACTAGCGGCCTCGATCATGAAGAGGCAGATGAAAGACACGGAGCTGAGGCTCCAGCGCATCTTGGGATTGCACATATTCGCCCTTCCTTCTGCACCAGCTCGCCGACCTTTATCATCGCGGAGACCAGCGCTCGAGCGGACACGCCTTGGGAGTGTCTCTGTCCTGGTATGAATTGTAGCAGCCTTCGGTGAACCGTATGTGACAATTCCAATGCCTTCGATGTGCTGCACCGCGGGCAGATGACCCGGAGTGATGCACATGAGGGTATCTACATCACAGTAATACTCCCGCGAGAGACTCTCCGGCAACTCAATGCCTGCCGAACGAAGAGGGGCCAGCCGAGGAAGTGCTCGTACATGTCAACGCAAGCTTTGCGGCAGGCGTTCAACGAATCGAGGATGATCAAGCACGATGTGCCGAGTATCTTGGCACGGAACCACTCGTACTGGTGAGCTGACTCACACCCGTAATTCTTCTCAACCGGTCTGATATACCACAATCGCCTCTGAGGCTACCTACACCGATTACCTCCGGGTCCGCACTGGCATCCCCCGCATCCCCACGAGGTCCGCCCATTCATCAACCTACAAGGTTCTACTTCAAGTTGCAGGTCAGTTCGCATGATCAGATCGCGCGAAGGCAAGCACTGCTCACCCTTCGATCAAATGGCAGCCGGCATGTTGACGAATTGGGCGTCTGGCGTCTCGTAAAATTCGTCGCTGAGCGGGAGCGGGCACTGGTCGCTGAACTGCGAGCAATCGCTGCTGCAACCCCTGCTGGCGCTGGCGCAGAACGTCACGTCGTCGCTCGTGGACGACATGCATTTGGTAGGAACCGCTGATACAGAGTCCTCAAGAGCCGCTCCAGGCGTAGTAGGGCTGAGGCAGTCGACCCCTGTCATGGTCGAGCACTGGACGCATGCAAGGAGTTGTTTTCGCCTGGTCCTTGACGCATTATGTGTCTGTCATGTGTATAGACTTTGGTGACCGCAGTCTCGCAATTACGCAATGAGGAAGACACCCGGGGGAATTTGGCGTAGCACATAAGGGTTCATGGCACTCCGATCCAGGGCTGATCTCCGCACTCCATCATCAGTGAGTAACCCCTTCACCTCACGATTCAGCTTTCAGACTATGCGTTACTTCTGTAGGCGAAAGCGATGGCCGGTTCTCTGACCCCCACACACTCCGTTACTCTTCGCGTCTTCGCATGACCATCTCCTCCCGGCTTCGCCTTCACCATCGCGAATCATGATGCCCCATGGTCGTGGTACGCAGGCGTCTTACAGCATCCCGCAGGAGACGCCTGTCACCCAGCGACAATCATGCGGAAGCAGCAAGTTTGGTGGCGAAGTCTGGTACATCTTCTCAGAATGCCGCCATATCAAACTCACCTCCCTCGTGTAGATACCTTACGGTAACTTGACGCGAGCCTACAGGACAACCGCCGAAAACAAAGCACAAATTGGACAAATATGCACGGTCGCTTCAGACTTTCCTTGACCTGTTCAAAACTCGCGTGTAAGACCCGCGTGGTATAGCGGCAGGAGCTAATACTCTGACAGTAAGTACAATACGTCTTCGAGTACGCGGACGCATCATGTCCATGTCTTTGTGGTGCTCGCTCGATGCAGTGCTCCGCGCCTCCGGTCTTAATCACGCTACAGGCGGTACACTTGCCACAGCTACTTCTCGAGGTTCGCCAAGCCGTAGCGACGCACACCGTGACTGTATAGCTGACCGGCGACTTCGCTCTAGGTCGACCGAGCCCACAGACTCACATATCCTTTGCCCCTGCAAGATCATGGAAGAGCATTCGATGGCAGGGCGGTGCAGACCGACTGCCATGATCGTCAAACTCTTTTCGCCGGTATTTTGCAGATTGGCTTGATTGGCGCGCCCATCTCCCGCTGATGCGCCCCATAGCGACCCTGTCTCGTCAGGCACGCGCCGGGAAGCGTGACGTCCGCCACTGGCACCGCGGCCACCTTCATCCGCCCCGGCCATTGCAGTCAAAGCAGCGGGCGGTGCACGTCCGCCACGCCCGGGGCGCCGACGCTGACCGTGTGAGTCGCTGCGTCCCCAATCTACGCAGTTCAGGCTGCGCTAACTACGATCATTTCGTGCGCGGGCCGCTAGCCCGTCTCTGTCCTACTCTAGGACATGTGAGCCGGAGCGGGGCCACTGACGAATGCGAGATGATAAGCGTCTCGCCCGTTTTCGCCACCGCTAATCCGCCTTCGCCCGGGGTACACAGACGCCTACACTTTTCGTGATCCTGCCGGTTCAAAGGAATGGCGAGATCTGATCGTTCGTTAGGCTTGCGCTGAGGAATGTTGGGATCTAGAAGGCGCCGCGCCCACAAGGCTTCTGGCCTTCGTACATCTGGTGAGTGCAGCGCTGAATCAGGCCGTTACTACGTGCGCTGAGTCACCAAGTACGCCCTCAGCCCCATTGCGCTCGCTCAGGCGTAGTGATCATTTCTCACCCATTGCTCAGCCGTTGCCTTCGAGTTCGTTGACACCCATCGTCTATCATATAGCGCTCCCATCTAGCGGTCGATTGCAGGACGCGCCAGCATAATTCATATAGCTCGCATTTCCAATGTCGAGCTCCGGGTGGACTCGGGTGCTATATCGAGGTGTTAAGTGCCGACCGCTCACAGGCAAGTCGCCATAGGAAACTCGGGGGATAAACCAAGTCTCATTCATCACAACACGACAGTGATTGCAATGTATCCCGCCCCACGGACCGGCATCTGCTCCAGTAGCCTTTGCTGCTTTGCTGTGTCAATGGGACATTCAGTCCTTCACGAGCGCCCGACTGGTCTACTGGTGAGCAGCCGCTCTGGATGGCAGCCTGTCGGCGATGCTTGGATTCTCGCCCCCTTGTGAAGCCGAGCCATGGCCAGTGGAGATATCTTCTTGTGCGTGCGGCCTTCCGTCCGCACGTTCTATGAGACTCGAGGAGCCTCATAATGGAAACAACTTGTATGAAGGTATTTACCTAGTTGCCCCTATCTCCCATCCCATCGACGCAAGCTCTACGGTTAGCAGGGCTCTTTGGCCCCAGAAAGACCAGATTTCAGCAGGTCTTGCCCCACAGTGTAGGCCGCCTCGTTCAGCGAACGATGATAAGCTGCTCACGAAGTCCGGACTCCATTCTAAATCCCGCGCGCACATGGCTGGCGAGTGGCACTGCAACCGCCCTCGATCCTGCCTCTCCTTTCCTATCCCTATCCTTTCCTCGCCCCTGGACCACTTTCGGTCATTATCCCCGGCGGCCTCTCGATCACCTCGACCATCCTCACCCCCGATCACGCATGCTTTGCGTCCGCGATCACGATGACGGACTCAGACCGGGGTAGTGCTGGTACCACCGCCATCATCGGTGGCCATCTTGCTGCATTGCTGGGCGTTCTCCTATGCTCATCGTTCTGCCTTGCAGCGTTGCCGATTACCTCGGGATGACGGCTAGCCGGGGCCGCGCCAGTATTGCTCAAGGGCTAGAAGATGAGTCCTGCTGGTGAAGCCTCGACGACCCCTATTATCGTGCGACGAAGCCAATGAACGTGCAATGACAGCCTAGTTTCTGTGCTCGTAGTATGGTCTATGCTGCAGTCGAAGGAAGAGCCAGCGGGCCGCCAGTCGTCCGTCTTGCGGAGTTGCGGACCGGTCTTACGGACACCGGCGGTACGCCGGAGACGCGATCGATCAGGGGCCGCGTCCCGCCGGCGTCAGCGGTACATACTGTACCACGCGTCGACGCGTCGCGCGTCATTGCGACTAGTGCGACAAGGCCAGGAACCCGGTACGGGCAGTGCAGCCGGTGAGTACCATCCCCATCCGTTCATAATGCAATGCCGTTCGTCTCGCGATGGCCGCTATGCCAGCGCAGTATGGAGGGCAGAGCGACTTGGCGCGACCGGAGAGGTCGCTCTATCTCCCATGCACCCCCCAATATGATTGATCGCGTACTCTTCATATTTCCTTACCTCACCGAGGCCTGGGGTGGAGCTCTATCTGCGCTGGAGATTGAACGTTAGTTGTCCCGCATCTCTCACATCGGCTTCTTTTGCCACGAGCCTGAGGCGATGCGCACGGCGTTGATGAGGGATCATTGTGCATTGCGCATCCTGCGGACCTTGCATCTCGCGCACCGCAGGCAATCTAGCCTGCTAGGGCGCGAGCCGCGTTTATTGCTGACGATGCCGAGATGGGCGGATCCTCATGTTCTGTCCACAGCGCACGATCAATGCGCACAGTCTAGCGCGGGGTCATTCGCGATGGGGTTGCATAGTTTTCGAGGGCGCAGTCTCTCAAGCTACCCTCGCCGCCGGCCTTACGCATATCTCATTCGCTCGCCAGGGTCCCCATCGCCGTGTGGACCATCATGGCAGTTGGTTAGCCCATCGCGGGAGCGCGCAACGCCGCCATGAATATCTTCTTGCTTTCTATTTCCAGAGAAACGCTCTATGGTCAGTTCGGCTTCTCAGAACGCCCTCAGGACCCGAGCCCGCGCTCATCTCCGCTGCGCCCCTCTCGCGCTCCCGCGGTTCTCATACTACCTCCCGACAGGCCTGTTGCACCCAGTCGACATTTTCCTTGAGAATGCGCCCGGAGATGTGTCGGTTGCGGCGGCCCGCCTCTTCGTCGAACGCGGGTGCACACGTCGGTTAGAGCGGGCCCTTCCTCCGACGTCACACGCGAGAACTCGCGGAGGCGGACATTTCGCGAACACGGCCACTGAATATCTCAAGGGCGGTTAAGTGGCAAATCTTCGAGGCTATATCTCGAGGAACGGCCCACGGCAATGGACAGTTCTACAACAGAAAAGGCCTGGCGGGCGCATCTGTGAGGGCCGACACGGCGGAAGGCCGAGTCTGCGTTAACACCGGCGGTCAGGCCGGTGCTGCGTACTGACGCGGGCTTCTGACGATCCCACGCGCAGTCGGAGTGCCGCTCTGGGGGCGCGCGAGGTGCCTGTGTCCCTTGCCTGCGAGGACGTGCGGCGGGCCATCTGTAGTCCTATCGCCCGCCGGACTTGCACAGAGTTGCTGAGATGCCCGATGGACGCAATCCGCTGATGTCACGGTCCCGGACGGTGAGCAGGGACGAGCACTTTCCTGGACGGGAGAACGCGAGAAGTCGAAGACGACGTCGACATGTTGGGGATTACCGAGTCCTGCCAGTGGACGAATAGCAGTAGGCGGCGCGTTTTGGGAAGACAGCGAAGCGATGCTGACGTCCTACCAGGCAGGCAGGCGGTGCGAACAAACGGTGGAAACTGGAATGTACCAGTATCTCGTGCACTTCGATCGCCACATCGCATCTCGCTCCCGTGCCTATGTGCGAGAGAAGACGTCAATCCACGTCGCCCTGACAGACGTCTATAGCGGCCGCGTTCTGCATCATCACTCTCGATGTCTCGACGAGCCCTCCCTCCGACGTGCCGGGAGCATCGTGGGTGGCCGTTCCCGCACAGAAGTCTCCTATACACGTTCTGACGTTCTGCGTTCTGCAGCTACTGACGCACGATCGCGGGGGCCGTCATCCCCGTCGCTCTCGAACACGATCGTGCCAGAGTGCACGCTTGGCGAAGTGCTTCATCTCGCGTGCGCTCTGCCGGGCCGCCATAGCCTTCAAACGCAGAGAGGGAGATACGGTGGACGGTGAGCACAGAGTCGAGGGTCAGTTTGAGTCGTTGTAGATGGACGTGCCACGTCGGGGAGGGGCGAGAAGATCGAGAAGGGGAAGCACTGGATGTCACGACGGTGTGCTACGGTCTGACGGGGCCTGGAGCGCGGATGTGGGCAGTCTTCGCGACTTCCTGCGGTCGGTCTCGTGGTGATGAGGACCACGGCATGACGGACGGGCTGCAAATCTGCCTCCCAAGTTGAAGAAGGAACGGTATGAACCAGGCTTTGCCACGGTGGGCGATATCACCCCCGCAGCTGGCGCAACCAAACTCTCGTGTTCAACCAAAACTCGAGGAGTGACGCAGTAAGCAAGACCCTGACGACGAGCACTGACAACAGCAACACGAAGTATGAAGCTTGAAGACGCAAGAGACATGAAACGCCTGCAGCGTTGTCAGCTGTACCTGAGCCTCACGCTTCGCCGACAGAACACCTTCCCCATTCTCCCATCTCCCCATCTCCCATCTCTCAACACCGAACCTTCCTGCCAACCTCCAACCTTCAAGCATCCTCCCGCCGGCGGATCTGCCGCCTCAGTCCTGGATGCCGTCAGTGTCACCCCCTCCGCCCCACCACTTCCCGTCCCGTTCCATCAGTCCGTCAGCTCGCCAGTCGACGGCCAGTCACGTCAGTCAAGCGTATCCAGCAGTGCACGGCTGCCCGTCAGAGCGTCCGAGAGTCCGAGAATCCGAGCATCCAACCATCTCATGCCGTCAGGCCGTCAGGATGCGCGGACTGGCAGATGGTGCATCGAGAGCTGCTGGGGAGATCTGCCGAGCGGGAGGGATGCCGCGGCTCCGGAGACGGGGTGCGGTGTCACTGGCCTCACGCACCCGCTTCACGTTCTCTCAGGCTGGAGGTGACCCCGGTCGCCGTGAGAAGGCGAGTGTAAGTAGAGGAGGGACCGGCCCAGGTGGGGGAGCGTCCGATCGACCGAGGGAAGGCTCGCCGGCGGGGAGGTGCTCGGAAAATCCGGCCGGTATCGTGTGGTGGTGCAGGTACCGTTCGCGAGATCCCACTCCTTGGGACTTCGAACTTGGTACAACCATACGCTCGGGCATTGCTGAGAGTGATGATGCAGGCTACAAGCGGACGCGTTGCACGCTGTTGAGCTGAGGATCATGGTGTGGTCCATATAATGTACATGCCCCCGTACGGGCGACAGCAGCCACTCCGCATCTCTGTATTGGCGACCGGTGTACATAATGGTCTGGCAAGCCTCATTCACAGATTAACGACCGGCGGAAACGCAAGAGGTGACTCTCTAGAGCAGGCGCTCATATGTATGTAGATCGAGCTATGCAACAGCCCGGGCCCATGCTGCCCAACTCAATACTCAGCGCTCATCCATGATACGCCCAAGCAAGTCGAGGTTCACCAACACGATTTCTTGACAAATGACTCCCGGACGAGCAAGAAGCCCAGGCGGACCTCCGAGAACACCACCCATGGGCCCATCTCCGTCCGAGCCCCGTCACGCCGCGCAGGGCCGATCCTTTGCCTCCTTCGACCGACCGGCTCGCCGCGATGTCACCGCGAACGGAGAAGGAAAGAGGATATCCTACATCACGACGTCGGTGGGGACGGGGACGCCGGCTCCGCAAGATGCCTGGCGGTACCGCCGCCGCCTCCGCCGCCGCCGCCGCCGCCGCCGCCGTCGCCGTCCGAGCCCCATCACCCGCCGCCACGAAAGCCGATCCTCTCCACTCTCGCACTTTCGCCCGGCGCGCCGCAACAACAATGACTGGAAGGTGGCGAGCGTGTTTCCTACGAAAAACACGACGGCGGCTCCGCAATAATACTCGCTGAACCACTGCCGCCGCCACCGCCGCCGCCGCCGCCGCCTGATCGCCACGTACTGTACGTAGTTTGTCATGGTATTCAGCGGGGTACGCCTTCAGGCTGGCGCACCGACGGCGAGTCTCTTCGAAGCCGTCTTTGCCACCGTCGCCAGCCGCAACCCTGGTATCTACGCATTTTTTTCCTGCTTCAGGAATCAGCGCGCGACTCGACAGGCAGACAGCGGCTCTTGAGTTCTGAGCGCTGAGCTCCGAGTCTGACAGTCGACAGAGCAGATTGGCGCACCGGGCGAATCGCGCCTCCAGATAGAGGCCGCCACCGACGTAAGTTTTACTTACTGTAAGTACTTCGGGCCTACCACCACCTTCTGAATCTCTAGACCAGGCGCCGCACCGCACGCCAGCGGGCGACACAGCCATCGATTCGGGACTGCAAGTCGGTCCCGCCGCCGGGCACACGCCTCGACGCGCCACGCGCACCTCCGATCCCGCTTCCTGCAGTGCCCGCTCTCGCTTCCGCGCCCGCGCCCGCGCCCGCGGTCCGCCGCCCGGAAGCACGTGGAGACGGAAGCGAGGAGCATCGCCATGGATCGGTACAGTAGGTACGCGAGGGCGTGTCCTGCTTTGGTCGGGTAGCGAGCAGCGGCTCGAGGTCGAAGTACTAAGTACATAGTCGAGGGACGGTGACGCTGTGCAGGTATCCCAGGATGCTCTCTCGGTAACCCGTTGCTCGGTCGCGGGCGTGTTCGGGCAATGGGGCCAGGGCCGGGAGGAACGGACTCGCGTGGCCGGCATGGCGGGATGGTCGGGGGTCGATCGAGCGTGGTGCGGTGCGGCGCGATGCGGTTGCGGGTGTTCTTCGAGGACAGAGTACCGGCACTGAGTAGTGAGTACTAGTGCTGAGTACTGAGTCTGCACAGTGTAGAGTATGTACTGAGTACCAGTGTTGGGGTTAGGGACCTTCCTCCGAGTCCAGTCTCGCCAGCCAAAGGCAATTGCGTTGTGGCAAGCGTCCAGCGGCCAGCGGAGGTGCAGGCGATCGCGGAGGACCGCGAATTCGAAGCGCACGGATCGGACTGTGCACGCGTCACGATCCTGATGGGATGCGCACTGGCAGACGGGGCAGATGTCCGGATGCGCAGATGGCTGATGGGCAATGATGGAGGGCACTTGAACTCGTGCGGGGCTGCGAGGCTGTGTGCACTGTGCGGGCTGATGCATATGATGGGTGGCACCTGGCACCGGGCACCGGGCACCTGGTGGGCTGGGCCCCCGGCCGCGGGCGCGGCCTCGGGGTTTGTAGTGGACTGTGCGAGTCGGCGTGATGGTGGAGGGGAATCTGGCTTGGGCTGACGGAGGCGGGGCAAGGGAGGGATGATGGGGATGCAGAGGTGAGTGTAGAGGTGAGAGGTGAGAGGTGAGAGGTCGAGAGTTGGGTAGGTAGGCGTCAGGCACCGGAGGGACGGACGGGCGGACGGAGGTACGGTGTGCAGGTCCGTAGGTCCGCAGAGTTGGATTGTGCGGTTAGGATGCTCAGTTGTCTAGATGCACTCGAGGGGTTGTTGGTGCGATAAGTGCGTACTTACAACAATGAGTTGGAGCAGATCCCCGAGCCTGTTGGCACGGATGATCAGTTGCAAGTACTGGAGCACGAGCGTCCTTACTCGGAACTGCCAGAGTCGCGAGAAGGTGCCCCCTTAACGTCCGCACTTGGACTCTAGAGTATATTCTTGCTCGAGACTCGGGCGCGGTGCACCACCGTGGTGACTGTCATCGAGTGAGCGGGATATGAATGAGCGCGTCGGGTCGTTGCCTGAGCCAGTCCTTCGGGCGACGCACGTCGTCGATCGGCGCGACATAATTATGTGCGGATATGAGCGAGATCACATCGTAGAACAGGGCGAATGGAAAAGTCGATGGAAGGCCTGCTCTATGGCGAGTCTAAGTAAGTCGTGCTGGACTGCGTCCGCCGTCCGCGACGGGGCGGACTCGCGCCGGAGGGAAGGAGGAGCGCGAGATGTGATATGCAAATCGAAAGGGCCGCGTGCGATCCATGGGGAACAGTTGCCATATTGCAAGCGACGGCGGGTGCACCGGTGGACGGGGAGAGGTGCCGGTGTATCCTGGACGCCCGGGTGTAGCTTGGCTGGGTAGGTGGGGACGGGGGAGGGAGGACGGGCTGTGCGGATGAGGGAGCAATGGGCCGCGGAGACGGAGACTGGGGGCGAGTGCAGTCGGAGCGCCAGGGAGGCCTGAGGACGAGCAGAGGGAGAGAGCGAGAGAGAAGAGAACGTGGCGTCGAGCGAATATAATCCCAGCCCTCCTTCCTCTCTCTCCCTCCACTGCCCCCGCCCGTCTCTCTTCTTCCTCTTCCTCCTCCTCTTCCCCTCCCTCCCGCCCATCCTCCCTTACCTCACCCCCGCGGCGCCGCTCCCCACATCCACTACTCGTACTACTTCTACTCCGTATCCGAGCGTGCGCCGTCGTAATCGTCTCATCTCCTCCCATCTCCTCTCTCCGTCTGATCTCGTCTAGGCCTGCCTGCTCCTATCTCGCTACCTACTCAGCTTGCTAATCCTACCCCGCCCACGTCCACACCGCCCGCCGACCGGCCACTGCCGCCCCCCAGCGATCACTAGCACCCAACCCTTCCCGAGCCAACCGACAGCGCCCGCGCAGCACACGCACCCGCTCAACTGGCCACCCACGACGACGCCCGCGACACGCCGTTACCGTATCCATCGCCAGAGCCAGAGCCCACGTACACGTACGGGTACGTCCGAGCCCGTTTCCCCTGTCCTCTCCCGCGGCTGTCTCGCTCATCCCCATCCCCGTCCTCTCCTCTCTCTCTCTCCTTTCCTCGGCCTCCGCTCCGCCCCCGCCCCGTCCTCCGCCGCCCGTTCCCGCGGTGCACCCCCACACCCAAACAGTAATGTATGTCTCTCCGCAGTTCAGCCTCTCCTCCCCTCCGCTCTCTCCCGTCCCCCCGATTCCCCGATCGTCTTGCTTACCTCTTACCTCCTTCGCCACTGCTCTCGTTCACGCGTAGAGTGCTCACGCTGATTGGATCTTCGACTTCAGTTATAGGCACACGCACGAACTCGCCCTCCTCGATCCCGCCGGCCCAAACGCACACGCTCCCTTCGCAAGTCCAAGCTCAGGCCCGTGTATCCATCACCGACGAACACCAACAGTACTCCCCGTATAATGGACAGTCTAGTCTCGCACGCCCAGCACCAGCACCAGCACCAGCACCATCACCACCCCGCCTCCGCCTACAGCCAGTTCTCCGTCCAAGTCGACGCCCACGCCTATCCTTCAGCATCGTCGTCGTCGTCGTCGCGAGTGAACTCTTCTTACGCGGCACACAGGTTGCCTTCGCATTCACACTACGAACAGCAGCAGCAGCTCAGCCCGACGTCGCTTTCGCTCCAGATCCACACCGCGACACCCGCGCCGCACGAGCACGAGCCGGACGAGCAGACCGCCCACCCCTCGCGTCCCTCCGCCACCGCTCCGTCCTTCCCTCCGCACCACCAGCACCAACACAGCATGGACTCCCCAGAGCACCACGCGCAGCTTCAGGGGGGACAGTCGATCGCGGACGCGCTGACGGACGCGCCGGGGCCGTACGGCGGGCTCAGCCGCCCGCTGACGCTGCAGGAGCGCGACCTGCTCGCGCACCTCGACCGGCTCAAGTACTTCCTCGCCACCGCCCCGTCGTTGTGGAACTCTTCCTCCTCGTCCTCGTCCTCCTCCTCAGACCACTCATCCTCTACGTCTGGAGCGCTGGGACAGAGCGGGATTCCCCTGGCAGGCCACGCACACGCGCACAGCGCGCACCCCGCACTGAACCGCTTCCTCCTCCCGAACCAGGAGTACGTCTCGTGCGTCCTCTGGGGCGGGCTCTACCACATCACGGGCACGGACATCGTGCGCGCGCTCGTGTTCCGGTTCGAGGCGTTCGGCCGGCCGGTCAGGAACATGAAGAAGTTCGAGGAGGGCGTGTTCAGCGATTTGAGGAACTTGAAGCCGGGCGTGGACGCGTGTTTGGAGGAGCCGAAGGTGAGCTTTTTGTTCTGGTTTTCTCTCGGTACAGTCCCTCGGTCGATTGCGGGGTGGGCGCATTCGCGAGCTCTACGCTACTGTGCACCACGCCGCCGTCCCCGCACACGGCGCTCTGCGCTCGCGCAGATAGCGCCGGCGCGCAGGCAGGCGTCGATCGATACGCGCCCTCTCGCGCCGCCGCTCAGCGCTCAGCACTCTGCTCTCTTCTGCGCT
Organism: Pilatotrama ljubarskyi; assembly: GCA_022385805.1. Classification (NCBI taxonomy): domain Eukaryota; kingdom Fungi; phylum Basidiomycota; class Agaricomycetes; order Polyporales; family Polyporaceae; genus Pilatotrama; species Pilatotrama ljubarskyi. The sequence continues at coordinate 368,860 of MU277687.1, read as the reverse complement.
GATGATGGAGAAGGGATTGGCAATCCCCCGCGCTTCTCCTGCGCTTCTCTCTGGGCGGCGCGCTTCTCGTGCTGCTCTGCATTTCGAGGGCAGCTGCCTGCCCTTGGCCCCGCAGCCGACCGCTCGTGCTCGCGGGCGGCTCGTAGAGTCCGATCGCGCGGGGATTAGTGTACTCCCTCCTGCCCTGGCTCTTGGCCTCTGACTCCCCCGTGCTCGTGGTCGGTGGTGGTGGGCCGTTGATCCCGAGCTGCGCGGCGAGATGGCCGGGGGAGAGAAGATGGACAGATGCGAGATGTGCGCTTGTGGGAGTGGGGCGGAAGTGTGGAGGTGGACGGACGCTGACGCGCGCGACGTGTTCCGTTGACAGTCGCCGTTCCTCGATCTGCTGTTCAAGTACCAGTGCATCCGGACGCAGAAGAAGCAGAAGGTGTTTTATTGGTGAGTGGTGGCTTTGCTCTCTCTCTCTCTCTCTCTCTCTCTCTCTCTCTCTCTCTCTCTCTCGTTCTCTCTCGTTCTCTTCCGCTCCTTGCTCGTGTTGCGCGTCTGTACTGCGCGGATTAGATGATGGTGGTGGGGTCCCGCGCGCGGGTGGGTCCGCAGGCTTAGCGTCGAGGCACCGCCTTCTCGTGCTAAGACCTGCAATCCCGGCCGCGGGCGGAGAGAGGAACGGAGAGATGGACGTACATGCGCACAACCCCTCGCACCGTGCCATCACGCGTCCTGTACTCCTCATCCCATCACGCGCCACTCGTCCTCTGTATCTCCGCGTCTTCGTCCTCTCGTCCATTGGCCCTTGAACCCTTGGACCCTTGGCGGTTGTGGGCCTGTTGCCCTTCTCCCGTGGCCCGAGGCCGAATCGCCGGTCGTGCCAACGTTTCTCCGTCTTCTAGCGTATCTCTATCACCGCTGCTCCCCCTCACTTCCGCTCGTGGCCCAACCTGACCAGAACGCACGCTGACCCCGACCCCGGCCCGCTCTCCACAGGTTCTCCGTGCCGCACGACCGGCTCTTCCTCGACGCGCTCGAGCGCGACCTCAAGCGCGAGAAGATGGGGCTCGAGCCGACGACCGTCGTCGTCGGCGAGCCCGCGCTCTCCTTCACGTACGACCCCAAGCGCTCGCTCTACGAGCAGTTCTCCAAGGCGCACGGCACGCGCGAGGGCGAGGGCGAGCTCGAGGCCGCCGTCCGGCGCGCGGACGAGGCCAGTGCGGGCACTCCCGAGGCGGCCGCTGGGGACGACAGCGAAAGCGGAAGAGCGCGCTCGGTCGCGTCGTCGGACGCGGAGCACTCTGCGTCCGAGGCGGACGACTCTGCCGCCGCCGCCGCCGCCGCTGAGGAGGGAGGGAGGACGAGCGGGAGGAAGAAGAAGCGGCCGAGCGCGCTGAGCGGGCCGAACTCGCCGTTTTTCCCGATGTTCTCGCTGTTCGAGGGCTCGCCGACGTACAAGCAGCGGCGCAAGAAGGTGCCGAAGGGGCGCAAGACGCCGCCCTCGTCCTCGGCCGACGGCGGGCCGCACGCTTCCGCGCACCATGGCTCGCACGCGTATGGCAACCAGAACGAAGGCGAGTATGGCGGGGCCTACGGCGCACCGGTGTACAGGGAACCGCACGTGGATAGGTTTGGCAGGGACGTATTGAGGCTGAGCGCAGGCGATATGTTCGCGGCGGGCGCGCGCGGCGATTTTGGCGCGAACCCGGACGTGGTGGTCTCCCAGAAGGAGCGGCAGCGCCGCGCCTTGGAGGTGCAGGCGCAAGCGCAAGGTCCGTTTCTCTCAGGGCTCTCTGGGCCTGGTGTCGCTGGCTCCTCAACAGCAAGCTCGGGTCCTAGTGGGTACGGTGCGCAGGCTCAGGCGCAGCATCTGGAAATGGAGATGGAGATGGTGTATGGCATCCCGTCGACGTCTGCCCAGACCGCATCTTCCTCTGCGATGGACTACACGGCGGCTCAACAGCAGCAGCAGCAACAATACGGCCAGCCGTCGATGCACGCCCGTCCACAGCTCGAGCAGCGGCACACCTACCCGCTCGTCGACTTCTCCCAACACCCGCACGCGCGCTCCGGCACGGATCCGTACACGCTCCCCGCCACGGTCGGGCAGCCGATCACGACCGGGTGGACGCCCGCCGCGTCCGCGTCCGCGTCCTCCTCACTCGACGCGAGTCTCGGCGTAGGCGTGGGCATGATGGAGCCGCCGCGGACGAAGGCGTTCGTGTGCCCGCTGTTCTCGTGCGGGCGCATGTTCAAGCGGATGGAACACCTCCGGCGGCACCTCCGCACGCACACGCTCGAGCGGCCCTTCCGCTGCGAGCAGTGCCAGAAGCGCTTCTCGCGCTCGGACAACCTCGCGCAGCACGTGCGCACGCACGAGCGGCGCGCCGCCGCTGCTGCTGCGGGTATGGCTATGGGCGGAATGGGCATGGGCATGGGCATGAGTATGGCTACGGGTATGGCGGTGGGCGTGCCGGACGGGAGAGATGCGGACGGAGAGGATGATCTGGAGTCGGATGATCTGGACGGGGAGCTGCAGTTAATGGCGGGCATGAGCGGGATCACGAGCGTGCGGATGTGCGAAGTGGAGGTGCGCGGGCCTGTCCAGGAGGTCCAGGGCGACGAAGAGGGCCTCCTCATGACGACGGGCTCCGTCGCGCTCACCGGCGGCGCGGGCTCAGCCGCGACTCCCCCAAACAGTGCGGACAGCGACATGCAAGGCCGCGCGCAGGACGTGTTCTACGACAGCACCGGCCAGATCCTCCGCGCGTCCCCCGAGACCAGCCCTTACCTTGCCGGCCAGCACTCGCCCGACGCACAGTGGGCGACCGTGCCCACCTCGTCGGCGCCTCAGCACGGCAGCCCTGGGCCCGCGTCCGCGTTCTCGGCGGGCACGGTCAACGGCGGGATGCCCCTTCCTCACCCGCACACCGCGGCCGCGCGGCTCGACGCGTCGTACCACACCGGCGTGGGAGCGATGAGCGACTATGTAACGTCCATCTCGGCTCCGAGCCACAAGCTCACGTTCGACCACGCCGCGCTCTACCCGCCCGAGCTCGCACTCAACGGCCCCGGACCGATTCGCCGCCACCGTAGCGCGACGCCGTCCATCCCGCGATACGCCGACTCGATCCGCCGCCCGTACAGCGCTGCGCTATCGGACTCGGGCAACAGCAGCTCTGCGCCCGGGACGTCTGCGCCCGGGGCGTCGGGCTCGGTGAGCAGGTCGTATCACCCGTACGCGATGGCGGGGCATCACCAGGTGTCGCACTCGGCGCAGTCGAGCCCGATGGCGTACACGGTCCCGCTGAGCAATGGGTACGACGCGCCCGCGCGGCAGGCGACGCACTCGCACTCGCACTCGCATTCGCGCTCGAGCTCGAGCGGGCAGCTGCAGGAGCAGATGCGGCACATGCTCGGCCTCGAGCAGATGGACGCGGAGAGCATGTCGCAGTACGCGGCTGCCGCCGCGGTCGCTGCTTCGCAGGAGGCGAGCCAGTCGTACGCGGGCATGTACCGGACGGACTCGCCGATGCCGTATAATGGCGTCGGGGAGGCGTACGAGATGGACATGGCGCACCAGCAGCCGGCGTATGGTGTCAGCCTGAGCGAGGCCCAGGCCGTACAGTACGCAGCGCAGCAGCAGCAACAGCAACAGCAGCAATCGGAATTTTACCAGCATCCTCATCACTCGCTCTGAATCAACAACGCAACACGTTCCCCTCGCATACTCTACAGCCACAGCAAGTCGACACGCATAATCGCTCTCCGCCACTTCTATAGTATACCACCGCTAATGGCTCTGTCGTTGTCTCCCTTCCCTCGCGTCCGTTAACGTTGTGTCCTTCCTCCAGTGTGGAACCCTGCATGTATCAAAACGACGCCGTTCTGCTCATCTACACCTCACGCACGTGCTTGCTATCGTTAACGTCCCTCCTCTGCATCATATTTTTCAGTTCTTCTGTCTCACTTCCTCCCCCTCTTCGTAATTTGTTAAACTTCTCCCCTTCTCCCCTTCTCCCTTGCTGGCCCTGGCAAGCCCGGGCGCGTCCGTCGAGATACAGGCATAATGACGGCGTGCCTCTCCATGGTGACCAGCCCCTTCACCAACATAATTCGTTCCGACCACTAATTATCGGCGCCGGGCGCGTTTCCTCCCCTTTGCGCACGTTCACGTTTGTATATTCCGTGTGTCGATATAGCTTAGTACCGTACGTACTGTACACACTCCGGGACTCCCGCGCAACCGTCGTCACGACCTATTTGCTGTGTTGCTGCTTCGACCACTTACTTACTGCTCCCTTAATGCTTGCCGGATGGTCCTTAATGTTTTCGTCATTCGCATTGTCATGAATCATACGTGTTTTCCTCCCACATCTCTGAATCCGCGCTGTGATGTGAGACTTCCTGCCGAGCGTGCGCTCGACGAGCATGCAGGCCTTGCGGTCAGTCAGTCAGCGAGAGGTCCGAGAACACCGCATCTCTGCGCACGACGCCCACAAGAAGATTGATGCCCCTAGCGCACGGGGGTTGCACAGCTTCTTGAAGGACGCCTCTTCAAGAGCGTTTGATATGCATTGAACTCTTTGCAAATGCTGAATGCAGGCAGACTTTGCGATGGTGTGATCTAGGAACAACGGGGGGCAATGCTATGATGCTGACATGCACAGGCTGCAGCCGGCGTGCAGGCAAGCGCGGATCGTGCCACGATCACCGAGCACTGGGCGGAACGAGCTCCGATCCCGTACGCAGCGCTGTGTAGTACAAACATCGTCGCGACGCCTCCTCTCCGAGCGATGGTGGGCCCCGACGCTCCGACATCCCTCGGAGGTGACCGGCCAAACGATCAGCTCAGCGATCGGCCAGCGCGCTATTACTAAGGCATGGATCCCTCCTCTCCCTCCCGCCCGCCATACAATGGGGATAGGGGAGGCGCGCAGCAACCGCTAGTCCTGCCCGTCCCAGACATACCCCCGGAAAATGTTGACCCACCACCGGACTTCACCGCCCCCGCTCGCCGCCCAGCCTGCGCTCACCGTCGTCTCCTTGGACGCAGCACCTGCGCCGGAGAACACGGCGACCCCAGAACCGCCCTCGTCTCTGCAGATCTCACCGTCCATCTCCACTTCGTCCACCATCTCCTGCGTGAGCCCGATCGGCAGGTCTTCTTCCTGTGCGATCTCTACGGTAGTCCGCGGGCCAGCTGCGCATGGCGTATAAGCGTGAGCGCGAGAGACGGTGGGTGGAGTCGGCAGGATGTTGGGGTGCTCACCGAGCGTCAAGAGGCTCACGAGCCGGGACGCGAACGCTGCGCTGCCGTACGGCGGCGTGTGCAGCACCGAGAGACCCGAAGCGGCAAAAGTGCGCATACGGATTGGCGGGTGCGTGAAACTAGGCAGATGCGGAAGCACTTGCAGGAAGGTCGCCGGGGGTATTAGCGCTGCGATTACGCGGGGAGAGCAGCCAATAAGCATCGCGAACGGGAGGATGTGGAGAGAAGTGCCTTGGAAAGCGTGCGATTGGTGGGATGCGCGCACTCACCGACACCTCGGGCGCGATTCCACCCGCCCCACACTTCATCCAAGCCAATGATACCGCGCTTGCGCATCATGCCTTCTCCTCTGCCCTTAACGCCGGTTCCCTCTAGCACGCTCGCAAGCTCTCGTGCGAGCGATTCATACCAGTTCCGCTCGTCCCGGACCATATCTTGGGTAACCGGGGCGTTCGTCATTTGGAGCCCAAGCTGCGCGAGTGAAGACCGAATGAACGTCGCCTCTTCCGGCTCTACCGCCTTCGTCGAGAGCGTGGGTACAGGCGTCGGAGCGCCACTCTGTATCCCAGGCGTGATAGAAGGAGCCGGGGTGGATACGGCGGTAAGGCGGTCATTGAGGTCTTGTGCGAGTTTCACCATGTCCTTCCACTTCACCATGAGTGCTTCCAGATCCGCGAGCGCGTCCTCCATATTCGACTGGGAAGCGTTGGCGGTGGTTTCCACCGACCGCAGAATCCCGTCTGCAAGATCATGAGAATGTTATCGGATACCCGCCATGTCAAACACGTACTGATTCCAGAGCGTCCAAGGGGCCGGGAGGAAGGACCCGAACTTGCATCCCCGGCGGCGGATACAGCGTTCACCTTGCTCTGCAGAATCCGCCCCGAACAATACTGGTGAGCGACATCGGAGCCAAGTGGACGGGCGTGTAGCTCTACCTCCCAAGCCTTCCCGAGCAGGCTTCGCTTCAGCACGTTATAGAAGTTCTTGTCGCCTCCCTTCCGGAAGCTAAGCCTCATCATCCTCTTGTCCGGTGTGTCCTCAAAGTCTTCGTCATCGTCAACTGCAGGAGTCGTCGGGCGCGAGGTCGGGGCAGACCTGGCCGGAGGGTGAGAGAGCGGCGCTTGCGAGCGTTTCTTGAGCAAAGGTGTCCCGCATATCTCGCATTGAGTCAACAGAGGGCTGTTGAGGAATGTACATGCTGTGCAAGCGACCTCCTCCGAGCTGCTTCCGGCGATCGGACTGCTAGGTGCAGGAGAAGCGGAGGTGGAGATGCTGAGCTTGGCAAGGTTCAGAGATGATGAGGGAACAGACGACGAGACGGAGGGAGGATTCGGAGGTGTCTTCGCCGACCTGGAAGGCATATGGATAGGTGCTTTGACCGATGCCCTGGGGACCCCGCACAAAGCGCAAACGAGTGCACCCGAGGAGGTCAATCCAATCGGATTCCGGTTGCTGCACACCTCACATTCCCAGGATTCGACATCTCCCGGCGTTGCCTGTGAGGACGCCTGCGATGAGGCTCCACCGACGGAGGAATCCTTCGGAGGGGCAGAGATGGAGTTGAAGTAGAGGGTGATCTTGGGCGAGCTCGTAAACAGACCGGCATAATGCTCCGTACGCGCGACGTGCGACAGGTCCAATGCGAAGGACCGCGAGAAAGGATGGGCATTGTCGATGTAGAAAAGCCGATGAGTAGTGATGTGAACGATGCCTGCTTGGTGGTGCGGGGCTTTGTGTGGGCTGCAGCGAGAAATAAGAGATACGGCAAGCAAGCGGCGGTCACGAAGGCTTGAAAGCACAGGACAAGCCTCTGACTTACCCATCATATATACCTACTGAATCTTGTGACGAGAGCAGGACTTCGTCATCGTATAACAGGGCTGGCACTGGGATCGTGCCGTCCACACTGTAACTGTAGCGCTTGAGACTCATGTCTACCAGGAGGCAGGCTGCATCAATTCCATATAAGCTCTCATGACTCCATTATCAACGAGCTTACCGACTGCTTACCGCCAAGAGCGTCTCTAAGTGTTCTATTTCTTGGCCAAGACGACGAGCTCAGTCACAGTACTGGCCCGGGAAACAACCTCAAGTCGGCCGCGATTCCGACGTTCAGAATTCTGCTAAGATCAAGTCAGTGGTTTGTTCGGGCTGCATGGTATGCAATCATTCAGTTCTTTCACCCTTCGTGTCACCAGACGCGACCGTAGGACTTGTTGTCGCGAACGTCGTCGGGGACTGTAGAAGGCGCAGGCAAGTCTACGGACGTGATGGAGCGCCCGTGCCATTTCAGGATCTCGGCCCGGGAACGCCGATTGCCTCGAGGCTATTCAACGCCGGCGGCGCCCTTATGTGCGGTGGCGTCACCAGAGGTAACTTAGCCTTACTACTACCACCCCTTGCCACTCCTCTTCAACCGGGGCCTCCTAGGTACAGTAATACTCTAGTATAATGCATTCTGATTCGGTCACGCTGCCTTGGAAATTCACTGCGGCACCTAACTTGAGCAGCCGGAGTCACTTGCCGGCCTTACAGTTCCGCGGTGTTACCACTCAAGGACTCGAACATGCAGAGAAAATGCCGAAATATATTGGTACGTGCGTTGCGAGATCCGTTTGATAGATATGGATTCCGCCTAATACACTACTCAAGTGGTATGCGGACTTTACTGCCGAGTTCCCACTATCGCCACCGGCCTACTAGGCGCCCTTCATACTCGAAGGATTCATAATGGCGGGTTACCTCTTGACTGTTTTTCTTTTCTTCCAATATCTTTATACATTGAAACTGCTTATAACATCAGCCCAGAACGCGAGCATTGGGCCTATGTTGCGGTAGGTGCTACTCTCGCTGCTGCCGGAGGGCCTCGCTTCCTCCATTGGTCACGTCTTTCTGGAGGCACGATGACACTGCTCTTTCCCTCGGCGGTCGGCTGCCGTTCCTTCGAGTGACTGACAGTCGTCGCCTCAAAACGACCGAAGACTCCTCGAAGATCACCCCCGTTATGTCTTGGCTTTGCTATAGGTAGGCAAGCGGCATCTTATTGACCCTGATGGGTATGCTTCGTCCTATGTGATGGGAATAATCTTCTCTGATGATTCTGAACGAACAGGCCGGGCTTCGCCCTAGTATTCGCCGTGCGCCATGTCCGATTGGCTGAAGTTCCCATGCTCGGGGACTTGCTTGCTCCACCACGGTGATTCGCCTCGTTGAACGTTGCTGCCGCGGTGCCGCGATCATTCATTGGGCGAAGGATTCCTCGCTGATACTTCAGCCTAAAATCCAAAAGATGCAGCACGTGGACGCAATAAAGAGTGAGTAGTCTGTGAGTTTGAGCTATTGGGAACGTTCCTAAGAGAGCACATGGCGTATGCTGAATCAATTGCACCGAACTACATTCGACATGATGAGTATGACGGCTCATGACTTCGGCTCCAAGCCATGGGGTATGTGCAAGGTGAATATGCCTACCGGCTCTATTGGGCGTGGAAGTAGGCAGCGCCGAGCCTCGTGCACGGGTGCCCATGTTACTCGCCTCTTTGGAGCCAAAAATCAGGGGAGGAATGCGACCGCCCCAACCCGACCCGAACCCCCTTCGGGTCCGACAACCAGGCGCGCGGTACGGCGATGAACCAAGAGGATGGGTTGAGCAGCATGGTGCCGCCGTACGCAGCCTTACCCGGTGCGCCTCAGAAACAGCCTATTCTCACCAATGCGTAAGAGGTGGTGTGAACGAACACATGTACGCCTTCCCCCGCTGATCGTGGAGTCGTTCGGTCATGTCGGTCATCCCTGATGAGAGGTCATAGCACCCAGGGGCCCCCCGCCTATCCCGCACCTAGTCTGTACATACATGTTATGCGAATAAAGAAGGTCGTTGAGTGCAATGCCGATGCGAGCTCTACTAAGATACATCCGTGCTGATGCGAGGTATGCGTGCCAGTACGCGCTGCGACGCTGAGCGGTGAGTGCGCCAGTCGAGTCGCGAACTCCTGTGAAGGAGAAGCGTCACATGTCAGCTTTGCTCCGCACGGAGGGTATGAGAGTCAAAGCGGCAAGAAATAGAGGGCGTGCGAGCCGGCTGCGCGATGCGGTAGAGAGGGTGGGAAAGGCACCTAACATGGCCGGACGAGGCGCGGAAGCGACTGGGAACCCTGCGCGAGCAGAATACTCAGCGCGTCAGTTGGTGGGAAAGGATGCTCAACACTGAGGCACGCACTTCCACGCTGCCCCACGCCACATAGCGCTCCAACTGTGGCGCAATGAGACCACAGAAGGAGCGCGGGCACGAAGGCGTGTCGCACGACTGCAGACTGAGGCAGAGGGAGAGGAAGACTCACCAATAATGCGAGCAACTACAGTAGTGCAAAGTATCACCGTGACCGCGCAGACCGTACAGAGTTCCGATCTCCATCAGATGTCCGCTCGTGCTGCTCCTGCTGCGTCCCCTCCGAAGCCTCTTCCGCCGGCTGGGTCCCATCTTGCGGGGGCAGGGGTATCAGAGGGGGCGCCTGCGACGCGAAAGATGGTGGTCGGTCTGACCAATCGCTACGCTGTGAGTGGGCGTCCGAGTTCGCGCGGGATCGCGACGTAGGGGGCACCGTAGCGTAAACGCCCCTGGACTCAGGCCCGTTTGTATGCCTGGGAACCGGTGATGAGCTGACCGGTACAGACGACGTAGCGACTGGTGAGTACCCAGCCAATATTGCGGGTATAGGGGAAGAGATGGCTTGACGGAAGGATGGAGGGGCAAAGTAGTCGTCGAGGCCATCTTCTGGCAGCGGCGGCGGGGTCGGGGGCGGGCGGTCTGCATACGAAGCATCTTCTCCGGGCCCCGGTATCCGCGGCGGGGCCCACAAAGGCGACGACACAGGTGATGCGGCGGCAAGTAACGCTGCGGTTTGCTCGGATGGAGGCGAGTAAGGCGGCGGGGGTGCAGGCACGACAGTCCCAGGGAAGTAGCGAGGGATGAAGGGAGCGGGCCCATGCATCGGCGGACTATCCTCGGAGGCATCAGTGTGGAAGGACTCGCCGTCGAAGTCGACGTTTCGAGCTTGTCGCAAATGGCGATCCCTGCGTGCAGCGCGCACTCGTCGACGGTAGATGCTGATGGCGAGGGAGAGGGCAAGGACTGCCAGGAGACCGACGCTGCCGCCTACCGCGCCTGCAAAGGTCGCGATATTGTTTGATTTTGGGGCGGGGGCAGAACTGGCGGACATGATGACGGACGAAGCAGAGCGACGAGGTGGGGGGCGGGAAGAGGAGAGGAGGGGCAGGCGGGAGGAGTACAAAACGGAGGAGCGAATCAAGAGTCAGTGAGATATCCAGAAGGCGCAGCGAATGGGATAATTCGACTCGTGAGTGAATTGGCCCTTCCCGAAATATAAGCGGGAATTATACGCACAGGTTGGAAGTCCCGGGACCTCCGCTTGGCGCCCTGCTCCCAGTACCTGAACCCGTCTCCCGTGCTCCAGGGGCATCCGAAGCCGGCGATATTGCCTCGCTCGAGTTGGCTCCGTCGCCACTAGTGTTCTGTGTATATACGATGTAGTCCAAAAGGAGCACAGAATCCGGCCCGATTTGTATCGTGAGCGAGTGAGGTCCGTCGGACAGGTCACCCTGACTGAACACGAGCTGGGAAGGAGCGAAACCCGATGCAGAAGGGGTACCGGTGTGCTGGTAAGTGCCAGAGGGATGCGAATCCAGCAGGAACGTGAGATTCATGTACGTCGGTGTCGAGTTCGTATGTGCCGCTCCTAGAGGAATGAGAGCATAGACGTATATCGCCGAGCCTGTGACAATATGATCAGCCCACGGTACAGGCCAGCGTCGGAGAATCGTTCCTCGTCATAAGATTCACGAGAAGGCTACGCACCGCTGAAATTGAGCTGCGCCGAGACAGGCTGGTCCACGAAGCCTGCGTCATCGCCATCGAAGTGAGGTGTGAAGAACGGGTTGTTATTGGGATCGCCACTCGGATCCTGTCTCCGCAAGAGGCCCACGGCACCTGACGCTTCATGCCGACTCCTCGCATGACCGCTATCGTCCCCATCACTGCCCTTGTCTTTTTCCTTGTGTCCACCCTCGTCGTCCCCGTCATCACGGTCGTCAGCGTCTTCGTTGTCCTCTTGGTCTGGTCGTGGCGCAGGAGTCGGCGGCAGGTCGTCCGCATCGACGGTCGGTATGATGTGTGTACCGTCATGCCATGTACCCTGATACGCAATGCTGGGGCTGGGGGCTAAGCACGTGGAACACGGTACGGTTGATGCATGCCAAGCAGAGGCGGGGGTGTAAACAATCAGTGAGGAGGTGTCGTCAACGGTGATGTTAACAGCGCCAGCACGACTCAGAACCGGCAGGAGGAGTGAGGGAAGGATTGACGAGAACAGCAGCGGTGATATCCAGGAGGCGAGACAACTTCTGCTTCTTGGTAAACTGTCAGATATGCTTCAATGACCAGTCAGAGTCAACGCCGGGGAATGATTCCAAAGACATACCTCATAGCTGATGATCAGTTACACATGGGCGCTGCCAGCTGGGTCTCCGAACTGGTCAGTGGGTACTCCGGTGCTATATCCAACTCGCCAAGGGGTACGAAGAGGTCGTGGGCGGGAGGCAAGATGGAATTGACATCGAGCCTCGCGTGTAACCGCACAGAGTTGTAAATAAGGTGGGCCAAGGCGTACCGCACCTAGCAGATGAGATACTTCAGGTGCTAGGAAGCGCTCCTGCTGGCTGAAAGGAAGACACCGCGAGAAATGGCAGCAGCTCCCGTCCGTTTGATGTGACTTTTCGTGGGTGAATAGGAACAGCAAGTGCGCGTCTAGCCTCATCAGTACCGGCGCAGTCGTTTCAGAACCGGCATCTACGAGCACGTTCTACTGCCGGCCTAGAAAGCAATCTTTTAGACATGAATTAGCCCATGGGAACGTTCTTGGCGCGGTTAGTTCCGCGTGCGGGCGACAACATCGTGGGCGCAGAATGCTCCAAAAAGAGCCGTAAAAGGGCCTATCAGCGACTATCGTCAGTTTGCACACGAAGGAATGAAGTGGATACTTCAGCTTAGAGCTGATGACCCACCAGGCAAAGCCGTACCACTGTACTTGCTGACCGGAAAAGTCGGTCTGTCAAGCTGCCTTGACGTGACCATCGTGACTCTTGCATGCTTCCCAGAGGACGAGTATGGAAAAGTCTGACCGCTGTATTGACAGGAATCTTCCAGCTGCAAGGATAGGGATCATAGCAATACAGTCTGAGATGGCACCCTGCATGAAATGCTCGCGAACGAGGATTCTGCACTGTAGAGTGTCAATCGAGAGCTAGGCAACGACGATGGCGTTCAGCCAACATGAACGTGAGTGATGCATATAGACGTACTATGGTGCCACTGAGAGTTGGAAGCGCTACACGTTGCGAGCGTGGGTTCGTGGCTACAGTAAAGGGCTACGGGCGTATCTCCCGGGTCGCGCTTTTCCTGCATGTCTATGCGTGTGCTGCGGAGAGCGCATGGAGCCGGCGGCATGGTAGCCCTTCGGGTGAGTGCTTCATTCATGCTGACTCGTTGAATCCCTGCTATGCCATCCTCGGTTTCCAATGAGCTTCGCCGCACCATCGTCGCTAGCAAACGGAGAGGCCCTTCGGTTAGCTCTGATTGACCTCAAGTTCGCAGGGCAAAGTCTCGTGAAAGAGCTGAGAAAGGCCTCGAAAGGACGTTCCGCGTCGGTGATACTATATTGGGGACAAGGGGGTTACTCATGAGGACCCAAACCCAAGGGCCGTAAGTCGGCCGCGCAGTTGCGCTTGTCGATCAGTGGCCCACGGAAGCCCTACCGAGTTGGGGCGATGTTCATAAGCAGGTTCTTACCGCGATGTCGGCCGTGCGGGATGGACACAGCATGCACCAACGGATCCACGTACCAGTGTTCCGCCTCCCACTTTCCCCTTGTACACTTCCCTCGATGCCAGCGGGGCGGGTTTGCAACAGGCTCAGAGCCTGAAAGTGACCGACCATCACAGTGGAGGTAAGGCACGGCACCATTTCCGTACAGAACTCACCCACGCTCTCGAGCACAAAGTCCCACTCGACATCCAAACTCCCATGTTCGGGTATCGGCAAGCGTAAGGTTTCTCGGTCCTCGACGCCCGGGCCGAGCGCGATCCATGGATCAGGGACGTCGTACGTATGCAGCTGCAAGGACCAAGGCCGGGGGAGGGGGAGGATGGTTTGCCGGTCATGGGCAAGAATAGTAGTTAGCGATGAGAGGCAGAAATGTATACAATGCATCATGGTTCCAGAGAATGCAGGTGTTCAAGCATACCCCTGCTCGGGCATCCGTTCAATCCGCTAGCAGTCGAGGAGCTCTGCTTTCGGAACAGGGCAGTATTCCCCTAGTATGTCGGAGCCCCGTCCTGATACGAGTTCCAGCTGAGTACCGTCCGTCTCATCCTCGTCTTCGTCGAAGTCTTCATCGAAGGCTCCTTCGACATCAAGAGGGGCGGCCATGTTGTCAAAGGTGGGCGAAGAGAAGCGGAACTCCAATGTCTGCGTCAAGGGTATGGAGAGGGATTTGAAGCTGTCCACCCTGGAGTTGTCGAGCATGCGCAAGTTGAGGAAGAACCGTGTCATGATGATGGACGTGAAGCTGCATATGTCGGATATGAGCCGGTAGAAGCGCTCAGCGGTGCGACTCACATGCAGGTAACGAGGCTGAGGGAGGTTTGTCGCTGCCGTAGCTGCGTGAGTTACCGTCCGATCCTTCAGAGTGTCTGGTCAACCTACGGTTTCACCCACCACGATTACGATGATATGAAGTGCCAGCGAAAGGCTATAGTTCTCGCCGTCAACGGAGGCGAAAGAATCCGGAAATGCGACATGCTCGCCTGAAGAACGTCGTGCCTGGCTATGACTCAGCTTCATTTACGGTGAGAGAACAACGAGAAATACTCACCATCTCGTAGCATGAGATAGACAAGTGACGTATCGAGGTGGACCTTTCTTGCCGCTATGAAAATACCCGCCGTCCTGTACCAGGTGATCCCGAGGACCAACGCGTCCATGAGAACGCTGGAAACCGTGGAGGCGACGGCGACTGCTCGGTATGGACCTTCTTGATCAGAGGATACTGTTCATGGTCGGGATACACACCTCTGAAAGAGTACATATGAGCAACGCGCGCGCACTCTCAGCAAGGATCGACTGGTCTATCCCAGACCGGAATATCTAGACGAATTGAGGAGGAAGTTGTCTCTGCACATCCTGAGAGCGGTGGCGGCAGCGCCTCATAACGCCCGCCGAAGATCATTATCTGTGGCGTACTGAGCACAAGTGCGGCATAACAAGAGATCACCCCAACGTTGGGTGGGATGCTTACACTACCCGACAGGATAATCATGATCGTCCAGAACCAGTTGTGGTTGTTGATCGCGTGTATGCGAAGTGCAGAGAACGCTGTGCAGGACAAGGTTGTGTTTTCCCAGGTCTGAAAAGCCGAGTTACTGAAGCCTTACCGATGTAGCACACATCAATCAAGATAGCGCATACGACCTGTAGCGTTCCTGCTATGCCACAACTGGCATGCTGCATTGGATAAGGTACTTTGCGGGTGCGTACTCTCACCTACCTCTGTGGACCACTCTAAGAGATTGCAGACTAGCGGAAGAGATGGTTGTGGTTTCTCCTTACCGGATCTGAGTCCCAGACCACGAACCCCCAGAGAAATGTGGCAAGGGCCAACGCCAAAAGTAGGTAGCGGTTAAGCAGGAATAATGCAGTGGGGATGGAGATCCTGCGGCCCCAGATGACTCTTCGTTCCATGCGGACTGTGAGGAAATATTCGTAGAGAACGAGAGCTGCACCAGAGCTAAGCAGCGGAGTTGAGGACGTAAAGGCGAGCTTGACGCACCTATGCAGCCTATCTCGATGTAGTATGCCTCAGGCGCGCTGAAAATGGTCAGTATACACTAGCAATGATGATGCTACAAACGTACAATGCCTTTTCCAGGATACCGGCGACCTGGGGGGTGAGATTTACGTCGGTCAAGTTTGCCATGGGTGCTACTCAAATGCGGCTCGGGACAAGGTCGAACGAGAGGAAGGCTCTGCTCCCGGTGCATGGTGCAGTTTGGTCGCAGAGGCTGTGAAGGTCCGGAGGCCGTGCATATGATTTGTAAGCCAGGTACTCTATCCTTGATGCGCGCCAGAACGGCCACGGCATAACCGCATTCAAGAGAACCCTGAATAGCTCTGAGGCCTACTGAGGCGTGGTCGATGCATCCATGTGAGGGCCATTCGGTTGAAGCCCAGGTCGGGATCCCGCCATGAAACCTGCCTGCAAGGCTGCGAAGCTGGTCAACAGCGGTGGAAATGCAACAGGAGCACTTGTGGGACTTGGGCCTACGGCGCAGCGACTTACGGGGAGTCCCCCCTGGCCACATTTCAAATAGGCACGCGAGTTGGATGGCAGGTGTGTCTGTCATTGTCGTGAGGAGTGGCCTCGGATGAGCGCTACAAGTACAGGCGGTTGAAAAGCCGCGGGGAACTGTGCATATATGCAAGATGGTTGTCTCTTCCTGCGCAAAAGTCTTCGGAACTGTTATCTCTTGAAGTGGGGAAGGGTTTCAATCGACTGCAAGCCCAGACTATACATGCTACATACCTCACGCCTCGCCATCCCGCTTCTTGCGAAGCTCCTCCAGTATATTCTTCACACCTTCGACATCTCCCACAGCCGCTTTCCCGTTGTGCCAGTCAACCACAATGGGCCATTTCAAAGCGTTAGGGTTCTGTGATGCAAGTTGGACGACACCTTCATAACTCGTCGGACGGCTGTCCACTGTGGGATGTGCGGACAAGAGGACGTCCGGGGACGGCGTCTGGGAATGCCCTGAGGGCGCTTTGGAGGGGAGGTACGACAGTATCGTCCGCAATTGGTCGGGCGTAGGAGGCTTGTTCTCGATGACTTCCAGATTGTAGTCGAGGGGCCGGGCTGTAGGCTGGGATGGCGGGTATGGAGATGAAAGTGCTGAACGTAGCAGCTTAAGCGCATTCGTTGACGCAGGAGAGGATGGGTTGTGGCTTTGACGATGCATAAGTCAGGGAATATCCAAGGCAAATAAGGATTGGGTGTACAATATCGAGATTTCCGGCTGTTGGACCAGAGCTGGTTCAGAGAGGCTCTATCGACCACCCGTAATTGAAAGGACTCACAATTGTTTTCGTGAAAGCCCTGAACATATTGTTCACTAAACTACGGACCAAGACACGAAACGATTGATAGAGGTAAACGAGCAAGAGCGTATGCGCACGATGACGCAGGGCGCGGATTCCGAGCAACCGGCGATCGGCCCGGAGCGCTGCAGCTCCGATCGCCGAGACGAACCACTCGACGAGTCCCACTCGGTCCTCGCCTCGAGTACCGCGGCTGCCGGTACGTGACTCTTCGGGCGGTATATATGCGAGCAATTTATAGTACATCTGGTCCGACATCGTAGGATCTATGTGGCAGGCGGGGGAAACATGTGCAGGAACATCCGTTTTCAAGCCCCTCGAGAGCTGGATGGTCCTGCGATCGCGTTGCCTTGAGCGATGAGGGACACTCTTGCACCGGAATCTCCTGATCCATGCGTCCTCGCATTCTCCTGCCCAAGCTCTTCAGGAGGTAGCAAGTACTCTATGTCCTCGTATAGGTGAGGGAAGAGGATCGCGAGCATGTCTTCAGTCCTGTCGTATGCCATGTCAGGACCCATCGGTGAAGGGGAAGGCCTGATTCGGCATCACTCACTTGTAAACGAAATCGCCCTTCTGCACCTTGTTCGCAGGCGCATCTACCTTCTTCTTGTCCGAGTCGACCGTGAACGGCGTGACGTTCAGGGTCCCAGCGGCGTTGTCACGCGTGTAAAGCGAGAGGCCTTGCTTCGCAGCCAGGTCCAGGATATTGCGTTCCACCGTATCCTCGGCGTAGTAGCAGTAGACTGTCAGAGCATGATGAGGATCTGCAAGTTGCGTAACGCGTAAACTGAGCTCAGAGCGCACCTTCAGTGGGCTTGGTCTGGCCCATGCGATCAATACGAGCGATCGCTGGAAGGAGGTCAGTCTCCGTCGCTGGTCAACCACAATAACCTGCGAACCTTGGACTTCGAATGCATGGTGAACTACGCTCTCCACCAAGAAGACGCGCGAAGCGCAGGTGACGTTCAGTCCGGCGTTCTCACGTTCGCTGTCCAGGATATGCGATGTCAGAGCAGGTGACATAGGATGCCAGCGGTATAAAAATCCATGGCACGCTATGGGGGACTCACCCATGGAGGAGCAGGACGGAGATGCTAGGGTCCGTTCGGAACCTCTTCGCCGCATTCTGCTTACCGGTGTTCTGGTCTATCCTGAGGCATGAAATACCTAGTCTAGTGGGTCAGTTCACTGCCCATACAGATGCCGATCCATGAGTAAAGTCGCAGACCATTCGCTTGGAGTGCATGTTGGATAACTCAATGCAAGAAGGTTTCAGTCTCCAACGCAACCAGGATCGATATGGAAGACGCACTCAGCAGAGAAACGGCCCAAGCGGAGAACACGATACTCTTCGCACCGGGATCGGTGATTTCCAAGTACAGCAGATGCCGCACGAGCGTCTCGATCTTGCTCCCATAACTGCCATACGACTCCATCGCCTGGATGTCTTGCATCACCTGCGGGTCTATGAAGTTGTATTGAATCTCCCTCCGAGAACGCGGGACGACCTCGTGATTGCTAAGTATCTTCGGTGGAGGCTGAGCCGCTTCACCAGGTTTCTGGTCGATGGTGAAGCGTTGAAGCTGGTCGGTGTTGATGGGGACTCGGCAGACCGGGCACGCCTTGCTGCCTGCTTTGGAGAGCCAGGCCTTCATGCAGTCCTATGTCTGTTGTGAGACGACTAACCCTTTTCGTACCGATAACGGGACGTACCTCGCAGTATACATGAGCGCTTCGTGGGTTGTGAGCACACGCAGATACAAGCCCGCTCTGGTTGACGTACCATGGAGTGATGTATCCCCTGATGAAATCACACTTGCAAAGGATGCATGTTCTATCGTCTTCGTCTAAGGTTCCCTCTTCGTGAGACTTGCTCAGGTTGTCCATATAGCGCTGCCGCGCACGTGCAGCGTTGATCTTAGTCTCGAGGACGGCTTGCTGCTGACGACTTTCGTTGATAGCATCTCGCACGTCACCTTCCCAAGCAGCCTCTGCGACTGTGTCGGAAATCTCTTGCAGCTGCCGGAAGTACCTAGCATAACCTGTCAGTGGCACAGATCAAACGTTCGACAGGTGGATGGACGCACGATATACGCTCGTTGAAGGCTTTCCTGAGGTGTGCTAGGTCATTCTGGAGCTTGTCTACCAACTTCCCTGTCATATGAGTGTTAGCCACGTCCTACCTGAGCATCAAACCGTTCGCTGACCTTGTTCAGCAATGAGCGAGCGCAGCTTCGCGACTGCCTCTTTCGCGATGATCTTCTCGGGGTCGTCATCCTTGACGATACCCACAGCAACATTATTGAGATCGACCATGATGGACTTGATGGCGCGCCCGGGGTCGAATTCGTCTAGGAGCGCTTTCCGTTCATCATTCAGTGTCTTCAACATGACTTCGTGTTCAGGCTGCACATCGTGGTCTTGTAGCTTGTGGAGGTTCAGATCCTCAGTGTCACCCCCCGCCAGATAGCGCGTTCCGCGTGCGGCCTTGGTCTTCCTCGCTTTGACCTCCCTGACGTCGTGGGCGGCGAGGAGCGTACGCTCGGCGGTGAGCGTCTCCCGGCGATCGGCGAGCAGCGCTGCGTAGGCCTGGAGATATGCCTCGGCTTCTCCCTGCGTCTCAAGGCTGCGAGTGTACTCCTGCCCATCCGCGTCCTGATCTTTCGATCCCAGTGGCTGCGTGAGTAGGGCGATGAGCTTGGAGCGCCATTGCCAGAGAAGCTTGGATTGTTCGTTGAGCAGACCATCTATGAGCTCGTTCGCCTCATCCATCTATCCCCTACGTGTCAGCAAAGAGGGCAGTGAGATACTGTTTGTAACATGCATACCAGCTCGTGCGACTTGATACCGCCTTTGCCGAGGTAAGGAACCTTCACGAACAGGTCATTTTCCTTGAGAGCCTTTACGACTGGATCACGATCTAGGTACGTCATCGCACGCTCAGCAGCCTCTTCGGTTCCTAGAGGGCTCGCATATCAGACAGAGGCCTGTAAAACGAACAGGTAGCACCAACCCTTGAGCAGGACGCGCCGAAGCTCCTCAGCAGCCGCGTACGCATCGTTCTCCTGGTTCGCGTATTGCTCGCCGAGGACATGATATACGTCGCCCTGCAAGAACTTTACCTTGTGTAGAACTATCCGTGCATCGCGCAGGCGGTTCTGGAGCATACCCAACTTTGCCCTGTGCGCGTCTCCGATCGGGTTATGTGGCAGACCCTCTTCATCGGCGTCCACATTGTCACCCTCCGGAGTGTCACTTCGCGCGCGACCCTTCCCCTTCCCATTGTCATCCGCGTGATGAGCTCTCGCCTCCCGCCGCTCCTCCCGCCGCTTGGCAGTCTCCGCTTTGAGCTTCTCGCCTTCTTTGGCATGCTCAGCGAGCGCCGCTGCGAGGTCGTCCACCAGCTTCTGAGCCTCTTTCTCGGCGTTCAGCAGTACATCGAGCGCTTCACGGTAACGATGCGGATTCATTTCGTCCTGCTGAAGGAGCTGTGCCAGGGAGGCCATAGCTGAGACCTGAGAACATCGTCAAGTTCGTCTATCGATGATGAGGTACCATTATGATGGCGCACCTTGCTCTTCCTATCCTCCATATAATTCTTCCAGTTCTGCTCTCGCATACTCTAGAGATGAGTGCGCGGACAGATCACTCTCAGTACACTTCCGGGGACTCTGAGCAACCCACGCACCTCAAGCACTTCCGCCATGCTCTTGAGTACACCGGGCTTGTGTAGCTTGTCCGCACCACCGTGCCCAAGGAGCTGTCCGACCTGAGGGTGCGTACAGATACCCCGCAGTTTGCGGAGCCAGTAGCGCAGCTTCCCGACGTCCACTTCCCAGTTCTCGGTCGCGGCGACCCCGCGTGCGTCGAGACCGAGGTCAAGCAGCGCTGCGTCAAGCGTTTGGTCGTACACCTACGAGATGGTCCAGCCATTGCGCGGTGTCAAGAACAAGAGTCTACTTACATGGCGTTCTACCCTGCCAAGCTCGATCGGGACGAGATAGCGAGTTTGTGGAGGTATGGTGAGTTCGTCCTTGACAGCCTCCTTCATCGTCCTGCACAGATATCGATTCGCGTGACTCCAGTCGGGATGGTTGCAGCACGTACCTGACAGCGTATCGGCGGAATAGTTGGATAAACTCATGCACGTAACCCGGGAGTAGAAGACGAGTCCATGCTCTAGGACTGTCCGTGACGGCCTTCACCCGGAGGAATCTATAGCGCGTGAGCATGTTAACACTGGGAAGCGCGGCTCTACTCACTTGAGTACGTGGATCAGATCCGCCACTTGCGATCTCGCAGGCGTTCCGGATACAGCAAAGGATGACAACCGCGGAATGAGCGACACCATTTCCCTGAGAAAAACACAGTCACACAACCGCCCACCAGACGGTGACACTATAAACACGACCACCTACTCTGCCTTGCCTCCTCCGACCATCTGCACCTCGTCCATGATCACGCGGTACCATTCACACATGACGAGCGGGCTGCGAGAACGACTGCTATTCCCATAGTCCACAAAGGCTCGGCGCGGACGGTTGGGTGGTGGCCGTGCGACGCCGAGATCGTGTTGCAAAACCGTGTACGTGGTGATACACACGTCGAACGTATTGACGTATGCGCACCAGTCTTGCACGTCGTCAGTCTGGTCCTCTTTGGTGGGCGGGTCGTCGTCGACGTCCATCTCATCTGCGGCGACACCCTTCCGTTTGCCTTTGGCCTTAGAAGTGCGAGCTCGCTCCTTGGCCTTCTGCTTCCACCGCTTCTCGCGCTCAGCGACAATGTCTTTCTCAGAGATGGGAACAGGGACTTTCTGCCAACCGTCGTACACGAGCACCTTGAGAGTAGGAGCGTGCGTAGCAAGTTCATCCGCCCACTGAGGTGCAAGGGAGGGCGGGGTGACAATGAGCGTGGTCTGATAGGAAGCAAACGTGAGGTCGAAGAGGTCCTATTCAGGACATTACGCGACACACCTTGACCTCCTTGATGTCAATTTGCGCAGCGGCATCCCACCGCGTATTTTGCGGAGTGCGGCCGACAGCGGGATTGAGGATGATCGCAGAGATGCACTCTAGAGTCTTTCCTAGTCCTGGCTCCTCGGCTACGATGCCCCCAGCAGCGTCTTCGTTCAGCTCGTCGTCCTCTGACGAGGGTGGCTTAGGCGAGACGAGACCGCGAAGCCGGTTAACGTACCACGTCTCGTCAGGCGAAACGACTACGGCTTCCCAAAACAAAGGCAGAGATTGGGAGGCAACACTGTCGTCAGATTTCGGAACAATTGCGCCGGACGCGGTGACCACCATTTCTTCCCTTCCAAGCATCCAAGCGACGGTCCGGCGTTGGAAAGGGAGCAGAGTAGGCAAAAGGGAGTCTGGTTGCAGCGCGTCGTTTGCTTCTGAAGACGGTAGGGCAGGTGCGGGGCGGAGCACAGTGAACAGCAGCGGGATGTCTGTTGTCCCTCTATAGCTTTCTGGCAGTGGTTCTGCTGGAGGGAAGGTGAACAAGAGAAGGCGACGTTGTGCATCTTGGACGGTAGCAGCTCTAGAGTTGTCCGCGTGAGCTTTGCCGAGAGAGATAACTGGCTCAAAGATCTTCGGACAGACGTAAGAGCAGTCCACTTGCACGCGAAGAATGAAGGGTAGCTGGCGATCCTCCACCGGAGCCGACTTCGGTGGCACCGCAAGCGATACGTGAGCGCGCAAGCACGCGCGGCCGTCCCCCGCAAGGATAAGGAATGCGCCAAAAGGATCACGAAGGGCGTACGATCGGGCGTGGAGATCATAGTCGTCTGTGTTGAATGGGTAGTCGTAAGTCGCCGGCAACGACAGCAAGGTCTGGGTATCATTTCTCGGGTCGAGGACATCGCCGGACTGCGTAATGGACGAAGTGCCGAGAGGGATTATGGCGGGATCACCATCAGGAGGAGCGCGCGAAGACAGCCACTCTCGCAGTTTATGTTCTTGTTCCACCCAGCCACGATCCTCGGCTTCCTCGTCGCTCACATTGTAAGGGCCGGGAGCAGTGGTATAGCGTATTTTGAAGGTGCGCTGATATACTTGCACCAGCCGTTCATGGCTACCGGCTCCGCTAGCGACGTATGCATCCTCCGAGACTTTGGCTCGCTTGCGCGGTTCCTCGGTTTCTACATCGAGGGAGCGCTTCTTACCCTTCGCCTTGCCTGTGCTCCTGAAAGACTCCCAATAATCGTGTGCTTCAAGAATGTCGAGAAACCTAGATAAAGGCAGCCGCGGCTGGTCCAAGCCTGGCGGTGAGTATCGGCGAACACTTTCCAGGTGATCGGTTTCGTCCGAACGCATGTCGACTCGTCAAGGAGGCCCAGTTGAAGGTCCGAGTAATCAGCAAGGGTTCAAAAGTAGTCCGTAGATATTGGACTCCCCGCGGCCGGGGCGCGAGCGAAACCACGACCGGGCAGCAGCTGTCGACCGGGATGGTGGTGGTAGCGGACAAAGGAAGCACGACGCGTCGCATGGTTGTCAGCGCTAATGACGCGTCGCGGGTCACGTGTGCGAGCTCGTCCACGACTTCAAGCTCCTGGGTCAGTGTCTTTCGAGGTGAAGTTCTCAAGGTATTCTACGTCTTACATGCTCTTCTACACCGTAATCAGAGTCAATCGGATGCAGAAGGGCCTTCGTAGAGGTCCAGCCAATATACAGCAATTCGTACAGGTATCCACTGCGGATAGTGATTGTCTCAGCCAGCCTTCGCCTCTACTTTGCCTTCTTTTGCCTCCTTCTCGCGGAGCTCTCGCCGCCGCTTCACGTCCCAGTTGTACACGCGCGCAGTGTTGACCTCCATCACCGTGATTTGCTCTCTGAGGAACTCGAGGTCTTCGATCACTGTCGCCAGGCTGCTTTGCGCCGACTCGAGCTTCGATCGAAGTAACGAGATCGCTGCTGGTAGCTTGTAGGAAAGCATGACGTTCGCCTGGATGCCGAACGGTGAGCATAAGAAACGAACTGAGGGCGTGTGACGTACTCCTAACCAAAGATATACTGTGTCCGTATCCTCCAGCTGAGCTTCGGCATACAGGGTATCGTTCAACTCGAATGTCGTGGTGAGGGGCTTTCCGGCACCGTCGCCGCCTTCAAGGTCGTCATCCAGGTCATCTTCGCCGCCCTCTGAGCTACTCTTTCCTTCCTAGCAAGACGAGTAAATCGTGCACCGTGAGCAGCAGGCTAGGAAGATCGTGTATCGTACTCACTCTTCGCTCCTGGAGGAATTCGACCAT
This sequence comes from Pilatotrama ljubarskyi, assembly GCA_022385805.1. Lineage (NCBI taxonomy): Eukaryota > Fungi > Basidiomycota > Agaricomycetes > Polyporales > Polyporaceae > Pilatotrama > Pilatotrama ljubarskyi. The sequence goes on along the minus strand of MU277687.1, from coordinate 345,118 downwards.
GGCTAGCGTCTTCTTGATATCTGGGATCTTGTCCTCGAGTCCCCGCCGTCTCTGCGTCAAGTTGTGATCCATGTAGCGATACTTTCTATCGCAGTTCCGTGTACCGTAAGCGAGGCGACTACACAAGGATACTGCTCGAGCACGCACGCCAATGCTGCCTGGAACTCTTTCAGGGCACTCTCGGGGCTTGGGTCGGGCCCAAGAAACTCAGCGACATCTGCCTGAATTGTACAGCATGAATACGATGTCCCCGCGCACGATGAGATGACGCCGAGGACGCACGATGAACGGCGCCTTCGGAATCCCCCGCGGATTGCGCTCCTGCTTGTCTGTCGCAAGTTTTGACATGGATTATCAATGGCCAGAGGGATACAGCCCACGCAAGAGAGCAGCCGGCACTGGTTGAGCGAGTGAAGTCAGAGCTCTCTTCGAATTCGATTGTGGAGGACAGGGCGATAAACGCCCAGGTATGCCTTGGGCGTCTGAGCGCAGTTCGAGGTCCGCTCGTCGGCGCTCAAAACAACGCGTATATGTCCGCCAATTTTTGCCTTGTCTCCTCCATCTCGTTGGCCCCTCCCTTTCTCCCCCTTTCTCCCCATTCCCACCCAATCTATTGCATGACTTGGCAGCCGTTACGATGTCTCGTCTGATAGTGAAGAACCTCCCCGCGTACTTCACGCAGGAGCGCCTGCGCAAGCACTTCGAGTCGCCCAACGGGCCGGGGGGTACGCTCACCGATGTGAGGCTCATGCTGAAGCCGGACGGGACGTCGCGTCGGTTCGGCTTCATTGGGTACAAGTCCCCGCAGGAGGCAGAGCGCGCGAAGAAGTGGTTCAACAGGTCGTTCGTTGATTCGTCGAGGATCACGGTCGACATCGTCGAAGTGCGTTCCCTCAGTCGCCTCGTCCTCTCACATCATCTGATCTGGGTCTGTAGGGTGCGAAGGATGCTCCTGCACCGCGACCGAACAAGCGTCCACGATTAGGCCCTTCCCCAGCTGAGGTGGAGGAGGCCAAGCCTGAGAAGAAGGCGTCCAAGTCCTCTTCGAAGGACAAGTCCAAGAAGACGGATGCGAAGGGAGACCTCGCGGTCGAGTTCTTACAGGTTATGCAGCCGCGTACAAAGAAAGGTCCCTCATGGAAGGACGACGACCCTGCGCCTGCGCCTGTTGCATCTACCTCGGCTCTCGCAGAGGCGGAGGCGACTAAGAAGGGTAAGAAGTCCAAGGACAAAGCGAAGAAGGCAGAAGAAGAGGGCGAGCAGCCGGAGCAGGCTGATGCAGCAGCGGAGCCAGTCTCCGACCTTGACTGGCTGAAGAGGCATATGAAGCCCACTCTCGAGGACCCGGAGGAGCCGGAGAAGGTGTACGAGCAGTCTGACGACGAGCCCATGGAGGACGCTGAGAGCGAGGGCGATGAGGAGGTCCGTGATTCATCCGCTTGCCTTCATCTCCCGTACAGCTAACCTTTGAGCCACAGGATGCGTCAGAGCCTCCAGACCCCGCGAAGGCAACCATCCTGCAGACGTCACGACTATTCATTCGTAATCTCGCTTTCACATGTACTGAAGACGAGCTACGGGAGCTATTCCAGCGATACGGCGAAGTTTCTCAGGTGAGCATGTATTCCTTGTCGCATGGTCCACTTGGACTATGCCGCTTTTTCTCGACGACGCGGGTGAGAGGGGTCTCTCGAGATGACAAACATAAATAGGGACATCAGACTCGCTTGCGAGGGTGCTGATCCTCAGGGAAAACCGATAGTAGAAATATATTCTGACACTGCCCCCTTCTCGCGTCGTCCTCGTACCTCCGCACGAACAACTCGCTGACGACATCATCCTCAGGCACACTTGGTACTAGACCCAAGCACGAAGCAGTCCAAGGGCCTCGCGTACGTATCGTTCGCGAAACCCGAAGACGCGCTCGCGGCGTACGAGGCGCTGGACAAGACGTCTTTCCAGGGACGCCTGCTCCACATCCTCCCCGCGCTGGACCGGAAGGGCAAGGAGGCGAGTGGGGAGGGCGAGGGGAAGAAGCGGACGCTGAAGCAGGACCGGGAGGCGAAGCGGAAGGCGATGGCGGGGAAGGAGTTCAATTGGGCCATGTTGTACATGAATGTACGTACATACGCACCTGAATATATCTTCCAGCCTGCCCCGGCATCCATTCTCACACTTCGTGACAGAGCGACGCGGTGGTCTCGTCGATCGCAGACCGGATGAACGTCTCCAAAGCGGACATCCTCAACCCCGAGTCGGACAACGCGGCCGTCAAGCTCGCCCTCGCCGAGACGCACGTCATCCAAGAGACGAAGACCTTCCTCGAGCAGCACGGCGTCGACCTCTCCGCGCTCGACACATCACCCTCCAAACGGCCCCCGCGCTCCGACCGCATCCTCCTCGTCAAGAACATTCCCTACGGCACGTCCGCCGCGGACGTCCGCGCGCTCTTCGAGCCGCACGGCGAGCTCCGCCGCGTGCTCGTGCCCCCCGCGGGCACGCTCGCCGTCGTCGAGTTCGTGCACGCGGACGAGGGCCGCAAGGCGTTCCGCGCCGTCGCGTACCGCCGCCTCGGCAACTCGGTCGTCTACCTCGAGAAGGGCCCCGAGGGCATGTTCATCACCGACGAACCGATCACCGACGCCTCCGTCCCCTCTGCTGGACCGGGACCGCTCACCGCGACAGGCGCGGCGCCGATCGCCGTGCCGGACGTCGCGCCCGCCGCGGTGGCGGAGGCGAAGGACGGCGAAGGGGAAGGGGAGCCGCCGATGAGCGCGGGGACGACGCTGTTCGTGAAGAATCTCTCGTTCAGCACGACGACGGACAAGTTCGCGGCGGTGCTGCGGCACCTGCCCGACTATGTGTTTGCGCGCGTGCAGACGAAGCCGGATCCGGCGCGTCCTGGCGCGAGGCTGAGCATAGGGTACGGCTTCGTGGGGTTCCGCACGGTGGAGGGCGCGCGGCGCGGGCTAAAGAGCATCGACGGGATGGTGCTGGACGGGCACAAGCTGGTGGCGAAGTGGGCTGGGCGGGGCGCGGAGGAGGGAGAAGGGGCGAAGGCGGACAAGGAGACGATCAAGGCGCGGACGACGAAGATGATCGTGAAGAACGTGCCGTTCGAGGCGACGAAGAAGGATGTCCGGGAGCTCTTTGGGTGCGTCTGTCTATCCGTTTTTGTTTCTTCACGGATGCACAGGGTCGCTGACGGTTACGTTTGGATCAGTGCGCACGCGCAGCTCAAGTCCGTACGGCTGCCACGGAAGTTCGACCACCGCACGCGCGGGTTCGCGTTCCTCGAGTTCACGACGCGGCACGAGGCGGAGCGCGCGTACGCGACTTTGCGGCATACTCACCTGCTCGGGCGGCACTTGGTGCTCGAGTGGGCGGAGGAGGGCGAGGTGGACGTCGAGAAGCTGCGGGAGAAGGCTGGGGTCAGCTATGGCGGGGGCGCAGAGATGCCTGGGCGGAAGAGGAAGCTGGAGATGGGCGACGGGGAGGGCGAAGGCGAGGACGAGTTGTGATGACCGGTCGTGCGTGCGGCTCGTCGTACGGCATCGCTATGATCTTTTTGTATCAACGCTCTGCATGTGAGTTCTCGTGATTTTCTGGACATTGCGTCGCTCTTTTCGATGCCCGTTTTCGCAGCTGGTGGTCGCGAGATCGCAGCAGCGTTTGGCCATGGGGCTTGAGTGATTGACCAAATCACGTTTGATGATGAGCAATCCGGAACGGCGCACGAACAGTGTATTATGCTCTCACCCACCGTTCCGTAGTAGAACTCCGGTGCTGCCACGGTCGCGGACGACAAGCACGCGTCTGTCATGGACAACATCGACCGCAACTTGTTGACCGCGACTCCCTGGAGGACTTTGAGCGGGAATATTGACGGACCACCGCCACGTGAGTGAGTTATTTCTGGCGCATGGGAAGCGTTGACTCGGGTCTCTCTGCAGGCTTCAGCTTCAGGGGGCGCGCGAGGGCGTCGAGATGCTGCTGAAGCTGGCGAAAGGAGAGATGCAAGCGGCGTCATGGACTCGATGTGATCTCAGGGGAGTGATCGAGTGATCTGAGGCCGGTGACTTTGTTGGTTGAAGAGACGCCCGAGTGAGACGCTGATGGGTGTCCGAATCAGGTGCTGTTCCACCGAGGGATTTCGTGCTTCTGCAGCAGCTTCTCCGGCGCTGGGCAGGGTTCGACCGGCCGTGTTCGCAATGATCATCATTCCAGCTGCACACATGGCACTACTCTTCCCTCAGCAGCCCAGTCACCTGCACCGTCCAACATATAATCCCTCCTCCTCTTGACTGCGGCTGTACTCGCCCCCTCTCTCCGCCTCGCTTGTCCTCGCCATGCCCAACCCGGTCCGTCTCCCGTTCGAGCTCCTCGCCCACATCGTCTCCTACCTCGACCACGACCACGCTGCGCTTCGCAACCTCTGCCTCGCCAGCCACGCCCTCCATGCAGTCTCCTACCCCCTCCTCTTCGCCGCCCGCGACTTCCGCACCCTCGACCGCCCCTACCTCCAGCCCTTCCTCCCCTTCCTCAGCGAACTGCGCATCTCCTGGAAGCGCGACATGCATCCCGATCGCGAGGTCCAAGTCCTCACAAAGCACCTCGCCCCTCACCTATCTCCCCACCGCACCCCCCGCCTCCGCGCCCTCGCCATCCGCGGCATCAGCTCCGACGGCATGGCCTACCTCAACACCCTCGGCGGCGCCCTCAAGGCCTTCACCGCCCTCACCACGCTCTCGCTCCAGTGCACCTATCATCGCGACCTGAGCAGCGTCCAGACCCTCCTCTGCGCCCTCCCGCACCTCGCCCACCTCTACCTCGACACCGTCTCCTGGGTCAGCCCGGGCTCCTACGAATCGGACCGCTGCGCGGACCCCGCCTCCTCCGCCGCGGAGCCCCTCGCAGGCCCCGCGCTCAAGTCCCTCCGCCTCTCGCTCGTGTACCCGTCGTGCATGCTGCCCCTCGTCGCCTGGCTCGCGCGCACGCCGACCGCGCGCTCGCTCCAGACGCTCCACGTCCCCGCGCAGGCCCGCATGGGGCCGGACGTCCTGCGGCACTTTGGCGCGTCTGTCCGCGGCCTGTGCGTGCCCCTCCGCGGCCTCGAGCGTAAGCAGTGCCGTGCCGCTCGCTCTGTGATCGCAGAACTGATCTTGTGTTACTGAGGCAGCTTCTTCGCTGAAGAATTACACGTCCCTCGCCTCGCTCACGCTCTACGTCGGCGTCGACGTCCTCACGTGGCAGTACGGCGAGCTCCCGGAACTCCTTGAGAATTTGCCGTGCCGCGCGTCCCTGCAGAGACTCGAGATCCATGTTCCGTACGAGGCGGTGACGACCCTGGGAAGTACGCTCGACGTCCTTGCGCGCGTTGACGAGGTCCTCTTCGGGAAGTGCCCTTGCGGTCGCGGTGGCGCCGAAGCTGAGCCTGGGTCAGAGACCTCGAACGGAGAAGGAGACAGCAGTGGATCACCACCGCTGAAAGGACACAACCCGAGCAAGACCGATTCCGCGGACCCCGAACCCGAGACTCGGCCAGGATTCCCGGCGCTGGCAGAATTGAGACTCGTCCTCCTCACATCAGGCGACCCCGACGAGCAAGAGCGCGCGGACACGGAGTGGGGCGTGCGCCTGCACATGCGGCGGGCGGACAGCGTGGGGAGGCTGGTGGTGCGCTTTGGGAGGGGCGAGAGGTGAGCGCGCTTTGTTTCGTATCGGTTAGGGGCAGGTTGGGCTGGGGAGCGTGAGATAGGCATATGCTGATAGAGAGGGGTTGAACCTGCAGCATGGTGCTCCCTTTTGGGTCGCCTGGGCGGGCAATCTGCGTGTGAGGCCGTCGCATGCGAATGGAGGACTCGGAATCGCATTGGAGGTTTGTTTGTTTAGTCGGATGGGCCGTAAGGCGGGAACAGAGGGACCTGTACGGTTGGTAGTTGTCGACCGTTAAGAGTGGCCAGTCTTCGTGGGACGCACGCAATACGTTCTGTACGAATGGAGAATGCAATTCTCTGGACCACTTGCCACCCAGAGTCGATGGACCCTCCGGCTGCATGCAGCCACGATCGGCGTGAACACTTAGGAGATGCCTTCACCGGTGCGTAGGCAGGTCCGAGAAACACGAATGAAGCATTACCGCTGCTGAGACTCCTGGGTTGCCCGGCTTTCCCATGTTCTCACCTTCAGCCGGCGCCGGCTCTGACCTTCACAGGCTGTAAGACGGCTTCGCATACAAGAAAGGTATACATGTACGCAGAGGTCGTGGCACGCGTCTCACGACTTCGACCCCGTCCCTCAGCATGGCGCCGAGCAGTCCGCTGCACGTTCTTCAGGACTCGGGCATCCCAGAGAACAGCAGCGACTACACCACAGTCGTGATCCTCCATGGATATGCGTGGCAGAGCAGTGAGCACCGATTCCGAGCATCGCGCGCGAGGTCTCTTGAGAGCACGCTCCTCACGCCCTCTCGGTATCCGCCAGGTATCTTCTCGAAGCTCATACCTCTAGCGCGGGCGTGCAACACGCGCATCGTCTTGCTGAACCGTCGCGACTACCCCGGGACCGAGCCTTACAGCGAGACCGAGCGCGCGCTCCTTCCTGCTCTCTCCGCGGAGGCATTGGAGGATGCTACGGAGGTGGCGAAGGCAGGCGAGAGCATCCGTGCGTTCATGAAGGAGCGCGCGCGAGAGCTGTACGACTTCCTGGTGGCTTTGGTGGAGAGTGGAGACGTGCCGAAGGTGGATCGCGCGGGGAAGAAAGGCGGGATCGTCGTCGCGGGGTGGTCCTTTGGGACGAGCTGGATGACGGCGCTCCTGGCGAACGTCGCTTCGTGCCCTATAGAGGACGTCAGGTTGGCTGAGCATATGCGGCGGGTCGTCTTCCTAGGTACGTCGTGAACGTCGGACGCGTCGAACCGTAACACTCCGTGACGCTTTGGGACTTGCCAATGCGGCGCGCACCCAGATCCGCCGCACCACTCGCTCGGCTACCCGCCCCCTTCGGACCCATACAACCCGCTCTTTGACCGCTCGATCCCCGAATCCGAGCGCGAGGAAGCGTTCGCGAACTGGGTGAGCGGATACTACGCGCACGGCGACACGCCCGAGACGCTCGAGCGCAAGACTCCCCTCCCTGACCCTCCCCCGACGCTCTCCACGCTCACCCCGGAGGAGGTCGGGCGCATGCTGTGCCTCCCTCCTGGGGCGCCTGGGGGCTCTGACGCACTACTGCTCGATATGGGGATCAAGCTCGGGCTGTTTGAGGCGCTGCGTGAGGGGGCGCTGTACACCGGGGGAAGCGGACAGCCTACGGGAGATGGGTGGGCGGACGTGGAAGTGCGGTATGTGTCGTGTGAGCGGTCGGTGTGGGAGATGCCGTGGGGGACGATGTTGCTGAGGAAGGAGCTGGAAGAGGCGAGGGCGAAGGGGTTGCCGGTGAGGAACGTGAGGATGGTTTTTGTGAAGGGGGCGAACCATTTCGTAGGTCTTCCGCGCGTTCGCGTATGGGCTCGTGGGATGCTACATATGCTGACGCTGTCTTTGCTAGGTCCATTGGGACAGTCCAGAGCTCGCGCTGCGTGCTATCGTCGCGGACGAGGACGTGGTTGAGTGATCGGTCAGAGACACACGTGGCGACCGCGACCCTCCTCTTTTGCACGGCTTTCTGCTAGGGCCCGACTCTGCGTATTGACGTTTGCCACTTCGGGGCGGAAAGTAAGCGAAGTGGTGAAGTCTAAAGGTCACGACGAATCTGCCTTAGCATGAGCTAGCATGAGCTCCCAGAAGCCGAAGACATTGGAGTATGATAGTACACCTGTACCAACGGGACACACTAAGAGACCATCATGAGATTCACTTCGCGTGAGTACCGGGGCAGCTGCATGTTCCAGCGGCTTTCATATCGATAGACCATTTCGGATTCCTGGCTCTTTAGGAGCTCGGAGCCTCCGGGACGACCTAACCCAAACAAGTAGCTCGCCTACAACTGCGAAGGCGAAAATCACTGCGAAACCGCATATATGGGTACGTTGCTTCACGAATCCCTGAAGAATATATCATCACGGTGGTCAATCGATATGAGAGCCGCTGTCACCGGTGTCGTGCAGGGATTTGTCCGAGCGGTGGAAGAGATGGACTTGGTATGAAAGCGGGTGGACTGGAAAGCGAGTTGGGTGGTGCCGGTGAGCGCCTACAGACGCGTCGCTCCGACACGGTCACGCGATCTTCGCTTAACGTGGAAAAGCCACGCGTCTCCATTACGGCACTCGGGTGGGTCAATATAAAGACACCAGTACTGTGAGTCCTGCTATCTTTCTTCTGTGCGACAACTCCCACTCATTTCACACCTCGATCATCCAGATCCCATATATCTCAGGTACTGCAACAATTGCAGCGATGTCACTGGGAACACTACGACAAGTCGTCTTCGAGCTGCCTGAGGACCTCCCCTACTTCGACCAAGAGGATCTCCTGGTCAAAGCCAGGCACCGGTGTACATCGGACTACCGCATCTTCCCGCCTCCTCGAGACCAGTACATCGCTTGTTCTCTCCACCTTGCAAAGTATCCCTTCGAGTCCCTGCTCTCTGCATTTGAAGACGGCGATGGCGAGAGGATCATTGACCTCGCCCTACGGTGAGCTGCGGCCATACACAGGCTCTAACTTATCTCGCATGGACTTAAACCGTGGCCCCTTCAGATATTACACAGGCTGTACCGTGGAAGAGAACATTGAGAAAGCCATGGATGCATTGGAGGCAATCACCTATGCCAGCCACAGGCACGCCATACCGCTAGAGAAGAACAACAACAGCCTCCTCGGCCGAGCCTACTTGTAACAACTGGGGAAAATGGAACGCGCCGGAATTGCACACGGCACAACCGTTGGACTATCCGTCCCACTTTCCCAGTCTATTACACCCTACTAGAGCCGTTACCTCGGTTGACTAAGCCGGGTCCAGCCACTCTAGTTGTAACGGCCGGGCAGCGCCGGCCGGGCCGTTACACTACTCCTGCCTCGCCGACATCTACTTGCACCTCATGCACGCCGAGTTTGACGGGCGGACCGTCACCCGCATCGATCCTCCCACAGACCGCCTCCTCCCCTGCGGTCAGAAGGACTACATCTTCGCCAACGACTTCATGCACTTGGCCGCCGAGTCCGCAGACCGCGCGGCCGAGTGCGGCGTCGTCACGCAAGGCGTCCTCGCAGTCGCACGTTATATTGCCCGTGGGGGCGAGATGAGGGGCGTGGACGTGCGCGAGACGGTGCGATACAAGCCATACACGTTCCTCTGGGAGGTGTTCGACGCGCGGGAGGCGGAGCTCGCTGAGGAGCGGCGCCAGCGCGAGGAGAAGGTCGCACGCGCCCCGAACGCCTACACGTGTGCTGCAGCGGGGTGCGGCTTGATTGCCGGGAAGAAGAAGAGCTTCATGAGGTGTGCGGGCAGGTGCCCCCGGAGCGCAAGCCGCACTACTGCAGCAAGGACTGCCAGCGCCGGGTACGTCCCTATGAGAGGCCCTCCTGCATGTAACTCGCATGCTGATCCTGAGCGCAGGACTGGAAGGTTCACAAACGGTATTGCAAACCGGACGCGGAGCTCAACTGCCCTGTCCCTATTCAGGGCTCCCTGGCCGATGCGGAGGAGAGTTCTACCCTCGAACCGGCGGACCCACAAACCATCAGGCAGCGAATGGACTATGTGGGGCCCGACCGTGCGATCGAAGTTCCGCTCCCAAACCGCCCAGGAGAGACTGTCAGGATCCATTCAGAGCACCTCACACCAGAGATGATGAGGATGGTGCGCGACCATATGGTGACGCGTAACGCTACTACGAGGAGCGCGTCCGAGTCCGAGTCCGTACCGTCTGGCAGCACGAGTCAGTGCCGTGTGGCAGACAACCGGCATGCTTGGACCCGTGCTTGATGCTGGGCCGGTGGGTTGGGCTCCGAAGGGATGTGTATGGGTGCGTACGGTGCTGTGTTCCTGCCACGATGCTGTACTGGTGTCCTGCGGACGGCGTTCCGGACGGGGTCTGAGGGTGGGTAGACGCCGAAGCTCCAAGGCCGGTCTTCTTGACAGCTTGTTTGAACCTGTGCATACTGGTGTATGCCGAAGTGAGGTTGTCATGTTCTGTGTCAGAGCACCCCTTGCCGCGAGGTCTTATGCAATTGTAATGTATGTGTGGATTCCGTCTAGTACTGTACATGGATACCCAAGATGTTTATAGTACATATGTTGGCGTGCGTGGATAATGATAGGTTATGCGCTCGCGATGTCCGAGAGATGCTCATGAGGTGTCGTGATTGAATCATGCTACACTCGTGCAAAGAGGTCCGGGTTGATCTTCAGCTTGGACAGGAGCATGAACAGAGACGCCAGGATGACGCTGACGCCGCTCATGCATATTAGTCCTGTATACGAGCCGTTGCAGGCCGTCAGGAGAGCTCCTGCAGCCGGATTGCCGACGAGCGACCTGCGCGAGGCGAAGTTAGCAACCCGTTCGAACCCGGAGGAACGGGAACTCACGGGAACGAGATCACACTATACAGAAGACCAATCCTCATCCCAATCTCCCTGATGTCGGAGATCTGCGCGATGCAGGGTACGATCAACGCGTTGAACGCCCCAGAGAACAGGCCGTACAGCGCGGCGTAAGCGAGGAGCTGCGCAAGCGAGCGAGCGGTCGACCACAGGACGATCGAGGAGAGGCCCGCGAGGAAGGCACACGGGACGAGGAGGGCGAAACGGCCGAAGGCATCGGCGAAATGCGCGGGGGCTATGCGGCCGATCACGCTCGCGAGATTGAGCAATGCGAGAACGTAGAAAGCGGCGTTGGAATCGATGCCGTTGTCGGTGGCGTATGAGACGATGTAGCAAAACGGCGTGAAGAGTCCTGTGGAGAACGGTCTGTTAGCTGGCTGCACCTAAGAGAGACGGGTGCTAAACGGCGCATGACATACCGAATGACATGAAGCAGCTTCCTATCACGAGAAGGAAGAAGCGGGAATCCCTGAGCGCCGATATGTTAAACCATGACTCATGCGTCTCGACCTTCCCGGGAGCGATGCGGCTCGTGACAGTTGCGGTTGCGACTGCACAGAGCACAAAGCAGATCATGGCTGACACTCGCAGCCCCCAGGCGAATCCGACGCGGCCGAACAAGTGCTGCAGTGCTATTGGGTAGACAGTGCCGCCTGCATGGACGGGAGAAGGTCAGCTCTCGGATACACCCGCTAAGTGGTCAGCTGCGCTCACCTAAGCCGGAGCCCACCATCGCTATTCCAAGCGCGGTCGCCCGGTATTTGTTGAAGTGAGTAGATATTGATGCTAACGGTGGGTAAAACCTGTCCGAGCGGCATGAAGCTGATGAGGACGATGCGGTAGACCACAGAAGGGCGTTACGCACAACATGCCTACGCCGAGACCGGAGAGGACGCCTTGTGCGAGTATGTACTCGTGGTACGCTCCGGCGACGCTCGTCAGCATGATGCTGGCCACATACACCGTGGTACCGAGCGTCATTATCGCCCGCGGTCCATACATGTCGAACATGCGGCCGATGAAACCGCCCTGAAAGGCGCACGTAGGTAAGAGAGTCGTCATGAGGGAAGCCCGACCGGAGGGAAGACTTACAGAGAAGAAGAACACCCATAGCTGCACTGATCCGATCCAGGCGACCGATGACGGATCCATGTCTTGCAGTTGGTGTGTGGTGTACCACGACTGAAACGTTCCGAACGCGTTCATTTGGCCGAAGGAGCAGAACAGGGCAAGGAACGCTCCGAAGACGGTGAGCCAGGCCGCAAGCCCACCGTCTAAAAGATCCTGGACCTCCTTCTTCGAGCCCCGTTCTTCCCCCAGAGAAACGGCAGAGTGCCGAGCGACAGAGCCATAGTTGGGCTGGTCCCGAACAACTGCTAGAGAAACGGTAGCCATTGTGGGGTATGCGAGGTTCGGAGGTCCGTGGATGCACTGACCGAGGGGGACGTGAATGCTGAACCAAGCTTCTTGGAGAAACATATAAGGGAATGTCCACGTCCGTCCAGGATGGCTGATGTCTACACACGGAGCAGAGTTCACTTACCGCAACGCGTGAAAAATGCGCGCACGCCTGCTTGGCTAGAACACGAATATCAGCCGCGGGACTGCCCTCCCGCACCCGCACGTCGGCGCCACGGTGCCTTTCCGAGGGCAGGTCGGACACGCATCCAGTGGCGCGGCCGTGAAACGCACCGAGAGCCGACGTACGTCTCGATGAACAGGGGAGGCCTGTGGGGGGAAGTTGCGGGCGCCTGGGCAATTCTCCGTGACAGTCGGCTTCCTCACATGCTCGAGCACAGCATCGGAGCGGGCGGGTTGGCGTTCTACTTTTTCTGCCACCGTCTAGATCCTGGCAGCGGATCTTCGCCGCGATCGGGGCCTGGATTAGATGAAGGACGCATCTCGCATCTCGGTCGACGGAGAAATTTGCGAACAACAGAGAAGGACAGCGAGTTAGTGCACTGTCGGCAGTCCGATGGGCGCAGGATCAAGAGAAAAAATGCGCTTATGCCGTAAGGACGCCGTATATGAACGAATTTTAAGCTGACAGGGACGATGCAGACTGTGGAGCAGAAGTCGCAGCACGGGATTGATACGAGCTAATAGCGCTGGGCGGGAGTCTCGGTATGACTCGCGGACATACCAAGAACGGGCTCGATGGACCAGCGCGCCTGTACAACCAACTGAGTAGTGTGCGCTGGCTCAAGAGAACCTCGGACCCAGAGCGGGCGTGTTCGAACGGACAACTGGGAGACGTTTTCGTGCCCCGACTGCCATTGCAAAGACCGCATCCATGCAAAGTGTCATGTCGGTGGCGATAGGCTTCGCACACTAGTCGGCTAAGGACTCACCTAAATCGATGTGGGCTTGCCTCCATTGAAGTGCGCATGAAAGGATTCGGCCTCATGACTCACCGGCTTCGAATGTCCCCGGAATGCTGGGCTGAAGCGTGTAAACCTACCACGGTCCTTGCGTCTTCCCTAAGCGCCGGAAAGCAAATCAGCGCCTACGTGCTCTCATACGGGCATCTTGAAGTGCATGAAGAACTACACGGACGCCTTGAGAGTCAACAGTGAAGGGTCGTAGACGCTGGCCAGTGGCAGTGGGAGACGCCAAGAGTGAGATGCGTTGTTTGCGCGGGTTAGGATCAGAGGCTCTTGCCAAACATGTGCAAAGAACGCCTACGCGTCCTCGCGCTCGATCACACGGCCGCGTAATTGCACACGCACTTACCTACGACAACTACACCTCCACTTCGTCTCTGATCCAAGATGGCTGCACCCATGGCGGTTGACAAGGCGAAGGCCCCCAAGATTGATGTCGACGAGTTCCTCACACTGGCTATCTCGGAGACACCACAAGAACTCCATCCATTCTTCGAGTCCTTCCGGTCACTATACAGCCGTAAGTCTGTATCGAGTCCCCTTTGTGTATCCCATGCCCTTGGCTGACTGTTTTATAGGCTATGGCATCAACTGACGAACAAGCTCTTCGAGTTCTTCGACCACCCACTGTCGAAACCCTACCGGGTGGACGTCTTCAACAAGTTCGTGCGCGACTTCGAGTCGAGGCTGAATCAACTCCGTCTGGTCGAGATGGGGGTGAAGGTCTCAAAGGAGATTGACAGTGAGTCTACGTCATAGAATGCTTCCGCTGCGTAGCGACTCATGGGGAGCTGCAAGACCCGGTTACGCACCTCCAGTTCCTGACGGACCTTCTTGAACGAGCAAACACTGAGAAGTCCCCCGAGGCGCACGTCCTCCTGCTTTCCTCCCTCGCCCATGCGAAGCTCCTATATGGTGACCACGAGGGCACGAAGAACGATATCGACGCGGCGTGGAAGGTGCTCGACGAATTGTCTAGCGTTGACCCGTCCGTGAACGCGGCGTATTATGGGGTTGCTGCGGACTACTACAAGGTGGGAGGCTCATGTGTGCACCTTGACAGCGATCATTGACGGGTTCCTGGCTGCGTTGCAGTCCAAGGCGGAGTACGCGCCCTACTACAAGAATTCTCTCCTGTACCTGGCCTGCATTGACCCCGCAAAGGACTTGACGGCCGAGGAGCGTCTGCTTCGAGCGCACGACCTAGGCATTGCTGCCTTCCTGGGTGACACGATCTACAACTTTGGCGAACTGGTACGTCGCCAATCCTAGTTACCAGATCTGGCGACGCGTCGCTCATTATGCTCGACCACAGCTCATGCATCCCATCCTCGATGCGCTTGATAGCACTCCCCACGAGTGGATTAAGAAGCTGCTGTTCACATTCAACGAGGGTAATATCGGCAAGTTCGAAGCACTCTCGCCTCTCTTCCCTAAAGAGGTGTGTTGGCTCGATGTCCCCGCCAGCCTTTGACTGATCATTCTATGCGCGCAGCCGATCCTGCAAGAAAACTACCCGTTCTTGCGACAGAAGATCTGTCTCATGGCGCTCATCGAGTCGGTGTTCAAGCGAGGCGCGTATGACAGAACCATGTCGTTCCAGACCATTGCCGAGGAGACGCACTTGCCCCTCGACGAAGTGGAACACCTGGTAATGAAAGCGCTGAGGTATGCACGTTCGAGCGTCTGCAGGCGTCGAGGCGTCGGTTGCTGAGTAGTACCCATTCACAGCTTGAAGTTGATCAAGGGCTCACTGGACCAGGTCGACCAGACGGCGCAAATCACCTGGGTGCAGCCGCGAGTGCTCTCCAGAGAACAGATCGGCCAGCTTGCGCAGCGACTTGCAGCGTGGAACTCTAAGCTGCACCAGGTAGAAGAGCGCATCGCCCCGGAGGTCTTGGTGAACAGCTGAATGGCGTAGTCGGAGTACCATGTACACTAGCATTTGGAGCGTTAATTAGCCTGTTTTCGCATGATATATTCGCTATGCAGATGCATGCCCGAGCGGGACAGATATGCAGCCTGTGGCTGAGGAAAGAGCCGGGCTGAGCAGCGGTGGCCGTGAACTGCTGAGCTTTGTCCGCGACGACCACCTCGCGCCTCGCGCATGTCCATCACAACACGTTCCCCATATCACAGGGCCCCTCAACGTGTACTCGCCGCCTGCACTACTTTTGGGATACTTATCCAGCCTCCTGCTTTTCATTTCTCTCCCAGACATCATAAGCCGCGGTGACGACAATCCCCAGCCAATCCTGCGCTTGAGCGACCAGCATATCTGAGACCGCTCGCTCACTCGACTCTGCGACATCGCCATGGACGCCTCAGCAGCAACGATGAGCTCGAACACCCCCTCGACGTCTGCACTGCCCTCATCATCCACATTCTCGTTCACCGCGCCGTTTCCGCCGTCGCCATCGCTCGCGAAGCAACGCCGCGTCTCGCTCGCGCTCCCGTCTTCCCCGCGCATCTTCCCCGCATGGAGCTTCCGGGACGACACCGGCTTGGGCGTGCACTCTGGCGACGCCGAAGCGGCCTCGTCATCCACAACGTCTGGTCCGGAGAAGAGGGGCAAGATGCGCAAGATAGCCATGGACGAGCAGCGCGCGGACGGGGAGTCCAGTACGGGCGCGCAGCCCTCGCAGCCACAGGCCCCGCTACCGGAGAAGAGACCACGGAAGAAATGGACGATGGAGGAGACTCAGATGCTCGTTGCTGGGTGCAACAAGGTATGTGGCGTAGTACGTGGGTCTCATCTGTAGGTCCTCTGACATCGTCCTCGGGCTAGTGGGGCGTCGGCAACTGGAAGTCTATCCTCAATGACCCCGAGTTCAAGTTTGATGGTCGGTCACCTGTCGACCTCAAGGACCGGTGCGTAGCTATTCCGTACGAATGACACTTGTATACCCATGCTGCGATCCAGCTTCCGCACGTACTATCCGGACGCATATAGGCAGCACTATCCTAATGCCAAGACGCATCTATCTTCGAAAGTGCGCTCCGCGCTCCCGGATGGAACCTCTATCTTTGAGAAGACGAGGAGCAAGAAGCGACGCCCCTTCACTGAGGAGGAAGACCGCGCCTTGAAGGCGGGCTACGACAAGCACGGCACTGTGTGGGCGACGATCGTGAAAGACCCCATCTTCCAGGCGCAGAATCGGCGGTCGACTGATCTGCGCGACCGCTTCCGCAACGCGTTTCCGGACCTCTACCAGGCTGCGGGCTACAAACCCCGCAACACGACCAAGAAGAAGAGGGATCAGCCCCCGCAGCCTGCTCGTGCGGCCACAGACGACGCGCTCGCGTCCACCAGCGCCGCCGGTCCTGTGCGGAGGAAGCGGAGACACACAGATCAGGGTCTCTTCAGAGGCGGCACAAAGAGCGTACCAGAGAGCGCGAACGTGTCTGAAGACGAGGATAGCTCTGACGATGAGGAGGGCCCTGGGTCGTTCCTCAAGGAGGCTCTCACATCTATGCCACCCGCAGAAGTACCATGCGCAGGGGAGGTCCCTATGACGCCTGAAGCTATCTCCCAGGAGGTGGAGATGCATGCGGAGGACGCGCTCATTGATACCGTCACTATCTCCGACTACAACCCCAGCTCATCCCTGTCCGAGATGACAGATTCGTCACAGTCCCAGGCATGGTCCTCCGGCGTCGAGACCCCTGTCCACTCTAGCGTGTGGTCGACCGCCACCAACGCTGCTTCGCCCACATCCTCGCATCTCTCTGTCAGTGAATACTTCAACTCGCCCTTCCCCGGTCGCAATGACGGCTCGAACCAGATGATCGGCAAGTCTGCGTGGGGTCCCCAAGACTGGCTCTCTGCGAACCCCCGCCTCGAGCCTTCATCCAGCAGTTCTTCATCGTACCTTGGCGGATTCTCACCCTCACCTTCCTCGCCCTTCTCGTTCGCCCACATGAACCACGGCGTGCTGGACCGCTATGACCTCTTTCCCACGTCTTTCGCGCACGACTTCGCGTCAGAGATCGGCGTCGGCGACACACATTCGACCTTCTCCGACCCGGACATGTTTGCATCGAGTAGCTACAGAGGCTTCACACACCATTCGAACTACGCCGGTGACCTCATCTTCGGTACGCGCACACATCAGCCCCAGCACTCGACGGACTACGGCCCTGGCTTTGGCTTCGGCGAAGCAGGCCTTGGGCTGTCAGGCGTACAGCCAACGAGCAACGCGGCGATGCACTCTGCGCTTCATACGCCTGCGCTGCCGGGCATCGACGAGATTGAGCTCACATCGATCACGCTCGACGACCCCGACGTTGCTGTGCCTATGGAGACGGTCGACACCCCCGCGCCCGAGGACAACACCAAGCCCACGCTCAGTCTGTCCGACCTGAGCTCATTCTCCCTGCCGCCACAAACGCTCGAGGAGATCATCGGGCTCACACAGGAGGCCCAGGAGAACCACGATACCCCGCCGGGCACGCCCCAGTCGCGCGACCGCATGCGGCGAATGCAGCCGGGCATGCACGTCTCGCCCTCGCACAATCGCTCCATCTCCGTACCGCCGTCGGAGCACCGCTCGTACGACCTCCGCGCGCCCCAGACGCAGCAGATTCGCCCGAAACCGCTCGTCTCGCCTACGCGCTCCATGTCGCTCATGGACTACCTCCCCATGCACACGGACCAGCAGCCGCACACCGCACAGCCGGCGACCATGTTCTCGTCCCTCACTCAGACGGCGAACGAGATGTGGAAGCTCCCCGGCGCGCCTGCATCAGCAAGTGTTCCGAGCGCGGGCGTCTCTAGCGCCGCCGGCGCTAGCGAGAACCCGAATCCTAACTCGAACTACGACTTGCCCTTCTTGGACCTGCACTACTATACCACGCTGAACGGGGCAAACCCAGCAGCGTCAGGCTCGCAAGGAGCGGAGGGTGTCGATGCGTCCGCGGCAGAGCAAGTGCGCCAGGGCCAGGCGCTCGACCTCGCGCAGTCGTTCGCGATGACATCGAGGACGCTCTCGGGGCTCCCGCCGTCGCTCACGCAGTACATCCCGATGTTCCAGGCGTGGCGGAACCCGCAGGCCGGAGGGGGCACGCTTTCGACCGCCCAGGGATTGCAGCGGATGCCGTCTTCGCACCATCGCGGTCAGAGCGTTGTCTCGCCACAGGACCTGCTGCTCACGAAGGGGAGCGACAACAAGCGGAAGCGGTCGAGCTGGGATGGCGGGCCTCGCTGAACAGGGCTCACTGCACGAAGGTTGACCATCGCTCGCAAGGAGGGATGCTCTGCTGACGGGTCGGCCATCATGACCCCCTGCAGAATTGGAATAGGAGCAGGTTTCGGATTGTCCGATTTTCTCATACGGCTCGGCTGGGTCTCTTTCCTTCGCATCCTAGGTTTTTCGTCTCTGGAATCTCTTTCGTTCTCTCTTTCTCCTCTGTCTTTCCCTTCTCCTTCATTCTTCGATAGTCTCGTACCCAATGCTCGCTCTTCCTGGATATCTCTATTCATCCCACGATTCGTTCTTCCCCATAGTTACTCTGCACTCATGCATCATCCATCGCCTGTCTGTCTACCATGCCCCATCTCAATCGCATCGCGTCATGCACGTCCGCAACATGCTCCGACGACTAACCGTCCATCGATCTGAACACACCATGAATTACAGCGCTGGTACAAGAAAGCAAGAGCTACAGATTCTAGCACTAACGTCCGCGGTCCCCGCACATGTCTGTTCGAGCTTCGCCGCCCGCCCATCCGCCAAAGAAAGTCGAAACGGACCATAACATCTTACCTCTATTCTTGAATCATTCTTCTCTTCACACTCGCGCTCGCAGCCGGAGCTGTGACGATCATGAGCCCTCGAGCCCTCGAGCCGAGGACTCGGAGCTGGGGCACGTCGTCCTCGTCGTCAGGTCAGATCGACGCCTTGCCCCGCGGCTCATAGGGAAGCAGAAGCGCGACGAGCCCTGCCCCGATGATCAGCCCGCCCGAGACGTACACCGGGACGGCGGTCTCGAGGTTCGCGTACAGCGCAATGACCGGCGCCTGCCCCATGGACGTCGCTCAGCTCGAGGGGGTGTCAACATCAAGAGGAGATGAGACGTACGATGATGCCGAAAACGCGCGTGGCAGTCGCGGTGAGCCCGTTACCTGTTCCGCGGTCTTTTGCGGGGAAGAGTTCCGGGGAGATGGCGTACAACACACCGTACATGATCTAGCGCGCGCCCTTCTCGTCAGCATGCATGCTCCTAGACTCGCCCGACAGGGCGTCCGCGAGAGGAGAGGGACCGCGAACTCACGTTGCTATGGAACGCATACCCGCAGTTCCACCCGAGGAGCGCGTTCGAGCTCCTAGCGGTGGTCGACGCGAACAAAAACACGCCGGTGAGCCCTATCTTACGCGGGGGGTCGTTGAGTAATGCCAAGGCGTGCAGAGAACGGGATACTCGCCCGCGGAGAGCGCCAGGGTGCCCTTGCGCCCGACGTACGGCTGCTCGACGGCCCACCCCGCGAGGAAGGCGCCGGGGACGCCTATTACGCCGAGGATGACTTGCTGTAAGGGCAAAAGGGGGACGGGTTAGTTAAGTGGCAAGGAGGGGAGGTGAGGTGATGAGGGTGAGTGGGCGTACGTTTCGATAGGTAATGTAGTAGGAGCTGTCGCCGAACTTTGCTCCGCGGCTGGCCAGTCTATGCGGGATCGTCCGTCAGTACTGCAGAGCATCGACCGCAGGAGAATCGTACTCACAAGTATGGCAAGAAGCTGTTGTAGAGCGTCGAAGCAAGACCGATGATACCTGCGAGCCGTCAGTGACCCCACCCCGAACCAACCTCACTTTTTCGCGCAGAACACTCACCCCATAGAAAGATGAGCAGACTCGTCGACCACGCCAACTTCGGCGTCTCGAACAGGCCCTTGATATGGTCCAGCGTGAACACCGAGCTCTTGCTCAATACCCTCTTCTCGCGCTTCCCCGCCTCGCCGTCCTTCGCGCTCAGGACAGCCTCCCCGGCCGCCTCCAAATCGCGCACCTCGAGCGCAGTCGTCGTGCCGTTGAACTGGGCGATACGCTGCACGACAGCGACAGCCTCGGCGTCGCGCCCACGGCCGACGAGGAATCGCGGGCTTTCGTAAAGGGGGAAGACGAAGAAGCGGATCGCCCACAGGAGGAGCGTCATGCCTCCGAGTGTGAAGAGGAGGTAGCGCCAGCCCATGTTCTCAGCGCGCGTGCAGGTGGTGGACCCTTGGGGGCACGAGAAGTTCGCAATGAGCGGCCAGGCAACCTATACCAGCGTACGAGGCTCAGCAAGCATGTGAAAAAGGCAAGAGCGGCTGCGACCTACGAAGCTGGCGACGAGCTGGCCGACAGACCACCAAATCGAGAGGATGGTGAGCAAATACTGATGGCTCCCTGGCACGAAGTCCAGGAACACCGCCGAGTCGACCGGCAAGTTCCCTCCTACACCCAACCCCAGTACGGCCAGCAGCGACGCGAGGGTGATAAAGTCCGGGGAACCACCGGCGGCGAGGCCGAAGACCCCAGCGAGGAAGAGCGTAACGTTGAAGGACCAGCGACGACCCCAGATGTCGCATCCGAGCCCCCAGAAGACGGCACCGACGAAGAGGCCGATGTTAAGCGCGAGCGAGAGGAATGGGCCATTGAAGCGAAACTCGTTTACTACGGGGCTGAGGATGAGGCCTCCGAGGAGCTGCAAGAGGCATTCGCGCGAGTCAGATAGTCGGTCCACTGGAGCCTCGCGGCTTCCCGCCAGTTGATGAGCGCACTCACCGGCCAGACGCTGTCACTGCAAGCCCGGTATGAAGATCAGTGATCTGCTGGTACGTTTAATGGATGCAAGATGACGCACGCGAACCATCCGAACCCTGCGACGGCAAACAACCACCACTGCACCAATATTTGGTGAGGAGATCTTCTCGTTCACCTCAGCACGAGCGCGCGCACCTGGTATTTGCCCATCCCAATCTCCTGGATCGCGGCATTGAGAACGCGAGCCTTTGCTTGGTATACTGGGCCGACGGTCCCGTCCTCGAACAGATCTACGGCTTTGACTCTTGACGGTATCGGCGTCTCCGCGTCCCCCTGGCCTTTCGCCTCTGTATCATAGTGGCCCTTCTCGGACATAGCAGAGATGCAAAGCAATCGGGAAGCCCAGGAAACAGTCTAGCGGGGTATCCGAGCGGTGCGGAGCGAGAGCACTCTGCGGAGGAAAGCTTTTGAGGACGGTAGAGTCGGCGCCAAAGAACAAGCCTCGGAGCTTTCTGGAGACGGGCGAGTTCGCTGAACTTGAAGGCACTGTCCGTCCAGCCGACTCCATTCGTCCCACCGCCCGCCCCGAACTATATATACGTACGAATCGCCTCGGCCACTGGCTTGAAGCATTCAGGCCACTGCAGCCGGCCGTGATAGCATGAGATTTCTGCTCACGTTCTGGGAGATGCTGACCGCCGGCCAATCAAACAGGCGAGCGCACCTGACAAATCGCGGTCATCCGCCCATGAGTGTCTGTGTGCATCAGTCATTCGTCCATTCAGAGTCTGCCGCGCCACGCTGAGAAGCGCATAGTGGCAGAGGTAGGAATGAAGAGGCTCAGTTGACGAACGAGCCGGGGGGCCAGTCTATCCCCTCGGGAGGCCGCGTGCTCCTATCACCTAATTAGTATGCACGGCATGTCGTATGTAAGTACACCTCTTGGGCAAACGCGTGTGGGATTGAGTCTCGGCGCGCAGCAAGGTGAAGCCGCGGTGGTAAACATGCCTGCAAGAGTTATCATCTTTGCAGGGCAGACACACACTCGCGACCGTGCGTCTTCTTCGCAACGACTCAGGAAAGATCGGCGGCAGGCACACAGATTATGGTATGTTTAACGGCGTTCTATCCTCGAACAAGTGTAGTACACGGACTCTACAAGGTAAGATACATCATAAGAATACGATTAGCCGACTAACTCGGCGCGAAGGAGCGGATGGTGTTGTGTATGCAGACGGAAGGGTATGCTGAGCTATGAATACAGTGGAGGGATAACCCAATATCCAGATCCGGATGAGTAGAAAGGCAACGCGACGGAGGAGCAGAGAGAAGCAGATGGTGGATGATCACGAGGTGTTTTCGGCGGAGAAGACGAAGACGGGGGGACATAGTTCGGTAAGGAGGAGAGGAGAAGATAGGGCGATTCGAGCTCAGACCATATCGATGGAATTTGGCCGTACGGACGCGGGCACGTCCGCGTCGCGTCGTGTGGGCGACTCGGGATCGTACACGCGCTTCGGCGCGGGGGGGAAGCTGACTGGGGGCAGTGACTCGAGGGGCGAAGCACCCTTCTCGGTGTCGACGGGAGAGCCAAGGTACGTGCTCGAGCCCATCGAGCTCTCGACGGGCGAGTAGGCGGCGGCCTTCTCGTCGATGGCGTCGCTGATAGAAATGTTCGTCGACAGCCTGTCCGAGAAGCTGTCCATCGACGCGCGCCGCGTATTCCGCTGCACAAACGTCGGGATCGTGACGCGTCCGAATCCGCTCGTCGCGGGCTTGGAGCTGCAGGACGGGGAGCAAGTAAGTATACGCGTATGGGATGAAGACTCGGAGGAGGTGAGACGTACCCAGTAGAGCTGAAGCCGGTGCTGCGGTCGAACGTGGTGATGCCGACCTTCTTCGCGACAGAAGAGAGCGCAAGACGGTAGTGCTTGCGCGCCTCCTCCGCCAGGCCAAAGAACAAGAAGAACAAGATCGCGCAGCCGATGACGGTCCAGCGCTTGAAGTCCATGCCCGCGACGAGCGCGGGGTCCGCGCGCCACGATACCGCGCTCTTCTGGTTCACGCGCGAGAAGCGGTAGTGGAGGTCCGCCATGCCGATGTACGGGTAGATCGGCGCCCGCGCGTTCTGGACGATGTTGTAGATGCCGAGCGGGATCGTGAACATGACCTCGATCGCGGCGAGGCCCATGAGCCGGAAGTAGCGGTTGAACGTGAGGTTCGAGTTGGAGGCGACGAGCGTGCTGAAGTCGCGGCGGCGGCGGAAGAACGCGCGGAGGGTCAGGACTGGGTGGAGTCGTCAGGTCGAGTTTCTCCGAGGCTATGTTTGGAGACAACACTTACTGCAATAAGTGGCGGAGACGAGACCGATGGGGATGGGCCAGGTGATGTAGAGGAGGTAGGCGAGGAAGGAGTTCGGGTACTCCTCGACGCAGCCGACGCCCTCGAGGATATCGAAGCGGTGGCCCTGGTAGAACCAGTCTGCACATGAAAATCAGGACCGATGCGTATCATTCCTGCTGGAGGTTCACGTACAGAGGGCGATCGCAACGATGGGGATGCCCATGCCGATGGCCAGGTCCGTGATAATGTTGCGGCGCTTGTCCGCCTGGGTCATCGACACCGCGGAGATGTTCGCGATATGGTACAGGCGGCGGTTGATCACGAGGGACGCGCAGCATACAGCGATACTCGACCCGATGTTGAAGCGCGTCACTGCGGCAAACGACCGTCAATTCCTGAGCAGGGAGTCTCGGTAGCCTGAGGACTCACCGATGTCGCACCAAACGGGAGCCCAGTTAATGGCGTTATCACGCCAGACGATGGAGTTGATGAACTGAATCAAGCACTGGGTGCCGATCCAGAAGATGTAAAGGACACAGCCGACGTTCCATGCTATACGAGGTTTCTGCTCAGCACCTTAATACTCACTCTCGTGGGCCGCTCGACGTACCTTCCATGTGCCAGTAGAGCGGGATGCAGATGAGAATGAAGCCGAGCAGCGAGAACGCCGCGACGATGTCGACCTGAACCGGCCAAGGGATAGACATCTCGAGAAGGCGATGGTATTGACAAGCTACAGGAGATACAATGTGTACAGAAGCAGGCTGCGGCGGCGAGGGATGGAGGGCAGCCGGCACAGGGAGGGGAACGCAGGAAGCTAAGGCCTGTAGATGGGCAGCAGAGGAGCGACTGCTGGCGCAAATCCTCCCGCACCCGCTACTTTAAGATGTCCCCCGCGCGCGCATCTCTCCCATCTCCTTCGCGCACGAATTCGGACCCTACCTTGTCCTCGGGTACGCTCGCGCTCCTCCACGGGAAGCGCAGGCGTAGCGGTGTGCAGAATTGGGCGTAGCCTTGACCTACCGTTTTGGGACGCTAGCTTGTCCAGCGTCCCAAAAAGGTAGGTGAGCATGATCGCAGCACATGGATAGCCCGGTCAGTGGGAAGGCAACTGAATTCTGCGCGGAAACACTCACGCTGGAGGCAGAATGGCTAGCCTATAATCAGAATCAAAGGGGAGCCTGCAGATGGTAAGTTGGGCACTCCAGGGAGGGGTCATCCCTTTGATTCCGGCTTAGGCGAGTTTGCCTGGACTTCTCGACGAAGTTCGGGCCGTGTGTTATCGGGTCATATGCCGGGCCCGAAGGAGCATACGGCGAGATAGACAAGGGGACACCAGAGCAAGTTAAGGCTGGAGCAGGAGGACAAGGTCGCCAGGCCAAGAGGAGTTGGGCCTTCTCTCGATGGCGTTGTAGCGCGGCGCGCTAGTCTATGCATTGCATGTGTCGGCCATTCTCTGGAAAGCACAGTACAAGGCAGCATTCAGCCAGTGCAGATGCAGAGATTCGAGAGAACGCCGAGGGCACATTATCGCCAGCTTGGGCGCCGAGACGGCCCTGAGGGGTGCCATGTCAGCTGGCGGTCTCGTCAGCGGGAGCTCCAGCGTCGAGATCGGGCGGGTTACGCAGGACGGTCTCAAAGATGCAGCGAGAGACGATGGGCGACGGTGGGGGTTGAGAAGAACGAGGACTGTCGATCCTGCAGGATGATATATGGACTCAGAGCCATGTCTTATTGTCTCGCACGCGAGCGGCACTGGCGCTTACCGTCTCTATTGTCTTGCCATCGGGCTCCCGGATCTGGGTGGCACGAAGGGCTCACGGCAAAACATGGGTTAGGGTCTGCTCTGTGTATACACCGTCCCTGCTGCGTTGAGACTCGGAGGGGAATGATAGGTCAGGACGGCCGGAAGGAGCCCACGTATCCCCAAGTTCGAGCAAAGCGCCAAGTCTCCAGGACGTAGTACTTGAGACTGGAGAGCCAGGTCTTTGAAGGGATATTTGTGCAAGCCGGCGACTGCAGCACGCGTCGTGGTACTACGATTCAAAACACTGTAATTTCACCATGGCGCCCTGAGTAGACAGCAAATGAGATATCGCAAAGGAGTGGCTCGTCCCACATGGTATCAGCCCTACAGAGAATCGTATTCATGAGCGAACTCTAGAAAAGACGACTACTACTTGATGCGGAGGACATACTCACCGACGGCAAATCCACCTAGTATCCCTTCCCACCTCCGAACCCAGTCGCGTTCAACCCAGCACCCATCCCCGCCCTGAAATGCCTCGCAAGCCCGCCGAACCCACGCCCCCCGCCGCCCTCTTCAGCAGCGACCTCTGCCTCCGCCTGGTCCTCCGCGGCTTCGGCCTTCGCAGCGCCCGTCGGGCCAGGAGCACCTCCAGGCCCGGACGCAACGCCATATGTAGATGAAGTGGACCCGGACATAGGCATCCCTGCTGCACCCGCGGCACCCATACCCATCCCCCCACCTCCCATGCCAGCGCCCCCGTAGCCAGGCGCCATGCCGGGCATACCGCCGTATCCAGCTTGCATGCCGCCATACCCTGCACCGCCATATCCGCCTCCCATCGCACCACCATAGGCTCCTCCAGCGCCTCCTGCCCCCGCGGGATATCGATACGTGCCGGCTCCTCCTGCATAACCTCCTGGTGCTCCTGCTCCTGCGCCGCCGTACATTCCGCCGGCGGCACCGTATCCTGCGCCTGCCGCGTATCCAGGCTGAGGTTGTACGACCTCGATGCGGCTGCGAGAGCGTCTACGCCGTCGGGAGTCCGTGTACGAATCCGAGTACCGCCGTGCGCGCGGACGGCGGGGAGACGAGTCGATGACGACAGTCGCTCCGGGAGGGACGCCGGGCGCGATCCCAGCCGTACCGCCCCCAGCCGCGGGCATACCCATGCCTGCTCCGCCTCCGTATGCTCCTGCGCCTACTCCGCCTGCCCCGAGACCTCCTGGGACAGGAGGCATGCCGGCACCGAGGCCTCCTGCACCTGGAGGCATACCACCACCGAGACCGCCTGCGCCGTACGCTCCACCAGGAGGCATTCCTCCGGGTCCCATAGCGCCAGCTGCTGAGGGTGCCATAGGTGCACCGGGAGGTGGGGGCATTCGAGCACCTAGAGCTGCACCCGGAACAGGCATGGGTCCAGGTGGAACAGCTGCGCCTCCAGCCATAGCACCTCCAGGCATTGCACCTCCGGCGGCACCAGCCGCCATGGGGCCGGGCGTAATAGGTGATGGAGGAATGGGGGATGGTGGCATTGTTGATGGAGGGATAGGAGATGGCGGCATGCCCGCAGGTGGGACGCCGGATGGAAAGCCGAGGCCCACTCCTGCTCCAGAGAGAGGCGACGCAGCACCACCGAGAGGGTTTACAGTCGGCGGTCCTGCAGGGATACCCGGAGCACCGGCTCCGAGCGTTGACGACCCTCCCGTGCGGATGACGGAGGGGACATTGAGGGAATTTGAACGAGGGCGGTAGCCGTAATCTCTGGCAATAGTTGGTCGTTCGATGGCATCTCCTCCAGTCATCTCCAGGAGCTGCGGGCGGGTAAATGAGTGTCGATATAACGATAAAGCACTCGAAATTGCTACATACGCGTTCGGCGAGGATAGTAGCGACGGATGCGGCGGCTTCCGAGGCCGCTCGCAATCCATAGGCATCTGCAGTACGTCCGGTGTACTGCCATAGTCGTGTCGCTGAAAGACGAATGATGAGATTTCTGCCCAGTGCAAACACAAGGACCAGCTCACTCTCTGCAATGGCCATGCCCACCAGGCCTTCTCGCATCCTGACGGGATCCGCGCCAAGAGGTTCATACAGAGCAGGGTTGTGCTTCCACGTCCGATACGCTTCATAGGCTGCGGCCGCTCCGATGTCGATCGGCAACAGCTGCATGAGAGGTGACTAGGCGAACGGGCTCTTCTCAGTGATGGCATGTGAGACGACAACGTAGACACCTACCATGCCACTGTAGACTCGTCTGTGCCAATAGCGGGCTTCGCGGCGACCAAGGCTAAGGGGGCCGACTTGTCCCACGCGGGATATTACAGAGTTGTATAGAGTACTGGATGAGGTGAGCGGACTGTCGTACGAGCAAGGATTGCGTGAACTTACGGGTCAGCGTTCACAGCATGTGCATTGTAGTAATCGAGTCCGCCCCCTGGAGGTGTACATGAGCACTCGTAGCGTTTAGCAAGAACAAGATATCCCGGCTTACAGGTAGGCTGGGGGCGGAACCCAGGAGTAGGAGGAGCGGTGAACTGGAACTGCGTTCAGACATCAGTACCAGGCGTATGGCTCTTCCGAACGTGCTTCGTACCTGAGAGGTTCCCCATCCCGGTACAGAGGACCTATAGTAATCGTATGCCATTCTTCAGGTACTGAAGTTGTTGGTAGACCGTTTGTATGAGTACACAATGCCCCGATAGTGCGTCCAAAGTCGTCAAACCCGTCGTTACAGAAGAGAGGGTATCGTAGCAAAGCTGCGGTGAGATGAGGACGCCCCGCACCAGGGCAGCGTGCATGTATACTCCCCGGCGATCTGACGTCACTGACCTATATCAGCGCAATCAAAATACATCGTGTCGACTCCTCTCAAGACCGTGCATCTGGAGTAGCAACTATGTTCGCGGATCGAAGTACTGGCGGCGCGTGGGGAACAGGGGCAACGTCGTCATGCGGAGTACGTCCTGCAGGCTGCAGCGCTGGTGCTTCCAGTAGTGCAGCACTCCACCTGCCAACTCACAGTTCAAACCGAGAACTCACTAGGGTTCGCACCACACTCCAGAATGGACGTACACATATCATGCTGCTTGCATCGTCGATATTTATAGCACAGGAAAAAGCGCATGCTGGGTGTTCACCCTAATAGGAGTGTCGCTCGCGCGGGACTCGGGGATTATGGGAAAAGATCTCCTGAGGCAGGGTCCGCATCCGCAGCAATAAGCAAACCACCAGACATGATATATCGCAGCGTCATGGCAAGTTCGAGGCTCCGCATGCTGAGGAGGTCGCGGTCGCTGGCCAAAGACCGCGGACGTTCACGAACGCGACATGCAGGCAGTCGCTCCTTCGGCAAATCCCGTTGACTAAGCGCCCATTCCGTTATGGTATGTACAGTAGGATTAAGTGGATCAATGCTTCGCGTGTTCCTCTTGTTCTACTCATTTACATCCTCTTACATACCGCGTCGAATATTAGCCATCGTCCAGCCCTCCTCTTGAGCGTGTACTAACACCTCTTGTGTAGGGTTCTCTCAATCTCAGGCTTTGTATCAGCCTCTATGACTGCAGCACTCTGCTCATCTATTTTGGGACTCCCAGCACGAAGCGTGCCTCGGATGAACGGTCGAAGCAGCTTGCGCGTGTTTCAGTGAATCCGTACGTGCTTAGCGTCATCTTTTCCGTTGTGCATGAAGGTAAAGGGCAAAGAATGCAACTATCAACCGAACATCTGCTGAATGCAACTTCCCGCCGACAGCTCTGCCGGTGGTCCACTAGCACGCGAAACAGGCAGCGATGCATGCAGTAGGAACGCAAAGCTGTCTCGTTACTACCCACCTCCAGCGAGGTTTGAGATGCTGCTGGACCCACGGCAGTACTGGGAAGCTGGGAAGTACGCCCTGTCTCACATCCGTGACGCAGTCTGGCGGCACGGTCTTTTATATTCGACAGGCGGGTTCAAGTGCGACGTCTTCTGCGTTCGACTTACGCTGAGAACGACGTCCTCGTCTGTCGTTCAAGCACAATGCTCGCCAGCGCGCTCCTCGCCGCCCTCACGTTCGCCTCGTCCGCCCTTGGCCTCCCTCAGTCGGAGCCCGCCCAGGCGCAAGAGTCAGACCGCTGCCAAACCTACGTCGGCTGGAACGCCTTCGCGAACGCCGGGCCCTTCACCCTCTCCGCGGTGAACAAGACCCTCGGCATCCCCACCCGAGCGCTCGAGCTCGGGGAGCCCCTGCACCTCAGCCCCTCCGTCGCGCACTCGGGCAGCGAGTACCGCTCGCTCGCGGTGAGTCTCCTTTCGCCCATACTGAGTCGTGAGAACGCGTGCTGACTCGATGGCCGTATGCGCTTTGGAAGACGAACGAGACGTACCCCTACGCCGAGTTCTCGCAGTATTCGCTGATCGATGGAGGGCTCATCGCGACGAACAACTTCTCTACGGGAGCGGGCGCTGCAGCGAGCGATATCGGCGAGGGATACACGATCAGCTTCGAAGTCTCGCACGACCAGCTCTCCCCGGACCCCGTCTTCTGCGCTGTCGTGCGTAACCTCCGTCCTATCATAGAACCGTGTCCACTAAGGATTATCGACTCCTACAGGTCGGAACCTCGCCCGCCGGCGGAAACCCCATTTATCCCCTCCTCGCCCTGCACGGGGACACGCTGAACTTCGCGCTCTGCGAGGCGGCCAGTGAGCAGGACGACATCCCGCTGAACGTGGTGGTGTACAAGCCGCGTTGGGATAGCCGGGAGCACTACGACTACGATAGCTGCTATGGGGTGTACGTGCAGTTGGTTCCAGTCCCGGCGCCAGCAGGAGAGTCCTAGTTACCATAGGACGGCGGTCTTGTCTCGGTAGCGATGTCTCACCAGCGCGATATCGCATTCGCTCTCGCATCTATAGTACAAAGCATCAGACGACGGTGCACAGCAGGCCAGGCCAGGGCAGGATCGAGACAAGAGATATTCGTGAATAGCTACAATAGTACCGAACGCAGCGCACAAGGATCCGGAAGGAACGTACACAGGTGACACGGAGGATCAAGGATTGAGGATCGAAGGACCGAGGGACTGTGGGGATGCGGAGGTGATATAAACATTGCTTATAATAATAAAAGGCACGACCCGAGACAGAGTGAAATATAGAGAACAACGCAGACATGTCCACAGCCTTGCGACATTGTCCACAAAACAACGACGGGAGAACGTTCACAGCGTCGGCACCACCTTCGCAACCGGAGGCAACACGGCAACAAGCACGCGCACACTGAACCTGTAGGGCCACAACACCGCGCTCTGCGCGTACTCCAGCGCGAGCTGGCTGTACGACGGGGCCTTCAAGTGCCGTGGCCGTGCCGCGCCGGACGACCCGCTCCTGCTCCGACTTCTACTCCGGCCCTTCTTTGTGCTGGCACTGCCATCACCCTTGTCGGAGACGAACGTGCCCTCCGAGTCCGAATCGTCCGCCTCAGGGATGGTGGCGAGGCGCGGGGCGAGGTGGGCGAGGTGGTGCTTTTCGCGCTCGGGGCTGCGAATGCGGTTCACGAGGATACCCGTTACGTGCACGGTAGTAGTGCCGTTGCTGTTGGTTATCCCGTCGCCCTCAGGATGAGACTGCGGGTGTCGGTGAGACTGAGGGTCTTCAAGGCCAAGGGAGGTACAAGAGCTTGTCGATGAGCGACCAGAAGTGTGCGCGCGCCTTCTCGAACAAGACTGCCTTCCTCGGGAAGCGGAACCCGGCGGCTTCGATCGCTGCGATGTCGTTCCTCCTCCGTTCCTCCAGCTGCAAAAGGCCCGCTTCGACTGCCGAGAGTCGTGCGCCGATGGCAGAGCGCGCGGTGTCGGCCTTGCGCTCGTTGCGCTTCGTCGTGCGCTCGAGGTCGCCGAGGATCTCGCTCAGGTCGTCGCACACCTCTCGCAGCTGCTCGCCCCGCTTAACACCTTCTCGCAGGTCGCGGACCTCGCGCTCAAGTGAGTCGATGCGAGCGAGTGCGGAATCGAGAGCGCGTTGTGTTTCTTCTTGTATATGCGCGAGCGACTCCTCATCTGGGGTGTGCACGGCATCCTGCAGCTCTTGGGTGCGCTCGGTGAGCCGGTTGACTAGGTGTGTCCATGGTCGGATCCCGGTCGCCAACACAAAGAGCGTGGTGCTGAACCAGGACAGTGCGTTGTGGTCGCCAAGGGCAGACAGCACTTGCCGAAGGAAAGCGGCGCCGATGAACGGTGATGCTACAGCAAGGGCGAGATAGATGAATTCATGCTGGCGCAGCTCATTCTGGGCGAGAGCTTGAAGCTGGGCAACCCTCTCGTCTCCGTCGCGCTTTGACGCGTGTCGTCGCTGATGCTTGCGAGGGCGCGCGGAGAGATAGAGCTGCCATGGTACTAAGACGCCCTGCCGTGAGCATGTGTGCAAGGATACAGCGAGAACGACCTACTCTCGACAATTTGGTGGAGGTAGAATATGAGGAGTATGATAAGGAAGAGGTTCTTGATGTGATCCCCGCCCGTCAGCCAGTTTCCGATGGGAGAGACTAAGGCGACGATGATGGAGAGGTCCAAGTCCGCCCAAGAGCTCGCCCGCTTCGCCGACTTCTGGTGGTTGGTCGACTTCGTGTGTGGCGAAGAGACGCGGCTCTTGCCCTTCACGTCTGGACTGGCCGGAGAAGGAGACTTGTATCCATTCAACGCACTCTCGTACTCCTCGTCGCTGCCCGACCCCTCTACCTCGCTCCCGCTTTCTTGGTCCGAATACGACTGTCCTTTGAACGCTGATTCAGGAGGCGGTGTTGGCATCGCTGCCCGACGCGAAGGACCTGCTTGCGCTGCGCCACTGGCCATGTCCAGCAAGATAAGTGAAAGAAGTGAGTGTGTGGTGGAGACACCAGGGCCGAACGCGTTAAGAGGCAGGCAGTGGGAACGTGCAGGCCGCGAGGTTGGTCACGTAAGTACGCGCAGACTCGGGTCGCCCGCCGAAAGAGTGCCACAGTGCAGAAGCGCTAGACGTGCTGGAGCATTTCCAGGCGTTGGTGCGCGTCGTCGTGGTCGAAGGCGAAGACGCGTTCATGGACACAGAGTTCGATGTTGGTGGCAGGCCGGACGATGACGATCGTGTGATCCTTGGAGTGGAGCGCCCGCACGGCAGCTCGATCGCCAGTGGCTGCGCACGAGTCCCGGAGGGAGAACGCAAGCTGGATATTGCAAAATGATACAGATTGTATGCTACAAGCAGACATGTACAACAGAAGGAACGACAATGAAAGGAAACATCGGTGGCAAAGAATAGTGAGCGTCGTGATTTCTGGTTAGTAGATGTGTGGCGGGTCATATACAGTACTTAGTATGGGAGGCATAAACCACAGCCACGAAGAGAACAGTGCGACCAAAACCGCGCTTCTCATCCAGAGCTCGACTAGACCATGGAATCCGAGTCCGTTTCCCTCACCACGGTCATATAGATTCCCTCCGAGGGCCCGCCATCCGACCCATTACGTCTTCCCCGCGAGCTCGCACTCAGGCTCCTCGGAAGCAGCACGTCCCTGCTCCGGACTTTCCGAATGTGCTTCGGTACAGCGAGGCCGGGACCCGGTATTCCCGCTGCGCTGTCCTGGAATGGCGCTACGTACGATTCCTCGCGTGCGTACCCGCTCATGCTGATCGTCGAGGACGAAATGCTTGCCGTGAAGGAGGCGACGCTCTCCGGACGCGCTGGCGAGGGGACAGCAATAGGAGAGGGAGGAGAAACGGTGATGGGAGTCTTCGGAGAGGGAGTGCGAGGGGACAACGGGATGGTGCAGGGGGGCTGCGGCCACGGACCGGATAAGAGCGAGTTCGGACGAGCCGCCGCGACTTTACGTGTATCTGCAGCTGCCTTTGGAGGACTCGGGGAGCGCGAAGCAGCAGTAGGCGGAGACACGCTCCTATTACGCTGCCCTGGATGGTAGAGCGCAGGCGGCAGAGGAGGGAGACCAAGTGCTTCGCGACCCGTCGGCGACTCGATGTAGTGTAGAGTCGACTGGACGAAGGGATCGTCCTGGTCCGATACCGCGATCGTCGTCTGAGATGGCGCCTCCGGAATCGTGAGCGGCGCGAGCTTGACCTTTGCGGGCGCCGCGGGCCTCCACGTGTCGTCCCAGCCCGACTTCATCTCGTACATCGACGTGGGCGACGAGGGACTGCTACACAGCGTCTGTCCGCTGAAGCCCTTTGCGTGTGCGAAGGCGTCGTCGGACGGACGACGGAGGACCGCTCGGCGGAACCATCCTGGCAAGGCTCCGTAGGTCCTCGTGCGGTCGTCGGAGTGAATGCCGGATACGAGTGCTAGTCCAGTCATGGAGACGAAGATGAGGGTGCAAGCTGGGATGACCCACCATTCCGCCTCGATCCTCGTCAAGACAAGATGCGAGCTCGCGGGGATGACTAAGACCTGGGACATTTGCGCGTGCACATCGTACCAGCTCTCCACAGTCCACGCCTGCAGGCCGCCGACGGCGATGAGGCTTGCGGTCATTGAGAAGATGGTAACGCCAGAAGAAACCAGGGAGATAAAGACCGAAACGACGAGTGGCCGGATGAACGCGAGCGCGCTGATGCGCGGCGCGTCCTGTATGTGGCTGAAGAAGGAGAGGCCGCTGTCCAGGCGGGCGCGGACTGCGAGGGCCGCGTAGACGAAGGTAGTAATACAGAGCAGGAGAGGCGGGATCCACATGAAGATGATGGCGAGGGAAGACGTGTGTATCGATACGGTGCAGCCGAAGTCCGTGGAAAGGTCGAACCGGTGTGGTTGTACAATTACGTCTGTCAGAGAGGATGGTGAGTTGTGGTTGCAGGAGGAAGTCGATGCGACTTACGCAGTATAATGTAGACTATGGGAAGGATTAGGCATAGCATGAGGTCTGTCGTCAGCGTGGACCCCTTGCGTATTGTTTCCTGGCCAAGGGCGCATCGGCGCAGCTTGAGAACCAACGCAAGCGCGGATCCAGGCAATGCGAATTGAGCCGCAAGGAGCACTCTCGTCACTTTCAGCGAGCCATCGATCAGCACTGCCCTTTGAATGGTGAGAAACGAGGTGGACGATACCTATGTCGCACCATGCAGGGACGTGGATGGCATCGTTTCCCGCCCATACGAGCGTGTTCACGCCGTGAATGATGTTGCAGAAGAGGAGCCAAGCCGCCAGCGACAAGACGGGGATATTCCGCGACGACATCAGAACGGGCGCCACCAGCACCAGCGCGGCCACGCAGAGGAACGAAACGGCAGGGAGCTCGGTGCGCATCTTCTACTAGATGCCGCGGGGCAGCCAGGCTAACTATAGGGTATCGCAGCAGATCGCACGAAAGAGAGGGAGAAGAGAAGGGTCCGAGGGAGAGGGGAGTGGGTCGGCCTTCAGGCGTCGAGGGTGAGGCTGGAGAGTTATGAGAAGGCACCTGGGTATATTCGCGAGCGGTGAGGAAAGGCACCGCTGGGTAACCAGAGTATCCCGTTTTGACGGTGGGGGAGATACGCTCTGCATTCTCCGAGCGAGGTGGGCCTCGGGTAGAAAACAAGGATGGACATCCAGAGCACAACATGAATGCCGCCGGACGTCCTCGAGAGCGGCGTGAGGCATGAGAGCCGAGCTTCTAGTCTGGCGGTCGCCTGGTGTCGTGACGTATCGCACGGGCTCACGGACTATCGGGAGGGAAGATCATAAGTGAAAGCCCGAAAGCGGATGTGTGTTTGGCGACGCCGGAAAGGGGAGATACTAGGGCGAGGTCGGATTTGGCAAGTCCTGTAGAACAACGCATCAACGTGAGAAGCCCCTGGAGGGCGCTTATGAGTCGAGTAGAAAACCTGAGGACGAAAGAGCTCACCGTAGTCTATATGATGCGTGCTGTGTCTGGTAGCTGTCAAGGAGTAGTAAACAGCGCTCGGGTTTGTCTCTCGAGGTACGTTGAGCGTATCGACGCCGTCCTGGTGCTCAGTATCACTGGCCGCATGCGAGGTGCCCCAATGCCTCTAGGCCACACTTGCCCATAGACATTCTGTGCGATAGCACCCTAGTCAGTCGCTGTGAAACGTGCTCATTCGGGAGGGCTGTGACACCGTCTATCAAATGTTCGCTCGTGCACACACCGTTGCAAATCGAGACAGCGGGAGGCAAGCACGATAAACTCCACTCCCCCGGATTTCGCAAGTCGCGCCTTTTCTCGGCAACTCGGTCCGAGACGTTCGCGCGAGGGCTCGAGGGAGGTTCCTGCACGATACTGGAAGTGTCAAGGTGTCCGTGAGTCGTGAACGCAGAAGAACAGGATCTCCATAACCACGCCGCGCGTGGAGAATCTTGCGAGCCAGAAGCAGCGGCTTTGACGTCCGGCCTTGCGGTTTGAGCAAGGTCTGAGTTGCCGGTGAGAGTTCAAAGTGACGAGGTAGCGAAGCGATGGCTGGCAAGAAGCTCAGTAGCACGTCCGGCATCCCAGACTATCCGTGGTCGCCTTCTCGGAGCCTCGAGAGGGCGGCGTACAATGCATCGTGTGTGGTCACCTTCGCACCGCAGTTCTCCTCTCACGTACCTGCAGGAGAGAGAGACTAGGTATTGGGAGCGCTTACTATGCTCGAACCCGTGCAATGCCGCATCCCGACGTACGGAGGAGCAGCGACACCGTCCCAGCCGCGATTGCGGCGCATCTATGGTTCACCGATAGCTGATGGCGGTCTTCCTACCGTGAGCCTGAGCACTCCGGCCAGTTGATCGTAAGCCGTTGTGCCGGTGTATTCGTTGCCTCTACAGGAGGCCAGCCAAAGAGGTGCAATAATCCTGACAACTCAACACATGGTAGAACTTGGACATGTATCGGCGGCCCGTACTGGGGCATATGCAAAATATCATCTGTGGTGGGTTCGAAAAGATTTCAACACCGCAGTCTGTACAATGGAACAGAGGGGCAGCGTCTACTCACCGATGAAGATTGTGGGAAGCGAACCCAGGTGGTCTCTAGTCACGCCGTGCATTTCTAGCTCATTTTCCTGCACCATAGGCTGGATAGGGATGCGTCTCGTCGTATCGGAGTACCCCAGCCTACAGGTGGTCAAGACTCAAGAAAAGCTCGCGATCCGCACGCCGCAGCACGTATGGAAGCACGAGTATGAGGGTGGCTGACGCATGGAATGCGTCATGATCCAGGGGAACATGCCGGGAAGCTCGAAGATGCGAAGCCGTGCCCTCCTCGCCGACGGGAGAACACGTACCAGATCAATCACAGATGTCTGCGTTGCGCTTCGACATGAAGGTCGCTGTCGCAAAAAATCACCGCCGAAGAGGTGAACGAGGTGGCGTGCGGAGAACGGGACGCCTCGTTCCCGTCGCATGGTGTGCGAGCGGACGGCAAGGCGCTCCGGTGCATCGTGGCGCTCGAGATCTTTGGAAACTGGGTGGACCCGGTGCCTAACCATCAGGTCTGCCGGTGGATCACTCATCATACTACGGTCCCGACAGCTAGCAGCTATTGCCTCCAGCTGCCAGGTGTCGGGACCGTGCAGATTCGCGGCAGGATCATCTGAAGGGGCCGAGAGACCGAGAAGAACGCGTGGTCACATGGAAGGGGCGCAGAGAGAAGCTCGAGCGTGGATACACACGAGCGTTCCAGAGATGCGTTGACCAGCCGGACGACTTCTGGCCTGAGGCATGAGACCCTGACAAAACGAGTGTGGGAGGCCATCTTCAAGCAGTCCAGGAAGTGATCTGCTGAGCAAGACGTGCTTCTGTCCTCTAGGGTGTGCTGGAGTGGCGTGAGCCGATGCGATACGGAAATGGTTAAAGAGCCACCGTACTTGTAGCTACAGCCTACGCCCCGAGACGCAGCAGGTCCATGCGCTAGTGACGGTGACAGAAAAACGTTGCTTCCACATCATTCTAGCATGATATCGCCTGCGCCGCTGTATACTATGTTCAATTGTGAGCTCTGTGGTGGGATTGTGTGTCGTCGAGAAGGGAGCGCATGGTCGTTCGAATGGAGCTGGCGGTGCGACGCCAACAGGCCATAGCCAAAACTACGCCTATGCCACGTGGTGGACCGATGATCTTTGGATCACAATCATAGGCGCCTATACCCAGCGACGACGTTCGGAGGCGCGGGCGTGGATCCTTTGTCAACCCAGCGGCCTACGCCCGTTGCCAGTTTTCGCTCCGTTGTCAATGCCTGAATCACCAGTGGCGCGCTGGGCATCGTATAAAATGTTCCGCCGTGCTCGCGATCTGCAAGTGCGGTCGGTCGACCACAGCCTCTGGACAGATTCACGTACCACCCAACTACCGCTCAAGTAGCGATCGCAGTGCTCGATTGTGTCAAATTCTTCCAGGTATGACTTCTTATGAGTTCCATGAGGCATGCGCGCTGATCGAACCTGACACGCAGGATGGCCGGATTTGGACAGGCTCCTGAGCCACCCGACACCGAGACCGCCTTCAGGATGGACGCCATGGCCCCAACCATGCCTCGTCAACGCCGTATCCCTTCTCCCCCCTCCAGCACGAAGATCTTGCACAACGCGACGGAGGCCCTGTTTTTTGCCTACTCCATTCTCTGCCGGGACCCTCGAGACCCGCTCTTGGATGTTCCTCCGGCACTCGTGCTAGGCTTCGACATCGCCGCCCGACAGCCTCCGCTCAGTAAAGGCGAATGGGGTATGCTATGGCGCATGCTCCGGCGCATGGTTCACCTGGAGGCGCTTACGTTGGAGGATGGTGATGGTCTCGTCATGGAGATACAGCAGGAAGTCCTCGAGGGACCGCCTTTGTCCCTTCCCAGGCTCAAGTATCTCAAGTACTGCATGTCGTACTCCGTCGACGGGTGTCACGCCTTCCTCTCGTCTCTGCGCGACGCATCGCTGGACAAGGTCGTTCTGCACTACCCGGACGGCGACGACAGAGACGAGGATGAACAGACGCCCGACCCCGTGGCGCTGCTCGCAAGAGCCTCCACGGCCGCTACCTTGGGGACGCTGCAGTTCGAGAATTTGAGATATTCCTACTTCAATCTCCCGGTCCCCGTTGCGCAGTTCCCTTTCGTCGGACGCCTCTCCCTGGGTTTCGACTTGGGCAAAGAGGACCCACAGCTGCCGATCCTGGGCTACCTCCTCGCGGCTTTCCCGGCCGTGAAGGTATTCGAAATCGAAACCTCGCGCCCGCTGCCGATAGCGGCCCAGCAGCCTACTGTTCAGGACATACGTACCGCGAACATCGGCGCCCGAGCCCATGCGACCGCAGGGTGGTCACTCGAGCGCGTCACGGGTAGCGTCTTGGATCTATGGCTTCTTGGGTTCGAATATTCCTCGGCCACCGTACATATTAGCCGGGTCAACGCGGAGACGGTAGAATCGGTGGGAAATCTCATGTATGACTTGTTCTCCGGCACTACGCCCAGCACCCTCTACGTCACGTTCAGCGAGAGGGGCTCTTGCAAGCGGAAGGCCATGATACTCTTTTTCCGGACACTGCTCGCCTACTGGCAGTCATCGCCTTTTGGAACCATCCCGAAGGAGTTCGTGGTGAAGTTACGGATGAATGACGAACCTGAGCCCGAAGAACCTAAGCTCGAAGACATCCTGGTGAGTCGCCCTGTAGATTGCTCCATCCCTGAACGACTCTGATCCTGTACAGACACGCGTGTTTTCCCTCTTACGCGACGGCAACCGCCTGGAGCACATCCACCTCTCCATCTATCTGAAATGCAAGGATACCCACTACCCGCCCCCGCCCAGACCCCCATCGACTCTGACGACCCACGGCATGGATGTCGACGATGCCGACGATTCCGGAGAGTCGTCCGATGAGAGCGATACCGAGGGCGACGGCCTGGAACGGTGTCAGGAGGCGCGGGCCCTTTTCGACGCGATGCCTAAGTTCCTCGATCAGAACGCGGACGCTCTGCGTGCTGCCTCGAGTAACGGCACGAAGTATCTCGTGAGGGCCACGAGCTTCTGCTCGCCGAAGCACGGCTTTGTCGTTTCGAGCGGAGGCGCAAGGGAGGAGAGGGTCAGGAACTGGCTACCGATGTCCGAGTAGGTGATCAGATGATTCGCGAGTTGGCAGGGACAACAGCGCATCGTGAAATGAGTGTATTCCGTAACGATGATGTGTATAAAGTATTGTCATGTGCTTCGTGTCAGTTCAGACGTGACAGTCCCGGGTCATCTGTATACCCTCAAAGGCTAGGGAGATGTATCATTGGGGATGCCAAACCTGTCATAGGACTCAGCAAAAGCAGCGATGGTTCATAAATCACTTAACACGACAGAGTGCAATCCTGTAGACAATCATGAATATTGAGGACGATGTGGAACGGGATCATCACGCGTTCATCTCCACGTCAGAGGAACGCGATAGGCACGCGTCGCAAATAATTTCACGTGATCGCGTTCTGTCCAGACATTTTGTGGCCAAACTTTCCTGGTCTGTAAGCGACCATAACCTCTCTAGAACCGCTTCGCTTTGGGCCCAAGAAAGTCGTACTCTACTCTTCGCCAGACATATCCAAATCTCGACTACTGCAATGACTATTATTGAACACCGTACCATCTCTATACCGCCTGGTATCCCCACTTGCGAGAACGAGGAGCTACTTCGATTCCAGCAAGTCGCCCTGTATGATTATCGAAATACTTCAGATATCCAAGAGCACCTGATTCAATGCTCGAATCACCTCTTGAAGAACCCCTTCAACAGCATTCTGCGTGGGATCAAGGAGGGGGATGGCGAGAAAGTGCTCGATATCGGTCTTCGGTGCGTCCTTCGATCCATCAAGAGTTTCGGTATCGAGCACTTATACTCATTTGTTCCTTCTGCGCTTAGCTATTACACGGGGTGCCAGTGTTCTGCACGAGAAGCGAACATCGACCGCGCGCTTTACGTCTGGGAGATGATCACAAACGACCACCACCAGTACGGCGTGCCTGAGGTGTCCAACTCCCTCCTCGCGCGTGCGTATTCGGTTCTTTGCTGCGCGTACTTCGAGCTGCACGAGAAGGCATGCAGAGGTACGGCGGTCACGAAAGATACCACTCTCAAGCGCTCCTGGCGTCCTCTGCCTCTCCCCTCAGGCAAGCCCGACTTCGACCTCGCAAACAATTATCTCTACGTCTCCGCTCTGTATGCAAATGGTGCTGCGGAGCTCGGGCTGGTCAGCCCTGCCGTGTTGAACGTGGCGCAACATCTCAGACGCGTCGCGAAGCGGGACGGGTTCAACCTTGGCAAGAGCAAGCGATACGGCCACCTGGTGCACCTCTGGCGCGCGGCGGAGGCCCGCTCCCGCGAATGGGAGAAATCGAAGGCTCCGAATGCGTACGTCTGCGCTGCTCCGGGATGCGGAATCCAAGGGACGCAGAAGAAAGCGCTCCTGCGCTGTGCAGGCAGGTGAAGCGGAAGCCCCGCTACTGCGGTAAGGAGTGTCAGAAGAAGGTGAGCTGCAGCCAAGCGATTCACGCGAATTATTGCACTCACTAGGGGATGGCAACAGCACTGGAGGCTGCACAAGCCCTTGTGCAAGCCGGATTCAGAGCTGCCCTCCGGTGGTAATCCACTTGGGCCCTCCCCAGGAGACGCGCCCGCGTTGGACACGAACGACTAGAGCAACATCGACTTGGACTCCGCACTTGGAGAGTGTTACGATGGCCCAGGACGCGCAATAGAGATGAACGTTCCAGGCGGCGACAAGCTGCGGCTGGTTTCAAGGATCCTGACGCCAGCTGTTATGCGTTGGATGAGGAGTCAGGTGGAGAAGGACGGTGCTGCAGAGGGCTGTAAGGGCACCGGGAGATGATCCAACCCATAGCATTCACCGAGAAATGGTTCTCTCTCGTCAGTGTAGGCTAAGGTATAGTGGGGGAGTTGCTTACACGCATGTTGCAATAGCTATCGCATGCCGAATTCATAGGACGATGCGTGGTCTATGTGAGCTGATGAACCGGAGGCGCACCCTCTCGGTGCGTGATTGTCTGCTCGAAGCTCTTGGAGTTTCGTAGGCTGCGCCGTGTATGTCCTGCCGTGAACAGGTTCGGGTGGCGCAATGGCTCAGTGTGAGAGCTTCTCGCCGCGCGTATTGAAATTATAGGGGATTTACCAGCCTAGGTATGTCCGAGACGTAGTCAAGGGAACTCACGATGACTAGGTGACGACACAACGGTCGCATGTCGGAAGAGTGAGCGATGAGCATCATCATGGTCGTCCGCAAGTCCGACGGAGATGGGCGCTTCCACCGACACGAGGAGCGCAGACGTGCGAAGAACTTGAAGCGCTCACGATATCGCCCGCTCCATTGTCCACTGTTTTCGCACCTCGTCCTCTCCAAACAGCTTTTGTCCACCTCTTTGCATTGTTTGTCCTATGCCTGCATCATAAGATATGGACGACTTGCGAATTCGTCGCCGCACCCTCTGTTCACGTCTGAGAAAGGCAGGATGCACCGCGAACTCCCCGCCGCCTCTATCCTCGCTGCTATCCTCGTTCTCCTCCCGACGCCCTGGCACTGGCGCGCTGGAAACGTCGCCACGCTGTCCATGATCGTCTGGCTGTTTGCTGTAAATGTTATATATGCTGTCGACTCGATCATCTGGAGCCATACAGTCGCGAAGGTCGCGTTGGTTTGGTGCGACATCAGTGAGTTTCCCCCTTCCCCTTTCCTGTTGGAATGCACACTTAACGAGTCGACCTCCAGCTACCAAAATTCTTATCGGAGCAAATATTGCTCTCCCTGCGGCGTGCATGTGTGTATGCATACACCTAGAGCACGTCGCATCCGTCCGCCAGGCCCTCACGACCTTGGCGCAGAAGAGACGGAGGCAGATTATGGAGGCCGTCCTGTGCTACCTCGTGCCCGTCATTTGGATGGGTCTGCGTGAGTCCCCCTGTATGCTCACTTGGTGGCACGCCCTTACAGACAGTTCTTCGACTTCAGACTACATCGTGCAAGGTCACCGGTTCGACATCATTGAAGAGTTCGGATGTCGACCGTCCATCTACGTTTCCGTTCCCGCTATCTTCCTCATGTGGGTTCCGTCCCTGATCATGTCGGTCGTCGCTCTTGTCTTTGCGGGTAAGTGTCTCCGATACCTTCTGCTCCTTCTTGTCGCTCATTTCCTCGCTAGCGCTCGCATTCTCTCACTTTGTCCGGCGGCGCGTGACGTTCGCCAAGCACCTCGAGAACTCGAGCTCAGGGCTCAACGCGTCTCGCTACCTCCGCCTGATGCTTCTCGCTCTCATCGAGATGTTCGCAAGCGCAGGCGCCGTCTCCGCGACGCTCGGCTTCTCCGTCGTCTGGGACATGCGACCCTGGACGAACTGGGCAGACGTGCACTGGGACTTCGGCCGCATCGACACGTACCCGACGCCCTTCTTGCCTCCCTTCATATATCGATTCTACTACGCGTGCTGGTGGATCGCGCCCGTGTCGGCGTACCTGTTCTGCGCGTTCTTCGCGTTCGGACAGGAAGCAATGAAGGAGTACAGAGGGTATGCGATGTGGGTCTGGACCCGCGTCCTCAAGCAGAAGCCAAGAACGAGCAGCACGAAGGGCTCGACGGGCGGGTTTGTCCCGATGCCTCCTTCACGGTACGCAACGCTCTCTTTGTCGTGTCCGTTCAGGTCAGTAATACTACATGCAGATCTACCCTTGGATTCGGGCAGAGCGTCTCTATCTCTTCTCTTTCCCCCGCGCATCTTTCGATGTCAGGTGGCGAGACGTCGCCGACGACCCCCATCAGCCCAGAGACGCCTTCCTCTATACTAGAGAAGAAGCAATCCTTCACCGAGCACTCCAAGGAGGACGTCATCCTCATCGGAGCTCCCACCGTCGTCTACGGACACGAGGACGACCTTCCTTCATACTATGCCTCCTCCCAGCCGAATTCGCGGCCGCACTCCTCCCTTCAGACGATACCCACAGACGTCAATCCGTCTGCCGAAGCTCACGCCGATGATCGTATTAGCCACTACGGGCCTCACGCCGTGTAAACCGCCCTCGCTCCTTACCCACTCGCTCGCATTCCTCATGATGTCTTCCACTATTCTCCCATCACTTTTGTAGCCATAGAGTTGTAGCTTTTAATGGACGACTCCCTGACGACCCTTCAATGCCATATTTATCTGCTTCGTTCCCTCTCCAACCTCAGCACTGCGGGCTTCGAAGAACTTTTAGGCCCTCACATGCACAGGTTGTGCTTTGCACTGAGCCTTTTCCATCTGGATGTCCGAAACGTTCGCGCGCAGGTGACGCCGTGCTACGATCGCTGGGAGACAAAGCCAAACAGCGCCAAACAGTTTGTTTGGCTACAAGAGAGGCTCGCCACCAAACAAACCCAACTTCGCTCTCTTCTTCGACCAAAACAACGCGCCGCTACGCGTGTGTTTTCCTGGCTTATAGTCAAGAGACGATGGGCAAGTACCACTATGCGTCCTGTCAAGTGACAGATGCGCTCCATCGCCTTGCACTCAACGACGGATCTCACTTCTGCTGCCGACGCGTCCATTGACACTGGAATCGATGGGACACCACTGGGCTCTTGAATAGCAGGACTGAACCCTCGTCTCTGCGAGTATCATATGATACAGGCACACCGGCAGCTTGTAAGCTCAAGTCGCCGAGCATTGACCCCATTGTCCGCTACTTTGAGCCTACAAAAGCGGTATGCCCGCTTACGCCAGCGTCTCTAGTTGGGCCATTGTGCCGACGTTTGCTTTACATCACTCTTACGCGGATCTTATCAGCTCCGAATCTGAGACAATTGCGGCGACCTAACAATTTATACCTGTAGACCTTCGTGCGGGACATGCTACCCTCCTGCTACCTAGTGATTCACCGGCCCGCTACGCTATCGCTGAATTCCCGCCCTCGGCTGGCTCGCCCCACTGCGCCATGGACGACTTCTCTACCATCATGGTCTGCTCCACGGACGCCCTCGACATCCACTGCGACGTCGACGCACCATCGCATACAGCACCGTCATTCCCTGCCACCCTCCCGATGTCCACCCGAGAGCGCCTTGGCATGCTCTCTTCGTCGACACCTGTGAATGAAGACAGAGAACCAGGAGGTGCTACCGCAGGCTACTGCGTGATCGCGTAGCCTTGTCGCCGTCGACCCTCCTCCAGGTGCGAACTTTGCTCACGCTCTCGCAGTGGTACTGACATGGCAACTGGCAATGCAGGACTGCCATCTGGCCCCCATCTCTGTCCAGTTCCTATTCGCTTTCCTCTCTCTTTCCACCTGAAT
Source organism: Pilatotrama ljubarskyi (assembly GCA_022385805.1). Classification (NCBI taxonomy): domain Eukaryota; kingdom Fungi; phylum Basidiomycota; class Agaricomycetes; order Polyporales; family Polyporaceae; genus Pilatotrama; species Pilatotrama ljubarskyi. The sequence continues at coordinate 301,120 of MU277687.1, read as the reverse complement.
CGCGCCAGGCGCGTTATTTATCGACTTCGTAACTTATGAGGCTGCATCCCTGGCGATCCTGGCATCTCGGCCTCTTACCACCTCGCTCCTAGATCGTCGTACCATTCATCCCCTCACCATCCGCTCGCGCGACACACTCCTTCGTATCCCACGACTTCGCGACTATGTTCTCTGTTCCTGTTGGTCCACATCCAGGCTCCTTCCACCTGCCCTATTGCGACCCCCGCCCTCTTCCCCTATCCGTTCGCCAGCGCCGATGCAGACCGTGTCCGGTCTCCCTAGTGTAATATCTTATTGGTATCTATTGTAGCTACTGCGTCTCGGATACAATTTTTTTTGGTTAGCTGTCGTCTACTGCCAGATGTGAATGCATGTAATATGTGCGTGCTCCATTCGTTTATATGGTCGGCGTCTGCAGACATACTTGTACCTCTTCGCAACCTTCGCAATCGCGATGTTGTAACCTGTTTTCCCCGAGTTTCGCCGATTCGGAGTACTTACTGACGCCACCGTGTTGTGTGCATTACAGATTGTTCATGCACGAGCTGCAGAGGATGAACAATAATTGTAGCTTCGAACAATGGAGCCATACTGTGCTCCGAACCCATTCGATGACAAGCGAGCCATTGCCACTTCGCCTGCAGGCAACGACTCCATCTTCCCGGCCTGCTGCGCGCCAGAGACACGCGTCTCTTGTGGCTGAGCGCTGACTTCTCTACATATATATATATCGCCGGTACTCTAAGGGCAACATCGAGTCGACTCCCACCCCCGTTCCCAACCCTCCCTCATCGCCCAATCAAACATGTATCCCTGCCTTGCCTCTCGGTCTCTGCAGAGGAATCGCTGACTTGTCCGATGCGTGCTCCAACGGTGACATGGCCGCCCGACTTGCCAGACTGCGGCCGAGTCAGAAGACACCGCGAGCTGAAGGGCCTCTAGCATACAAGTCACTATCGCTCGAATAATAGCATGAGACGACATGAGCGTGGGCTCAACATGAAGTGCACGACTTGCAAGAAGAGGCCGTCAGAGCGTAAATGAAGCAGCCCAGCTTTGCCGCGAACGTCGATGTCAGGAGCGAGACTGCAGGCCATGGACGTTCAGCCGCTAAGCAGACGGCACGATGAAGTACAGTACACAACCCAAGCATCGCTCAAGAAACGTAGCCGCTTGCACCATCGACGAAGAGAGCGCAAAGTCCGAACCGAGTATATTCAAGGCGAGAAAAGCTACAACGGGGGACAACGACATGCCACAACGCCGAACCAATATCAATCGAGACCGGTGAGCAAAAGAGACAACGGGCTGCGTGAGATTGACCCGGGGTCGTCTGCAATATATCAAAGTGAGTCGGATGCCCCTCTCCGCATAACCACGATAACACTCACCGCGGATATGATACAGATGGGTATCATACAATACCAGAGAGCAAGGAGCGACAGGAGAGGACAAAATCTGAGCATGAGATAAGTCTCAAGAGCAGACTCGAAAGGTCAAATGCAGCACTCAACAGTTTGCGCCGGAGTCCCAACGGGGGACACCTGGCAATACGAAGTCGAAAAGGAGCGCAAAAAGTCGGGAAGAATATATAGTCGGCAATAATGATAGTGCTTGCTGCAATACACAAGACGTCAAGACATCTCGCATCTTCGACCGCAGACGCAGACTTACAAGGGCAATGGGACGCGTGTGAGACTTCGATAGCCTCACGGGTCTCAAGAAGAATCTCAGGCGATGACGCAGTAGAAAGTAGGACCGCCGGGGTTGCTGTGCTCTGAGTCGCGAGGTACGTCCTGCTCATACTCCCCTGACGAGCAGAGCTCCGAGGAGGATGATAACAAGGATGTGAGGGATATGGGCGCGAACTCGTCCATCGCGGAGGGCGGCAATCGCTGTGCTGGTAGATCGTGATGAGCGAAAGATTCTTTGTGGGGGATGCGTGGTAGGTCAGGAAATCACATCTGATATAGAGCAGCCAAAGGCCTTTGTCCACGACACGGGGTCCAAATCATCACGGTGTATCGGATGGTTGCACAATTATTCCTCGCGCGGTCTGGCCTCGGCAACGGGTGGCCCACGAAGCGAAACTTGGTCAATGCTGCTGGGCGGACGCCCTCGGCCCGGAATTGGTCACACGGTCACAATAGAGTAACACCTCTGTCACAAAGAAACCGTGACAAGCCTCTACTCACACAAACACGCGTGGCCAACCGCTGCGTCTGATTCCTCTCCATTGTCCGTAAAGCGCCTCGAAAGGGCCATTGTCCAACGCTTCTGCATACCATCCTCAAAAGATGTTTTTCGGGAGTTGCTGTATTGCCCTGCCTCGCCTTCGCTGCTCCGCTCGGACTCGCTCGCCGCCTCCAGGATGACGGTCGATCCCACTTGGCCCGCATACCCCGTCGTCTCTTTTCTCGGCTTCATCATCGTGCTTGTTCCTCTTCCGTGGCACTTGCAGGCATGGAACTCCGGGACCTGCTACTACATGATCTGGACTGCACTTGGCTGCCTTAATGAGTTCGTAAACTCGGTCATCTTCGCTCAGACTGCGGTCAACGTCGCGCCCGTCTGGTGCGATATCTGTGAGTACTGTCAGACACTATGCGGTGGCTGTTTCTTATAAAAGCGTGTCTTCAGCGACACGCATCATCATTGGCCAGTCCGTCGGTATCCCCATCGCGTCGCTGTGTATCGGTCGTCGACTGTACAACATCTCCCGTGTCTCCAATGTCATGGTCACTCGCGCAGAGGTACGTTCCATTGCCTGTGACAGCTCTGCGTGTGCTGACAGTCGCTTCAAGAAACGCAGAGTCATCCTGCAGGATTCTCTCCTATGCGTTCTCTTCCCTGTGATATGCATGGCACTCTGTGAGTAGTATCGTTCTACTTACCCAGAGTAGCGTGCTGAACTGCGCTATGCAGCGTATATTGTTCAAGGACATCGTTTCAACATATTTGAGAACCTGGGCTGCTATCCGGCGATCTACAACACCCTTCCCACCTATTTTTTGGTCTATATGTGGCCCATACTCATCGGACTGGTATCGTCCGTGTATTGCAGTAAGTGCTCGCGGCCCTGCTTTCATGCCTGTGGATTTAACCAATTCTATGTAGTTCTTTCTCTCATCATGCTGTTCAAGCGCCATGCTCAGTTCCGCGAGTTCCTCCAGTCCGGTAGCGCCCTCACCGTCAGTCGGTACTACCGTCTCATGGCGCTCGCTATCACGGAGATCCTGTTCACAATACCCTTGGGGGTTTATGAGCTCTACTCAAACGCCATCGACGGCGCGCTTCATCCCTGGCTCGGGTGGGATGACACCCATTTCGACTTTTCCGTCGTCGAGGGAGTCCCTGCACTTGTCTGGCGCATGAACCCGAAGCTTTTGATCCCGCTCGAGATGAGCCGCTGGGTGCTCCCTGTCTGTGCCTTCGTGTTCTTCGGTTACTTCGGTTTTGCGGAGGAAGCACGGAGGCACTACAGGCTGGCTCTCCGGTTCGTCTCAGATCGCTTTGCGTTCTTCCGGCTCCGCGTTGGATCGTGCCTTGCCAATCGGTACGTGCTGGCTCATTGCCTAACGCGACAAGTGTCCTATACTCATCCTATACGTTGTAGCGGAGCTGCCCACTTGCCCTCTCACAAGCTCCAAAGCGATGACGCCCTGCCGCCGTATTTCGCATATCCAGGCCCCCCTGCTACAGCACAGCTTAATGGCGGCGACAGCAAGACCGCGACCATGTCTATGAAAGACTTCTCGACGACCAAATCGACCTTCGACGTCGACCTCTCTCAGGCGTCCATCACGCCTTCCACGCCATGCAGCGCAGGATCTACATTCTCCGGCAGATCGTCCTATGGTAGCCTTCCTTCTACGCCTGGTGCTGTTCCGCCCCTTCCACGATAGACTTCCCCCATATTCGTTCTCCTGCCTGCTCCCGAATCGCGATACGCCCGCATCTAGTCTCCTACTTTCTGCACTTGCGCCTCCTATCACTCTCTGTTTTGTATCCACGACCCAGTGTATTCATAGTCAATGTTCGTGTTCATGCGACTCCTTCATGCGAACCGTCCATCGCCACGAAACGTACGCGTCACGGAAAGGTAGAGCTGCCTCGTAAGCTGAGCTAAGCTCAAGAGCAGTACCGGCTCCTTCGTCACTGGCGGAGATTCCGCGAGGGCTGCTCGTCCTCCAAACGGAGCGCGAGCTTATGCAGTTCTCCCCGGCCAAGTATTCATGAACAGATTGAATCTCGGAACCTACGTTTGTAAGCATCGGTGGACAGGCCAGCACGCGTCACGCACGCTTGCCAGTGCTACACCAGATGCGCTGAGTGTAAACAGTCCACAGCGAGACAGCCCGAGTACTCCCTCGACCTTGGAAGTAGACGACTGTTGCCTGACACGATTCCAATGTGTGTGCCGCGACCTTGGAATTTTGAGCTCGAGCTTCGGATAGCGTCGCCGCGGACCAGTGGCAAGCACACCACTACGGCGACGTGCTAATTACTGATTGCTCGTGCAAACTGGGATCACTCAGGAGATGCAAGCAAATTATCGGAGGACGCAAGCAAGTGGATACATAAAGTACACTCGATGATACACAGCTAGCGACAGCAAACTAACACGACCGGATCCGAGACCTAGTAGCTACAATATATAACGAATAAGATACTACACTACGGAGGCTGGGACACGGCATGCGCCGGCGCTGGCGGTAGGGGTCGATATGGTGAATGAGTCGGATAAGGATGGCGAAGGTGGTCAAAAAGGAACGTCGGGAGGGAGTCATGGTATACCGCAGGAGTGGGAAGGTAGAACGAGTGTTGTCGCGGGTAGGGTCTGACGGGGAGATATTGTGAGAAGAAGCGAGGAACGAAGTGGGGGAAGTCAAGTATGAGGCGAGCACAGAGTGCGGCGAGATGCCGTCTCCTTCATCGCAGAGAAGGCCAGGCGTCGCCGAGTGCAGCCAATAGATAGCGAGGCGGATAAATAAGGAGTCGCGAGAGAGCAATTTGGACAGCATCGCGAGAGCGACTTGGACGCCTTGACGCGCATACGGTGGGTTCAGAATGAGGCGCATTGAGCTACAAAGTGGGTGAGTCTGTATGCCGCACATCGAAGGCGGTTTGTGTACGCACCGACACTAGCCGTCAAGGGAGGGATGCCGGACGCGAGGTCGGCGTCATGCGATAACACAGTAGCCGTTGTAGCCCTCTATCCGATCCTCGTTGACAGGAGCGGAAGAAGTGAGATGGGCGAGAACAGCAGCACGGTCTTGCGCAGAGAGGTCCGCAAACGAGGGCGACGTATGTGAGAGAGCGCCCATGGGGGAAAGCGGGTCGAGGACGCCCACCGAACCTAAGGTGATGATGACGGTGGAGAACTCATCCATAGCGGCGGAGGCGGAGTGAGGCGGTGTTGACGGTAGGGGTAGCGCGGTCGTGCGGGGCGTATGAGCAGTGAGAATGTGCAGGTATGACTTGCCGGAGAGAAAGACGAGCTTGTCTATTAACCGGAGGCGGTCGAAGCTATTGTTCGCTAGGTCCCTGCGCAGGTGCGAGCACTATGGGACAGCGGGCGGGACTAGCTGGACGGCTGGAACAATGGTGAAGACAATGTCGAGGTCAGTATCGTAGCTTTTGTGGGCTGAATACCGCCCACAATGGGGATCGGGGCGCCGGGCAAGCCAGGCCAGTCTGATGAGCGTAGGCGAGCGTACAACGTGAGCGGTGGGAACTTGAATTCGCGGCTGGTCATTGGCCAGGCAACATGCGCGCACAAAGATGGACAAACACTGCGTAGTATTTGTCCCCGATGTTTGGCTTAGAACTCGTCTAAGCGCTGGCGACCGCTCGTACAGCACCAGTGACCCTAGGGCACGGTGAAATAGGTTCGGGGTCCTGATTGACCGCTGTAATTCACAGGCGCCAATGCGTGACCGCGAGAATGACCGGACAGGGGGTGTAAATGACCGTCAATTACGACTGGGCCGATTGACGGTGAATTCCGCATAATTCAGGTGAATTGAGGTATTCGACAGCGACGCACATTCATTCTGACGGTTCGAGAGGCTCTTGTGTCATACATCCATATGTCCAGGCAGCAGCTATCACTTTCAGACTGCCAGTGCTCTCGGCGACTCGGAGCGCTGAGCGCTAAGCGCCTAGCTAGAGTGAGAGAGTGAGAGAGTCGAGAGCAGCACCGTAGTGTCTCGTCATCATCAGCTCCCGAGAATGCACGTTTACCCTGCACAATCTCGAAGTACAATGCATTTTTGGGCTGCCACGGGCCCGTGTGTCGCAATCCTAATTCACCCTGATTCACCTTGTGTTTTGAGGGGCATCCTGATTCACACCTAATTTACCGTGAATGACATGGGTAAATTAGCCCGAAGCTAATTAGCTCGGCCAAAATCACCGTGCCCTACAGTGACCCTCAGGCTAGTCAGTCGTGGCACCCTACTGAAGCTGCTCAGTGCTCTTGCGCGAACCTTATTGTCCTGGTCCAACGCACCTTTCTCGGGCTGCTCAGGAGCTGTCTTCAATTTATTCGTTGAGGGCGCACTGGTACTGTCACCTCAGGTGGTCCACCTGCCGGTGCCCCCTGATCGTACTAACTTCTGGCCACCATGGACACAGCATCAAAGCCTCCAAGCGTGCTTCTGTAAATCGCCCAGTTTAGACGCAGTAATGTATATGATATCGTCCTCCGTCCGACATTTTTATACAGCAATTCCCGCAAAGTTCTACTTCGTGCTAGCGGCTCCCGCGCAGAACACTGTAAATACTCCACATCCGCGTCGGAAATCGCTGGGGCAGCTGGCCAGCCTGGCAGACGCTTTCCACAAGACATCTAGGCCGCGGGTACAATGCGACACGAGCAAAATCAACGCAAGCGAAGGTCATTGTGCACGCTCATCACTTCAGCAACCGTAGCATTTAAGAGCGAATACTGATATACACCAGACAAGTAATACACGGGGAGGCCGGTGGTGAAGGAGAGTGTGGTTTCGGGCCGCGGGGCAGGCAGACTTAAATAAGAATAATGATACTCGCAGTCCACCCGGGGACGCGACGCGGCAGTCGGTGAGTCTATGCAGAGACACACGATGAGTTAGTATGCGATGTGAGGTCATGCCAGCCACACTCACTGAGGACCTGGGACATATACGGAGTGTGGTCGCGTTGGGATGTCGAGCGAACGGCTGGGGGAGGTCCTGTCAGATATAATGCCGGAATCATGGTACCATGGACATACCTGTGGATCGCTTCATGCAATGATGCAGAAGAAGGACGTCTGTCCGGCGCCGTATCGTTCTTCATCGATCGGACAGTCGGGCGTAGGCATCTGAGGATCGGCGTCGGGGTCGCAGACAGGGTCTGCTATAACGAAGAAGTCGTCCATGGGGGAGGAGTCACAGAGGTGGTCGGTAGGGCTATCAGGTGCGCGGTGCAAGGCTCGTGCAGAACTGCTCGGAGAGAGGGATGATCGCTGTCTATAAAGATTGCCGTCAGGAGACGCTGCCATTGAAGCCGCAAAATGTCGAACAATGCGAACGTCGGCGAGCCTGGGCTCTAGATCCATTCGCCAACATCAGAGGCGAGTACAACTCATGACACCGTCCCTCGGTCGGGATGCTCAAAGTACAGTACGGCATGTGCGGGACACCCAGTGATGCCTGCCGAGGACGGAGGCCAAAGACCAAATATTTGCTCACCTTTGGCGCCCAAGCAATGAGTTGGAATATCATTCGAGAATGAATGTCGGTGCGATGTCGAGGATGTCAGTCGACCACTTGTGGACATCGACCACTCATGCATATGAATGACAGCAATTGTCACGCTCGACAATGCAGGCTGCCCGGTATTGCGTAATTTCCATATATAGCCCAAAGGCTACTTGATCCGAACCCTCTTTTCTCGATGGCCCATAAGCGTAAGCGTGATCTAGCCAGCATTAGTCGTGATATTGAGCTTGAGCTTCGAAGGCAACTTCCTGCTTCCTACAATATAACGTCGATGAGGGGCGTGCAGGTGTTGGGAGAGTTGAGGGATCGCCAATACTTGACCTGAAAGGCTATGGTGGCGATTCGCCGTCAAAAGCTTCAGTTACCGTGGGACGAGTCATGGGTGTGACATGTGACAACGGCACGTCGCTACTACTAGCTGCCGTACTCTCACGCAACGTTAGCGAAGACCGCTCTAGATGGTCTCACGACAAAAGTGCACCGACTCCAGAACCTGGGACAGTGTCATGGAATGCGCTGCCCCCCTTAAATTCCATGTCGAACAGGCCATCAATGACATGACTTTTAAGGTGGCAAAGCAGATCCTGGAGTGTCCTGACGCTGTCAATGGCCTTGGAATATGGGGATGTTTGTCGTGTCTTCGGAAGGTCAGTGCAGGTGCACAAACATATACCGTTAGGCGTCGGGTGCCGTGAATTTGCACACCTCAACGCACTGACCCGTTGCCCTTGCCCGCCGCCATGTGGGCGGCGTTCCTGGCCATCGGACAATAGCCCGCTCTGGTGAGTACTTGAACTAGTCGCCCGCATTGCCCCGACGGTACGCTCCCACCTCTGACCCCAACCCCAAGTTCTCCTCTTGCATAACAAGCACCCGGCAACTCTCGTTACGCCGCCCCCGTACCAAGCCCTGCAGCTCCCAAATGGACGACTTCGACACCGTCATATCGATCTCCGTCGAGATGCCCCTCGATGCCCCTCTATGCGGGGGTGCGCCTATCCCGGTCGACGAGGATAGCCCGTCTCGGGCAGGGGTTTACTGCGTCATCGCCTGAGTAGTCCGGTATGTCGCTTTATACTACTCTGCTATCCGAGATGGAGGCTGACATCAGGGATCGCCCAGCTGAACTCTGGACATCACCTAATTTATGTCGTTATATATCAGAAAATGGACTCTCGGACACGGACCAAATCTCTAGACGTACGTGCATCCCTGCATCTCCACCAATCCAGTGCCTATACGGTCTCTTGCAGATGTCGACTGCTCTTCCTGTACGAATGCGGCTTGACGCCTCCGCCGTCTCCCGCCCATATTTATTGCAATCACGCCATCTGGCCCGGCTTCGTTCTTGTAGTAAGTGCACTAGCAATTCGTCGCGTCAAGACTAGATCGCTCACACGTTCTAGTTTGATGTACAGTGTACCATACGCTTCTTGTTCCCGCAGCGACGACCGCTGTTGACGGCCGCCTCGACTACTGCTGCCGCATGTATCATTCCACCACACGGTCAGATATGCCGTTTGTACCCCACAGTCCCGTGCATCTTCCGCTCTCCTTACCAGTTCACGATGGTCTGCCTACCTCGATGCCTTTCGCTCCTTCATAGATCACCGCCTGGTAGCCTTCTCATGGTTTGACCCATTCTTTCCAAACAACTATAGTCGTTCCTTAGCCACGTTACACATACCTTGACTCTTCGACGAATGGAATGATCCCTGCTCTTGAAGCCCACCAACGGGCCATGGATATCGCTGACCTGTCGGTAAGCTGCTGCCTTTGACATTTGGACTTTGCAGGACTGCAGTGAGAGACCCAGTGCAGATAGCCCCAGGTGCAGTGTCGGATGTCCTTCAGTTCAAGCTATTGTTGTTCCGCGAGCCTGACAACGTGGTGAATCCTCATGCAGCGTGGTTGGACTGAGCAGGCGAGCCCCGAGCCACTCATGAACCGCGCAAGCTAGATTGTCGCTTATGACAGGATAAGGAGTGCGTGGAGCTAAACAGTACATCTCAGAAGTCTCCGCACTGTTCGCGTCAGTCGATCGAATGGGGTAGAGTTCTACGACGTCGTGCGTGGTGGTAGCAGTCAAAGACAGGTTGGGATTGTGACTCGGACCGTCGTCACGTACGGTACGTAGCTGACGAGACGCGTGACGTCACGCGTGTCCGGGGTGGCTCCCCAGAGCGCACGGATCCTCTGTGACTGTCCGCCTTTCTCTACATCGTCGGTATGTTTCCCTGCACGCATTAAGGCACTCCTAGTCCAATATTGCATGATGCAAAGGTGCTACAGTACTAGGGACCTGTCCGCTAAAGTCGACTGTAGAATGCTAAGGTATACACTGACGCGGCTTCCGAGCTGATAGGCTCCTACGTTTGAACTTTGCTTAGACTCCTCTCCGCCGTGGTCACCAGTGCCCACGCCCCGCTCCAGCAAAAGCGCTCCATAATGCGAAACAGAAGCTATAGCGAGGTTACGTCGGCGGTGATAGACAGCGACGTCGACGATAGGCCCAGAAGCTTGTTATCCCTTTGGAATGCTGGCCATGCGAGTATCGCTGGGCTGGGCGAGCGTTTCCAATATCCTCCCAGCGCACCCAGTTTGAATCAAGATTTATACGCAAAGGCTGAGAGTAGGGACGAGACTTGCTGAGGTGAGACGGCATTCGGCTGAGCGAAAGCCCAAACTGTCGTGTTGTCCCGGAGCGTTGCTACAGTTATGACTGAACTCCTCATCAATCCAGTCAGTGCGCCACTCGAACGACAGGCAATCTGCACGTCCTTAGTATTAATAGTAAGTCAGCTGTGATCCCTGACATGCCCAAACGTCATGGAGTGCGGTTGGCCTGAGGTTTAGGCTGCTCTACGGCGAGCCCGAGGAATATTGTACACCAGGTGTACAATCTACGAGTCACGACTCCCCCGATTCTTTGACAGGGTAGATACGTGATTACAGGTGCTATTTGCGCACTATCAGGCCCGTGAACAGAGCGACACTGTATTGTCTCGCAGGTGAAGCTTGAGGACGTCAGGACGTACCGGGCACGCTGTGCACGCGCGAGTTGAGCGCCGCGTGCCTCGCATCAGGTTCTGCTTTCATTGTCCTCCTCGCTCAGCATGGTTCGTTCGCATGGCATATCTCACTGCTATTTCACACCCTTTACATACAGTGGATCCGATTGGTCGACCGCAGCGAAATGTTCCGGAGATGTATGTACTACCGATTTGCCTCCCAACCTGTGTAATCAGAGACTTGTGTGCATTGCGACATTGCTCCAATCAGTCCTGCGCTTTGTCGGCAAACATATGCGCAAAGGGGAGACTGCATGTTGTCCGGTGGGCGTATAGCGCTGTAGTGCACAATGCGAATGTACAGTGAGGGGTACTTGAACCGGTTATCACCATGCAGCGGGCGCTTGTGCTGCTTTGGATGTGCTCAAATATCTGCAAACAAGCAAGTTACTAAACGCCCAAGCGCGTCTCGCGTCTCGCGCGTGCCATTGTCCACAAACACCATTGTCCCAGCAAAGCGAGATGCGCGATAAAACACCTTGCACCATGGTCGTGCTCGAAGGCACCTCCTCCGAAAGCCACTCAGCTGAGCGATGGCCGACCCCACCTACCCCCTGTTCCCCATCGTCGCCTTCCTTGGTTTCATCCTCGCGCTTGTCCCATTTCCCTGGCATCTACAGGCATGGAACGCTGGTACCTGCATCTTCATGGTCTGGGCGTCACTAGCTAGCCTGGTACAATTCGTGGACTCTATCATCTGGAACGGCAATGCGATTAACAGCGCGCCCATATGGTGCGACATTTGTAAGCGACGCCCTGCATCAGAGGGGTTCACGATACCGTGCCCTGTGCATCGTACTGACATGCTTTCGCAGCCACGAAGTTCTTGATTGGTGCAGGCGTAGGTATCCCTGCTGCATCAGCTTGCATAAGCCGCCGTCTCTACAAAATCGCTTCCACAAGCTACGTGACAGTCTCGGCGCGCGAGGTCCGTCCATTACTGCGCTGCCCGGGAGGCGCTACTGATGTAACTCCGTAGCGGCGCAGGGCGATATGGATCGACATCGCGATTGGTGTTGGTATTCCCGTTATAGTCATGGTTTTGCGTACGTTCCTCCGCTTCCCTTGCGTTATCACAGCCTGACGCAGCTTGTTCACTCCGCAGACTACGTGGTACAAGGTGAGACGAACGCACCCATAATTCATCAAACTGCTCACTGACGATGTATAGGCCATCGTTTCAATATTCTCGGAGACATCGGCTGCGTGCCGACAATCTTCAATACTCCCCTTGCCTATCCTCTGGTGTATATGTGGCCCCCTTTGTTGGCCTGTGTTTCTTTTGTTTACTCGGGTATGTTGCGAACGTCTTGAGTGTATAGGTATCTGTGGCTCACACGCCCATACAGCTCTTACCCTGCGCGCTTTCTGGGCCAGACGCATGCAGTTCCGGGACGTCTTGTCCAAGTCGAGCAACATGACGTTGAGCAGATACTTCCGTCTGCTCCTGCTGGCTTGCATCGACATGACCTGCAATGTGCCGCTCACCGTCCTCAACATGTACATCAACAACGACGGCGTCACTATGTCTCCTTGGGTATCCTGGGCGAACACCCACTACAACTTCTCCCACGTCGAGCAAATTCCTTCGATCATCTGGCGTACGAATCGCGCCTTCGTGGTGTCGGCCGAACTAGGCCGCTGGATCTTCCCCTGTTGCGCGCTGATATTCTTCGCGCTTTTCGGCTTCGCCGAGGAAGCGCGCAAGCACTACAGTGCTGCGTTTTGGGCCGTTGCAGGGCGCTTCGGGTTTACCAAGCCTGAGCGCACGAGTTCCATGAAGCAGAGCATACCGAGGTATGCACGCTTATAGTCTGCCCTAAAATTCCGCGAGACTAACCGGCGCTTCAGTTTTGTGCATGTCGCGAATCGATCGCAGCCCACCGGGAACGAAGCGCTACCGCCATATAGCCTGCCAACTCCTGTCCAGTACAAGCGTCCGGAATCATTCGTCTCGTCGCTGGGCGGTAGTATGCACGACTTCGACCTCGAAAAGGCGGCTGTATCGCCCACATTCACAGACACCTCCCTCAGCTCCGACGACAGCCATCTGTCGCCGTCCGAGCACGGATTCCCGCTTAGCCCTCTCAGCTCGGAGAGACGTCGGTCGATCGAGGACGCCCTAGTCGAACACCGAATAGTCATTTCGGAGGAGCATCCCCCAAGCCGGCCGCCTTCGCCGCCGCTCGTGGCCGGCAACGTCTCGCCCTCCGTCCCTTCCTATCACCGCCCGTTCTCCCCGCCTTCCGTCTGCGCACTCTCCTCGCCAGACCAGGAGTGTCACGGCTTGATACTGGTCACTATTCACACCGAAGCCACCGCAGAGTCTCGCTAGAACAATATTCCATCTCGCCGTACCCAGTCATTGTATCATTCGTAGTCTCTGCAATCGTCTTCTTCCCCGTCCCAGCGCAATTTCCGATGTATCGTTATCGCGAGTCGATGTACTCAATACCCCTCTTCTTTCGTTCCTTGCTGTACGTTATGGGCCCGTCGGGCATAGTCACTCCTTGTCAATACACTTAGTGAGTCTCACCAGTTGCAAGCTGCGCGTTTCTCGAGCGGTGAGACGTCCGAGTGACGGCTGGCCTTTGAGTGGGATCAACCGACACTAGGAGCGCAACAGTTCTGGCAGGGTTCACATAGCTCGGTGATATGATCGCGGACGGCCTATTACATGCGTTCGTACTTGCTGGGTGCTGATGAATGTCCGATCATAATTTCGATACCAAGACGAGTTGCATTTGTACGTGCACTTAATAGCATCTACCAAGGCGCACAGGCCCGCATGCACCCCTGGGTTGTACATGTCGCGTCGCTCCGTCGTGTTCGGTCGTCGCGGTCGTACTATCATACAGCAAATGGTGTCTCCTATTCTACCGAGTCACTGCGAGGCTCGAGTCCGCTCGTCGATGTCCGAGGATGTCACTGCAGCCAAGGGTACGCGACACATGTACTGAGAAGACGAAGCTGATAAGTCAGCGCATGGAGAGCGCAAAAGGTTGATGGGCGGGGGCGGGAGAGCCGCAATCGATGTGCCTGGAGTGGCCTCAAACGTGCGTCGAAGCCCTGCGGGAGAATGCTACTGAGATGCTGATCAATTTGGGGTCCGAGGTGTGAGTGCTCGCAGAAGAGCGCAACTGCTTACCTCGCGAGCTCGACGTTCAAGCGATGACACAAGAACCGTGGTTCCCGCTGGTCCCTGTGCGGTCCCCCTCGACGAGGATGTCCTCGATGGGCTTGTCCTCTACGGAAGCGTCAGGAATTGCGGGAGCGATGGTGAAGAATGCGTCCATTGCGGAAACGAGGATGCGGAGGCTGCCAACGTGGGGAAGAAGTTGACGCGGGGCGAGACTTCGCGCTGCCTGTCTTCGCCCTCTGCCGGGCGTATTTGTACGTCAGACTAGGCAGCAGGGTAGAGCGAAGTGACGAGGGACATGAGACAAGAGAGCCGGAGTTGTCGGGACACGGAGTGTCGATGGCTCGAGGACTCCGTCGGCACTGCGTTCCGCCCAGCGTTCACAATAGGACGCGCCGGTCCGACCGTCTCGTAGAGTTCTTCTGTTGCATATTGAGCTGGGGGAGGTACGTTCAGGGATCGGGGTCCGGGAGCCTTGACCGAATTGCTGCCATTTCACGGTCAAGGTGACAATAACAAGACCATCTTGTGGCTCCGTGGCAAGGCCACCGTTCCTGACGACCCTGAGGGGACGAAAAGTAGCGAGGAGGCAAGACAAGACTTCTCCACTCCCTGAGTCTAGAACACGCTCGTGCATATCGTGCTGGTGGCGAGCTGTTGTGATTTGAGTGAACGAGCGTGGTCTGCCGGTGGAGGTTAGTACCTGTGCGCCAGCTATATCAGGAACCTACTAAGGATACGCGAAGTAGTCCACGCACCGACTCATGTTCTATAACATGAGTACCGAGAAGATCGCGGCCGCCATGCACACCAGTTTCTTCATCATAGACTAGGGATGGCAGCGATTCACGTCGCCATTTACGAGGCCCAGCTGAAGAGCGAGCGAATGTACTTGTTGCTTCCCCCCCGTAACCGCCTTGATTGCATGTAGACGTGAGTCCTCAGCCGTTTCCAAGACGTCACTGCCAGGCCGACACTGGCATATACTAGTATACTGGATAATAGCGGCTCCATGCTCCAGATATTGGCGCATTTGAAGTAATGACGCACTCGGAATCTCGAACTTGCCCAATCCATCAAGCTAACGGTGAGCCTGGTGAGACCGTTTGGGACGAGAAGTGTCGGACATGCCAGTGCACACCAAGTGAGGATACATAGAGCAACATCGGCTGTTGCCGACGAGCAATTGAACGCTCGAATACTCTGTATACGTCAACTCACTCAAGGCTCCGAACTCATGGATACGGTGCGGTTAACCAGGAATACTTGCATATCCGCTGGCCGCGTAGCCAGTCGTCTTGACTTCCGAATTAGCTGCCTGTACAGCCGATTTAATCCCTCGACAACCGGCAGAAAGCCCGAATCACAATGCTCAGAAGTATGCACATGGATCTGCTCTTGGAACTACCATGCTACCTGCAGGGTCCTGGAGAGGTCACAAAGTCGAGGCCACACGTTCCTGCGGGCTAAGCTATAGCATCGAACTTATACGTGCTGTTGGCCTTAAACCAAGGCGCATCTGGCGGCTCGTGTACTCTGTGAAGCCTCGCTGCCAATTGCATGGCCCTCAATACGCACGGAAACCTGAGAGGACTGATGCGCTCCCAGCGCCTCTCCGTCCTTCAGCGCTTCCTGTCAGCATCGCGATGCGCGCTCGCTCCCCGCGACACTCCTCCTCCTCCTCCTCCTCGCGATCACTTCCTCCTCCTCCAGCCCACCTGTCGGCAACGCGGCGCCAGCGCGCAGCTCATCCTCTCCGATCGAGCACCCGCTCGCTGTTGAGTCCCTGCGCCGCGCTTCCCATGGCAGCCCGCGTGCATGGCGCGTCTGCCGTTTCTGCCGCGAACCCTGCCAGTGGGCAGTCGAAGACGAGGTTCATGTGCTTCTCCACCGTCAGGCTGCCCCTCTCGTCTCGAGACGAGAGCACTATTGTGCGGCATCGCACGAGCATCACCCCGGGCTGCTAAAGCTCTACTTCCGCCTTCCTGGGTCCGCATTCCTCGACGTCGCCTTATGCTCCCGCGACACACTCCCTAATGGCGGATTTCGTGGCGGAGGTGTTCCCACTTGTGGCGAGCCTCCTCTTCTTCAGATCACCTCCGACGCCGCCGAACTTAGCGCGCTTGCATGCTCGCGTCCCCCGCAGCGAGCGAGGCCTAACAAATGCTATTCGGAATATGGCAAGCAGGATACTTGACGCGCTCCACGCGAATTATGTGATGCCGTGTAGCACAGATGGTAAACCGTCCTTGCTGATCGGCGCGCGGTTAGTAGCTGGCCCCTGGTTCAAGTTCAACCGTGCCCTGTTTCCGACCAGCCATCTCGCCCTCCCGTCATGCCGCTCTTACACCCGTTTGACAGGTCAAGACCATACAAGGGCTCGCGTCTTTGGATGCATATACAATCAATGACGGTAGCTCGAGGACCGAGGATGTCTGAGCGGCCGCAGTAGCGGATAGCAGAGGATGTGTTGAACCTCGCAGTTCACGTCTCGGGACGCAGAAGCCATCCCTGTACGCCTGGGTACTCAAGCACTCGGGTTAATGTACAGTTTGTTGCGCAGGACGACTGCGACTTCATGCCAAGCTGGAGAACGCTGAATGCACCCCGCTTGTCATAACAGCCTTGTTACGCCACATCGGCCGGGACAGATGTGGCGTTACGTTGGACGCAGGATCGCTCCTCGGACACGGCTTCAATCTTTAAAAGTCGGAGTGATCTCACATATTGATACAGTGTGGGTCGCTAGACGGGTCTAGGACAAAATACAACGGACTGCTAGCCAGCACTTCACATCAAGCCTACCCCATCCTCCGCCCACCACCGCCGGACAGCCGTGCCAATGCAAGTTAATCAAGAAGGTTTAAGGTACTGTGGGCGTATGCCCAGAACGAATCGAAAGTAGTGGGATGCCCCGAGTAGCGATAGTTCGCCGCTCGTGAAGTAGGGCATTCTATGCCACGAAGGTTAGCATTACGACGAGATGAACGTGGATCCAACTCACTAGGCGATGGTGCAGGAGCCATGGTTACCGCCGGTACCGTAATCGTCGTTGTCGACGGGGATGTCAACGGGGCTCTCGACGGGAACGGGGGGAGCAATGGTGAAGAAGGCGTCCATTGTGGTTGAGAGTGAGGGTCGCGATGAAGCTCGGTGAGGTAGCGTTATCGAGGGTGACTTCGCTGACTTCTTTCGACGTGTAGCAGCGGTATTTATGCTCGTCTGACTCTCATGGTAGGAGTCGCGACGTCCGGAGCGCACATCGTCAACAAAGGGAAGGCTTGAAGCGCACGTCTTGTCAACATTGTGCGCGCTCAGGAGGCTCTAATCAGGTGTTGAGCAGGCTTTGTGTCTCGCCGATCGATATGTGCATAGGGGTTAACGCAGAGACGGACCTCAGAGGGCAGGCTGGAGCAGTTTTGTGGCTCGATCCTTGCCCTTGCCCGTTGCGGTCGGCGACAATTCGCCACAAAACTGCGTAGGACTCGCTTGACAATACGATCCACGATACGCGCGCAGTGCTGACGCAGTTGTGCAGGTAGCCACAGGGTTTAAGTCTGTCCAGCTGGTACGATCGGCCCTTTGCGCCGTGCTCGCTGCGGTGTGCTGGATTTCCAACCTTTAGGGCGCGCGTGCTTCGCGAGCGTTCCGTTCTGATATCCCCGATGCCACCGCTTGCCGGCCAGTCGGTAGTGTGGTCCGCATACTCCTGGTGGCCTGCGCTGTCACCTCCATCCGAGATCTCGTCCTGACCGCAGGGTTTGCCTCCTCAGGCTCGACCCTATCAATCATGGACCAAGCGCTCCTACGTGGTGCATGCGCCAAAGTGGGTGCAGCAGTTGCCCCTTGAACCTTCTGACGCAGGCATGACCGTACAAGCAATAGGCTCATACTGGGGTTTGCCGCCTCCCGATCTTTGTATGTTCCGGCTTTGTTGGCAGAGACTCGGTCTTGTGGACGCCAGAGCTGTCAGCGCCGCCACCTACGCATTGGTGCGTCATTCGAATATCTCCGCTTCCGCCTCGGGGAACCGATTCCTCGATGAACGACTCATGAGCCCCCGATGTCGCCGTCGGCACGGATATCCGGGACGCCCCTTGGTCGTTTCTCGAGGAATCGGCGGCTTCATCGAGGATCAGTGAATTCGTGTCTCTCGCGCTCTCGAGGTAAAGATAGGATGCATCGATTTCCGCATTCGCTGTTCACAATAAGAGGCCTGGAGGCGCTCCCGCCCAGCCAGAGCGCTGATTGGCTCCAGGCCTGAGGTGCCGATCCCAAATAGGCAAGGGTAGTGTTCGCAACCTCGGTGGGCGCCTCTTCTTTTTGTCTTTGCCTCGGGGAATCTCAGGCGGCATCCATCGCGTCGACGTCGTCTATCTCAGTACCGTCGGCGTGAAGATGCGGCCCGTGTTTGAGATGAATTTAGAGTGGCCGGGTATCGGTGATCTTGGATGACGCCTCGGCTGCCGATACCCAGTCATGCGCTCCTGCTCTATCTGCGCAAGTCCCGCGGATCAGCTCCGCCGCTGCAACACAATAACGCACGCACCCGTCGCCTCCCAGCGCAGGTAGGATGACTGATAATAAGGTGAGATGTCCTAGGTGCGCATTGAAGAGCGCGGAGGTCATGCAGGTCCGAGGTCTATATTTGTGCCCGGATTCGCCGGGGTACGTACGAACAACTGTGCGCGCCGCGTGTTGGCCAGCAACTTTGACTCCTGCTAACACGCAGTAGAGGCTGTATGTCTGCGGCGTTGGGAGGCTAACAGCATCGCGGCGCACATACAATTGCGTATGATCTCGTGCGGCGACCGGAAAGGTGATCGGGATGCAATGTCGCGACGGGACCTGGAGCGCGCAGCCCGGCGGGCAATGGCAAGGGAACGCGCTCCCACCGGGCTATTGTCTGTCAGTCGTTATCCGTGCCTGCAGAGGTCCCGTCTTGACAGCGACCGCCCCTTCCTGCGTCTCCCACGTCGTACATAAAAGCTCGCTGGCCGAGCTTCAGTCGCTGCAGCGAACTCACCATCCCGACAGCACTCTCTAACCGAGCCACTGAGCGAGCGTACCTGCTTAGCTCTCGCTCTCAGCGCGCACTACCTGCACTTCGCGAGCCAACCCGCTGATCGTCGCTTGCAATGGACGCCTTCTTCGTCATCGCCGCCCCCGTCCCCGCTGAGGACCCCGCGTCCTCTGAGATGGACATCTTCGCCGACGAGGATCGGCTCAGCACTGCTGGAACCCACGGATCGTGCGTCATTGCCTGAGTACAGGCTCTGACTTCACGACCCCTTCCATACACGCTATGGAGGTACGCACTACTCTCAACGAAGCAAAGCTCACGCGCTGATTTCCCTTTCAAAAGGGCCCACTCAGCTCAGCCTGAGAAAGACCTACCCTATCATCCGCCTACCACCCTACCACCACTCGTAATCGCGAGACCCTCCCCTCCTCCCTGCGAAACCATCCTCCCCTTCCCTTCCCCCACCCTCTTCCATTCTGAACTGCGACCTATCATCATAGGGCGCCCCCTTACTAGCGGCATCCTCGCACTTTCGTTCTTCGCGACGGCTCTCCCGCACCCTCTTCCGCTCCGTACGCCCTCGCGAATGGACGCGGCGCACACTCGTTCTTCTTCCATCATCTACCATCTGGCATCCGTTCCGGCGTCACGACAGCTCTTCTTCCCTCCGGCCATACCTTTCCTCTCTCGACTAGGGTTTCCCTCCGGGTTCACACAGCAGCAGCATACATGTAGCATTCCCCCACACATCGACCAGCATACAGCCTATCACTCTTCGCTCTTCGGTCACCGGCACCCACCGCGTTGAGCGTTCGTCTCTGTAAATTATGCCCTTCCGCTTCTCCGACCGTCCCCGTTTCCCCTTCCGAATTCTTCGTTATCGTCGACTCTGCGTCTTCGGGCAAACACGCTCTGAGACAGGATAGCCCGGGGAGTGGCGGGGCGCCGGGCGCGAGGACGAGTGGGAGGGCAGTTGTATCCGTAGTAGATGGGCAGTCACGGCGGCCTGGCCACCTGAGGCGCAGGCGACTCCCTTGGCCAGACACTTCATTTGGACAGGCGTCTTGTACGATTCACGTTTCGTTTCCGACCTTCATCTTCACCTTGCCCTTACCCTTCGTAGATGTAGTACGTCTCGCGCGACTAGAAGGGTTGTTGTATCTGTACTTTCTCGAGCGTGATGGGCCTATGAACAAGAACGTTCACGGCCTGACTTGGACTGCACAATGCACTCGTGAACGAACACGCTCGAGCTCACGCACTCATTTCCAGAGCCTCGGACGGGACGCTCGCGGCGCTGGGTGGCATGGTGATACAGTGGTATTATGCGCTATTGATACAGCATACAGACTACAACGTCGTAGGCAGAGACGTCTATACAATTACACCTTCCCAGGCGCGATTACTGCGGCCTGTTCCAGTTCTGCTGGGCCTCGCCCTTGTCGCGACGGACGTTCCCTGCAACACGTCCCCGTCAGCATCCTGCTCTTCCCTTCATCCCCAGCCTCGCGAAAAGAACTCACCAGTCGTCTCCTGTTGGCGGTCGCCAGTGACGGCGCCGACGACGGCGTCCTTGCGGCCGCCGATGCGGTCCTTGGTGCCCTCGGCGTAGCCCTTGGCCTGCGCGGCGTTGTACTCGGTCTCGCCGGCGGTGTGCTCCTGCTTGCCGGACTGCGTCCAGGACTGGGAGCCGGTCAGGTTGCCGAGGGTCTCCTTTGCGGAGCCCTTCATGGAGTGGAACTGGCCGGTGGTCTTGCTGCACGACGAGTGTACAGTATGTCAGCATGGGTGAAGGGGGAGAGAGGGGAGGCGGGAGGAGAGGAATTGACGTACTTGGGGCCGTTGTTCGAGTCGTTGTAAGACATGGTGATGGCGGTCGATTAGAGTGTGATGTGTAGTGCGAGTGAGGTCGTGAAGTTCGTAGGTGTGTCTGGTGCTTGTTGTGGAACTCGCCTTCGTCGGGCATAGCGACTTTAAATCCCTCGTAGGGCTCGTATGACGTGCAGGCTTGGCGGCATTGCGCTGAGGAGCGTTAGCGTACGCTGCACCACTGATATGGCGACGGGCGCCACATAGGACGATGGTGTGATGAAAGGGGGATATCTGCACGACGACCCGGGCGGTACTGTATGGGCTACGAGGTGGAGGTGGTGGGCGTGGTGGCGTCAGCGATCCATGGTCGGACGGAAATCAAGTGCTTCTCGTCGCCCAGCTGGAGTTCTTCCGGCTGATGATCGCACTCTCTGTTCCCGACGGTTTCCCGCGTTGCGAGTATTTGCAGAAGTACCTGCTCGTGTTTTCGAGAGCTCAGAATCGCCGAGCGCGGAACAGAAATGCCCAGCTGCTGCATGTAAATAGACGCTGGAAGAGAGGCATGACGTCATAGCTAGAACGAGGACAAGTAATGCTGCCAGTCCGCAAGTGTCCGTAAACATCAATGCTGCGGTAGGAGGATGGGACGTGCGCGTGTGGCTCAAGCTGTCTGTGTCACTGAGCTGATGGGAATGAAGACGAAGCAGCTAGAATACAGTGAGTACGCGATACAAGGCAAGATGGTAACATACAGTGCGCGGGGTAGCGAAAGCAACGATTCGAAGGTGCTAGGAGAAAGGTATGACCCTGCCAGTCTGTGCACGTAACCACCGCAGTCAGGAGTGCAGGAGCAACATTTGCAACGCAGGCAAACACGTACCAGATGAATAGTCTGTAAGGCACGAGCAGGTAGTAGGAGGATCAGTCGTGTCGTTGCATACTACCATGTCCTTCATGCGACTCCGCCGAGGACATTAGAGTGATTCTGCTGTAAGAATTCTTATGGGCTCCAGCCAATCAGGTGGCGCCACTCGCCTTAAGCGATGCTAAGCGATGTAAGAATTATTCCAGCAGAATCACCCTATTGGGGGCGGATAAACATGCTCGTCCTGCGACGCGGCGCTGGCGCGTAACCTCGTCACCAACAGGTCGGTGTCGCTCATCCCCCCATCCCCGTTCGGGCTCCTCCCAAACATCGTCCCTACCCCTGCCATCCTGCCTGCGTCTCCTCCTACTTCTCCCGGCATCATTCCTCCTATCCCTCTGCCGCTCCCTGCCCCAGTACCGGTTTCTAAGTCCTGGTACCGCGGCAACACGTCCTTGTCATCGTACTCCGGCAACACCTCATTCGGATCTTCGGGATGTGTAACGGGCCCTCTCCTCCCTGCAGCGTCGATGTCCCCCGCGTATGTCCGCCGTCCACGCCCGCGGCGCTGGCCGTCACCGCGGTACGCCAGCGGTAAGGGAGGGGAGAGCGTGTCGTAGATGACGGAGGCGGGCGGGGCGGACGTCGGTGGGAGGCCTGTCGTGCGAGGGACGGTTGGGGGGCGTGTGGGGATGGAAGAGGAACGTTCGGGCGAGCTGACGCGGAAGAAGTCGCGCAAGGGCCGGTTTTTGCGGCGGAGACGCATGGCTCTGTGGGTGGCTAATATGAGCGAGGACGGGATCGGAGGGTACAGGGGCGGAGCTTACCTCCACATCGTGAGGGAGGCCATGAGGGCTATGGCTGCGACGATGAGCGCGCCTTCGACTGCGCTCTGTAGAGGTCGCATTGAGCGATTCGCCTTCAGTATCCGGCGAAAACGCCCGGAGACGAGCGAGAATTGGGCTGAAGCGGGCTACACACCTTGATGTACTCAGCACTCCTGCTGTTCTCGACCTCGCAGCCGTCGCAGTACCCGCTGGGGGTGGGGAAGAAAGGCGCATCACTGGTCGAGCTTGCGCCTGAACTCGGCGTCCCAGTCGTCGACGGGATTCCTGCCGTTAAGGACTCCGCGGGGATGAAGGACACCGGGTCCGTGGCCCGCGCCTTTACTTCTTGGAGCACATGCATCTGAGTGGGCTCGGGGAGGCGAAGGTCGTGTGCTGGTCCTGGGGATGATACTCTCGCGTAGACGTCTCGCATAATCGATACGCGGGTTTGTCGTGGGGTCTGGGGCTGCGTTTTAGAGAGTTCCGGGCTTAGAGTGGTCGTTGTGTCCGCTTGCTGCAGCTGGCCTGTGGAGGGAGCGAGGGAATCATGGAAGCCGAGGGAGAAAGAGCGTCGGACGCGTGCGCAGCGACGAAGAAGAGTCGACGTGGGTGCAGCAGCTGAGCAAATGAAGGCACAAGCTCGCTATACACGGCAGCTTCCAGGAGTCCTGCAGCAGCGGAACGTGCGCGTGACTCCGGAGTCACACTCTGACCTCATTCCGCTGCGCAGTGACTCGGTGTGACATTGTGTGACGGTGACGAGAATTCGTGCAAGTGAGAGCGCGGAGAGGCGCCCGTATCTGGCTTTCGACGATGTTGCCCACGGCGGTTGTGCAGGGCGGCCGCTCGGCCTGGAAGGGTGAGTCTTCATGAGCCGCAGGGTGTTTGAGTCGACGCGCTGGAATGTTGCATTTAGGTCCGTTCTTTGTCGCGTTCCCGAACCTGCGCAAGGCGTTGGAGAACAACATTGCGATCAAGACGCAGGCACGGTCGTGCACCATCCTCCCCAACTTCATCGGGTGAGCACGGTCCCTCCTCACCGCCCACACTGCGACCGGTACTCATGGACGGTTCCTTGGGCGACTATGTACACAGACTCCGCTTTTTGGTGCACAACGGGAAGGACTACGTCCCGGTGACGGTGACGCAGGACATGGTCGGGCATAAGCTGGGCGAGTTCGCCATCACGCGGAAACGGTTCACGTACAAGTGCGTATACTTCGTTCTATCTGTGCGGTTGTGTGGTCTGGGTACTGACTGGTGGCGGGTCGATAGGGCGACGAAGAACAAGTAGACTGCTACATTACAGGCACCTCGCGTCGCTCATCCTTGCGGCGCTGTATTTATTACTATCCCACTGCTATCGCATAATCTCTCGCTCCCTTTATACGACGCTCGAGTGCTGTCGCATATACGCAAGATGTTTTCTCCCACGAGCTTCCAGACAGCTTTGGCTGAATTGGTGCAGCACCCTCTATGCGAATCTTCGAAACCTCGATGGAGTAGAGGAACCCGAGACAAGAAATTTGCGTTGGGAACCAGGTGCGTGTCGCATGTATCTTGGGAGTCTGCGAGGGCAGGGAAGGAAAGGGTGCGCCTATGTTCTGAACTCTCATAGTCCGACAATTACCACCTTCGTCGTGTGCAGCAAGGACGCTGGGGGAGAGGCGGCGACAGTGGGAAGATAGGAGCGTGCGTCATGATGAACGGGCAGGGAAGAACGTCTGCTGTACTCACGTCTGCCCCAGGATTGTGCACTCAGCCTGTGGAAGCGGGGTTACGCGCCTTAACTTTAACAAGCAAGAAGGCGATCCATGGCACGACAGACGGATGCGTCGCAATCTCACCGACGTGATCTGTTGATTCTTCCCGTCTGTCAACGCCTAGGTCTCATTGTCTACGGCACTTTGAGCCGCCCCTGGGAATGGTCCTGACATTGCGGTGCCTACCTGTGTTTATGCTCATTGCTCGGTGAGTCCGCGAATCTCCCAAGTTTAACGCACCCGATCGCAGGCACCGCGTTGCCTTCTCCACGGAAAGCGGTTCACGGTCGCGTCTCCCTTTCCAACGAGATGCCGCATTGTCGTCCGACCTCTTCTCAGTCGTCGACGCGTCGACTCTGATGGCCGTTTTCAAGCGACGTCTTCCTGGGTGCAGAGGAGTGATGGGCCTTCGTGATCCCTTCTCGACAAGACGAACGGCGGCACGGAGATTCCGAGCCTTCATCTGCGGACCGCTGATCGTCCGCGTTCTGCAGCTGTCCTCAAGACCTGGCATCGAGATAGCTTGAAGGCCTCTTGCGCCACTAGGCTGGAGGCACGAGACGGCTCTGATGGGTCGAAGACGGGGGCACAAGCTGCACAGGTCGGGATGATGCTCATCGATGCATCAGCTTGACGCCCTCAGCGCGCGATGCTACCTCCCGCGTTCCTCTCGAGACGCTGTGCATGGCACGGCGGCATATTTATTTCAGACGTATGCTATGTACATGTTTGAGTATTTCTACGACATACGATGGGTATGTTAGCCTGCGCGAAAAAGCTGGAAAGCGGATGCGAGTGCAAAGGCGAGGAGTGGTTGCCGTGACAATAGTACGGTGCTCGGCTAGATCCGAGGGGGGCTTGGTCACCCAATGGCCGGATTCAGGCGCGGATGGGAACATTTGCACGGGCCACAACCTCAAACAAAGCCAGCGACCGCCTTGGCTTCTGCTTTAGCTCTCGCCGTTAGTGCAGGTGCACGTCGCTCAGCGCACTCTCGACGACGCCTCTGACGACGACCACGATCTCTTTCCTCGACGTTTACGACGACGCCAGGCCCCCACGACCAGCCCCATCTGCATCGCACCGCCCGTCCGTGCCTTATCCTCTCCCTAATCGGTGCCCGGTTGCCCTCCCGCACTCCGCTCTGCTGCTTTTGTCTCTACGCCCAGCTCGGTCCCGCCCCCACCCTCTGTTGCCAGCGGCCGTCTCGTCTTAGAGCAGCATGGCGCACTATCAGGTCACCGCGACGTCGCTCACGCCCTCGCGCCCCGCCCCCGCCGCGCCGATCCGGCGCAACGACGTGCAGAACGTGCTCGCCAGCTCGGGCTACGGCTCCTCCTTCTCCGTCGGCACGTCCTCGCCGTCCGCATCGTCCTACGCCTCGTCGTACTCGGGCATCGGCGGCTCGCCGAACCGCAACTCGGACATGGTCAACAGCTCGCACGTCGTCCGCGCCGGCGTCGTCGCCGTCAAGGAGGACGGACTCGTCTCGTGGCTATGGCGCCCGAAATGGCTGGTGCTGAAGGAGCAGACGCTGTCGATACATAAGAACGAGGTGAGTGTCTGCTTCTGCGAGTGCGCAAGGCGTTGCGAGAGGCTACGGGATTGGTCTTCCGGAGCGTCATGTCGCGGTTGTCCGTCTAAGGACCAAGACCGACATCGAGGATGGCTACGTCGTTTGTCCTTAGAAGCCCGTAGAGCCTGCAACGTTGGGTTCGCGGATCTTCTTCATGGCAAGAAGGATTCGAACCTAGCAATTCAATGGAATCACGGACAAACGTCGCAGTGCGTCTTTGAAGCGACCATGGGTCTTGGTCAAACGAGGTCGCAACTGCGACTGCGTTACGACCGGCCATCGCTTTGCTGGTCGTGCTGCCATGAACGCTGGCAATGTCGATAAGGCGGAGACAGCTGCACCGTTCGCGAAGCAAGCCAGTGTTCTCTGCGCAGCGATCGACTTCGCGAAATCTATTACCGTTTACAGTTTACTGACTCCGCGTGTGCCCCAGTCATCACCGCAATACCAGAGCCAAATCAACCTGTCAGACATCGCAAACATCGAGCGCACAGACCTGAAGCCGTACTGCTTGCTCTTGGAGACGAAGGACAAACGGATATTCTTCTCGCTAAAGAGCGATGAGGAGCTGTATGGCTGGCAGGACGACATCTACTCGCGAAGCCCGTTGATGGGCGTCAGCAACCCGACGAACTTTGTGCACAAGGTTCACGTTGGCTTCGATCCAGTATCGGGCGCGTTCACGGTAAGTCCCCGTCGCCTTTGTCGCCCAAATGGCTGCTATATGCTCTTTCGCAGGGCCTTCCGGACGCATGGAGCAAGCTGCTCACCAAGTCGGCTATCACGCGCGAAGACTACGCCAAGGACCCACAAGCCGTGCTCGACGTGCTCGAGTTCTACACCGACCACCAGAAGCGCGAGATGGAGGAGCTCGGGTTCGGCTCGCGCCTCGGTCCCGGCGGCAGCAGCACCAGCTCCTATGCCTCCTCGTCCACGCTCTCGCCCTACAGCGACTCCTCGAGCGCCCCCCGCTTCAATGCAGGCACCGGCCTCGGCGGCGCCAGCACCATGTCGTCCAAGATTTCGCCGCTGAACGAACGCCCCGCGATCAAGCGCCAGGACTCGGCTCCCGCGCACATCAACGGCGAGCCTGCACCAAATGGGACGCAGGCCGCGCTCGCGCGCGCAGCGGAGATGGTCAACGGCTCGCACATCCAGCACGCCAACACCGTCTCCGCGGCCCAATCCACCTCCGCGCTCCGCTCGCCAATACCACAGATGACTCCGCCCCAGCTCCAGGCGTCACGCCCCGCCCCCGCGCGCCCCTTGCTCTCCGCGAACCGTCCCGCGCCGCCTGCCCCAGGAAGCGGATCGAAGCCCCCTTTGCCTGATCACTCGCCCTCGTCCGCAGAGCTCCGCTTGCGCGCGAAGGCACAGGGCCCGCCGACAGAAACACAGACTGCGAAGCCACCTGGGCTGCAGCAGCCCGAGCGCAAGGACTCGCTCGACCGCGTCGGGAACGCGGCCCGCCCGAACCTCGTCCCCGCCAAGTCGTCTCCCGCGACGGGCCAGCCTGCGACGCAACCTGCCCCAGGGCCGGCAGGCTCGACTGTGGGCCCCCCGCCCGTGAAGCCGCTGCAGCCTGCGAAGAAGCCGCAGGGCCCGAAGGAGCAGCCGGCGGTGACGGTGACCGCGCCCGAGGGCGAAGAACGGGGTGGAGGTGTTGCGGCGGCGGCGGCGGCGCTGGAAAAGCCGAAGGAGAAGGAGAAGCGGATCAGCACGATGAACGAGGCGCAGATCATGGAGAAGCTGAGGAGCGTGGTGAGCCAGGACGACCCGAAGGCGTTGTACAGCAAGATCCGCAAGGTCGGCCAAGGGTGAGTGCTTGACATCCATTCCTGTCTCGCTGGGCTTCAGTGCGTCAATGGCGAGTGATTGGTGCTGACGGGAACTTGGCTTGTAGTGCGTCCGGGCATGTGTACGTTGCGAAGACGCACGCGACGGGGAAGAAGGTCGCGATCAAGGAGATGGACCTGTCGAATCAGCCGCGCAAGGAGCTGATCGTGAACGAGATCCTGGTGATGAAGGAGTCGCAGCACCCGAACATCGTCAACTTCCTCGATGCGTACCTCGTGAAGAGCAACGAGCTCTGGGTCGTCATGGAGTACATGGAGGGCGGCGCGCTCACGGACATCATTGAGAACAACACGCTTGAGGAGGACCAGATCTCGAGCATTTGCCTGGAGGTGAGTATTGACCGGCGGCGATTCGGGAGAAGGAGATCTGAACATGTTTGCTTTGTCGATGTAGACGTGCAAGGGTCTCTGCCACTTGCACAGCCAGTCGATCATCCATCGCGACATCAAGTCCGATAACGTCCTCTTGGATGCCCAGGGTCACGTCAAGATCAGTGCGTACCTATTATCCCCCACCCGTCTTGGAGAATACTGACTTCCATACCCCAGCCGACTTCGGTTTCTGTGCTAAGCTCACCGACCAGAAGTCGAAGCGCGCCACGATGGTTGGTACGCCGTATTGGATGGCGCCTGAGGTCGTAAAGCAAAAGGAGTATGGCGCGAAGGTCGACATCTGGTCGCTCGGCATCATGGCAATTGAGATGATCGAGAATGAGCCGCCATACCTCGACGAAGAGCCCCTCAAGGCGCTCTACCTCATCGCGACGAACGGCACGCCGACGCTCAAGAAGCCTGAGACGCTCTCGAAGGAGCTCAAGGGCTTCCTGAGCGTGTGTCTGTGTGTAGACGTGAAGAGCCGTGCGACGGCCGAAGAACTGCTTCAGGTGAGCTTGCGACGTCTGACATGACTCAAAGCAAAGCTCAAGCTAACGCAACGCACTGCTCAGCACGACTTCTTGAAGAAGGCATGCGCACTATCCGGACTCGCGCCCCTGCTCCGTTTCAGGAATAAGCAGGCGTCATGAGTCCCTTCCTCGTCTCCTTCCTGTTGATCGTGACATTGGGCGGCTTTGTTGGTCAGTACTGGTGGGACGGTCCGCGTCCGTCCTCGGGATTTCGGGACTTCTTGCAGGTAGTTGGGCGGGGTCGGACGCGTTGTGCTCGTCGTTTCGTTCGCAGTGTAGTCCCTATATTCCCATATTCCCTCCCTACCCCCTCACACCCGCCGTCCTGGAACTGGAATTACCATCTATACCGCGTCGGCGGGGGCACCGGGTCCATATTACCCTCCATCTTTCTCCCCTCTCCCATCCTCCGAACAGTCGTGTATCAACGCGCTCCGGCCGGCGCCTCCGCCTGACGACCCCGGGCCCGTATAACCTCTCTGTTCCGTTCTCGTGCTTGTCATCTTCTCTTCTCGTTCGTCCTGTCTTTCTCCCTCTCTCTTTCTCTCGCTTTATGTTGGAAAAGCTTAGTGTACACTACGACGGCTAGATGCATATTTCCAGGCGTGTCCCGAGTCATATGTACGTGGTGGTACGCACTTGCAGCATACTTATAGTGTGGTGTGTACGCTGTCGAATGGATACGCGGTCGTTGAAACTCTAGCCTCTTTTGCGGGCATATTTATATACCCTGGCGGAGCATGCGCAAGGGTGAGTCGTCCTCAGCCTAGCTACTACCCTGTCTACTGCTCTGTCTCAGCATTCTGAACGTCGACGTCGAGCGCCGAATGCAGGATGCGCGTCGCAAAGAATTTGATGTGGATCCGGATACATTGCTTGAAGCAAGGCCGCGAGCCTTCTCCTCGACCGTTAGGACGTACCATAGGCCGTCAGGCGTCAACAAGGTGTCGACTTTCAAAGCTTCAGGTTTTCAGGCCCAAGCGCTGCGAGTTGGTCTCCCATTACAAGAAGGTCGTTCGAGGCTAGTAGAGCGGGGTCCGGGTCAGGGGCATGGCCATGAGGCTTGAAGACCGAAGGAATCGAAACGAAAGCGAGACGAGACTGCTCAACATGACAGTCTACCTGCCTGAGTACTGTACTTCCCGGACGTTAGGCGATGTCCCCTGTCCCCTGGCCTGCATGGATATCGTCCCGATTGCCCTATAGTGAGCCGAGCCATATGCTCAAGACATACTATACTGTTCTGGGTCCCACACACCGAGTTCGCACAAAGGATTACTATCTAAAAGAGGCAGCTCAAAAGAAAGCATACATAAGTAGCAAGAAACAGCGGAGACACATCAGTACATCTACAGTGAGTCGAACACACAACACCGAGAGCGACGCTACGGGATACACACGGGCACGCATATATACACGCCGACTCCAGAGACGATGCCCCCATCCTCCGAAGTAGTCCCAGTCCGAAGCTGACATAGAGCGCGTCAAAGAGCGATGGAAGTGAGCATAGGGGCGCGAAAGGCGCAGAGCGTTAGAAGCTGCCGCCGTGGGCAAGTACGCGATATAACGCGTTCGCCTCTTCGAAGCGCGAGTTGCGCAGCGCAAAGTGCGCCATCTCGGCTGAGTCTGCATCCGAGCCTGGGTCCACAATCGACAGCTTAATCAACGCGTGGAAGAAGCGGCAGAGCTGCAACGACGAAAGGAGATCGCTCGCTCAGCGATGCCGTGTGCAACGAGCGGGGATCGAGTGGAGTACGCACGTTCTGAACACCCTTCGCGAAGCGGTCGTCGCTAATATTACCCTCGCGCTCGTCCTGCTCGGCACGGTCCAACCAAGAGACGCTGTTGTGGATGAACCAGCCGAGGACCTCGATGCGCACTAGATCCGCGATAGTAGTGCGCCCGCCCGTCGCCGCGTCCGTCACAATCGTAGTATCGTGCAACAGTCGACCCATCAGGTCAAAGGACGACAATGTCGGCGGGAGGTACCGGAGGACATCGAGGTATGTGTCCGGGCCCTGCTCACTGTCAGCCGCGAGCAACGCGTTGAGCAGCGGATGGGCGAGCGTCGTGTTGTTCGCGATGATAGCCGGGAGGTCCAAGGAGGTGACGAGTGGCAGAGAGGCGAGCTGCGGGATCGCAGGCAGGAGGATCTATACCATTTTGAGTTTCGCAACACGAGACAGCCAAGGGGCGGCCAGGCACTTACGCGCTGTTCCGCGAGAGTCAGGACGCGGTCCCGTGCAGCGAGAAGGAGCGTCATCGCGTAGGAGAGCTTCTCCGTTTCGCGATCGCGCTCGGCGGACACCTCCACCCCTCTGGTCCCGTCTGCACTTTCTGAGGCAGACAGGGGAGCGGACGCGTCGACGTTTCTCACGCTGCCAGCGGCTGAGCGAAGTTCTCTGCAGGCACAATATGGAGACGTACGGATCGGCGGGGACCTCGGCACCCGTCTCTTCCTCGAGAGTGAGGTACGCAGCTCGCAGCTGCGGAGGCAGCGGAGACGTAGCGAGGGTGTTGGGCGAGAACGGTCCAATCTGTCGGAGAGCCTCAGAAAAGAATACAGGGTACTGTGAATAGGACTCACGTCGCTGCCCTCGCCTCTGAGAATCTTCCACAGCACCCATATTAGCTGTTCGTTCTCGCTCGCACCACCACTATCAGCCACTTGCACGGCAAGCTGCCGCTCCTTGACGAACGTCATATGCAACACGGACTTGAACGGGTTGATGTTGATCGGGTGAGGCGCGTATAGCGAGTATAGAATGTAGGATACAAGGATTCGTTGCGACAGCTGCGAAGGGAGAATCCAGTTAACTGCGCGCCTCGCGATGATCGAGTGGGGCCTTACCTCAACGCGAGCATCGAGCATAGGCATGAGAACGTCAAGGGCGACTTGGAACCTCGACAGCGGCGGTACGACCTGCATGAAGGTGTGCGCGGCCGTTGAGCACGGCGACGAGCATGCGCCAGCCAGAAGATGGGTGACGGATGCGCGAGTCGAGTCCGCGGACATAATCTGTTGTTGCTGCTTCGTCGCGAGAGGAAGCTGGTGGAAGGCAATCGTTTGCATCATCTCAGTAGCATGAAGATCGTGAGCTCGTCGTCGTCGCAGACGTCGACGAGGAAGACAACCTGCCTCTCTTAACAAGTCGAGCTGGTAGATGGGCGCTAAGGACCGATTATTAGCAGGCGCCTAATTCATACTGGCCTTGTTCTGAATCTCAGTGGCCTTCCGCCTAACTCTCTTTCTCATACCACGACTACCCCGAGACCCTCCGTTTCATTCGCATTATGTCTGGCCCTGCTCCAGAGTCTGAGTCGTCAACAGCCCCTAGAGGAAGAGGGAGGGGCAGAGGCAAGTCTCGCGGAGGTCTCGGCAAGTATCTGCGCGCCCGCGGGCGTGGTCGAGGAAGAGGCCGTCCAGCCGAGTTCGGGAAACGTCTGCTCCTTGAGGATGAAGAAGAGGTCGAGATAGACGAGGAGGAGCAGCGGGAGCTGGAAGGCAGGTTCTCACGCAGACAACTTGTCTCAAATGCAGACCGCTATGCCGAGCCCGAACCTGAGCTGAACTCCGAAGGTAAGCAAGCTCTGCCCCAGGGTCGTGTGGGTGACGCCTCTGATGTGCTGACAGTTGTGTGAGATAGGCGAGGAAGAAGTCGAGCCAGAGGTCGACTTGTCGGCATTCTTAGAGCGCCAGAGACTATCTCCGGGACCGTCCGCCGCCCCTCTCCCGTCAGATGAAGGCGATGACGTCGATACTAGCTTTGCACATATCACCACCCATCCCAAGCCCCCTTCGCAGTCGAAGAAGGGGCGGATACAGCAGATAGAATGGGATGCTGAGCTCGAGGCCCTCAGTCGAGAGAAAGCGGCCGCAGATGCGACGAGAGGTGAGAACTGCTCAAGCTAGCGGTTCGCGGGCATTCTGCTTATGATACCGGTGTACAGAGCTGAAGGCACGATTTCGTGCTCACACTGCGAGGCAACGCGGTCGCTCCGCCCCTCGAGGAGCCTCCAACTCTGCGCGGAAGCCGCACCCAGGTAAATACACCAAAACCCCTGGCAAATGGCCTCTTATCGCATCTTTCATAACTCAGACCGTGTATACGTGGAGGCCCCGCCCCTCCCGACGGAAACGCCGAAAGTGGAGAAGGACGAGAAAGAGGACATGCAAGAGTTCTTAGACGACCTGCTCAACTAACGGCGAACGTGTGGCAGCAGTGCGTTAACCACGGATGTATCTTAAATCGATGCTGCAACAACCCGTCCCTCCATCGGCCGATGTGACAGTCTCACTCACATGGCAAACGAGGGGAAGTCGAAAGCAGCGCTCAGCGCATCGCCGACGTGCCAGTCGGGCTAGTGTCGAAGGGGGATCGGTATATGAAGGAATCTGTCGAGTCAGTTTGTCCAATGTCTCTGGCATTTATGAGGCGGCCCTTCGTATGTGTCATCCTCGACACGACACTACTTCCTCG
This sequence comes from Pilatotrama ljubarskyi, assembly GCA_022385805.1. NCBI lineage: Eukaryota > Fungi > Basidiomycota > Agaricomycetes > Polyporales > Polyporaceae > Pilatotrama > Pilatotrama ljubarskyi. The sequence continues at coordinate 268,054 of MU277687.1, read as the reverse complement.
ACATCGTTGGGTGAATCGTGGTAGGGCTACGCCTGCAAGTGCCCCACACGCACATCCGACTCGTCATCGTAAGTCCTAGCCTGTCGTATTACCGCTCTCTGACTCATCCTCGCCTATCAAGTGCGCCCACAGAGCAAGCTTGTCGGACAGGTCGACCGCGACCGCAAGGCCTCGCGATCCCGATCTCCGCATAACAAAAGAGCAGGCGCACGCTGCGAACACTACCCCTGCCTTTCCGGGTGACCGGTTCGATCGAGATGAAACAGACGCGGGCGCCACACGGGCCAGGCCTCTTATTGTTGACGTCGTGAGCCCGCCCCTGCATCGCGCGCTGTGTTAGATTACCGATACATTGTCTTGTCGACGTGTGCACTAGCGGCCGTCAGTCAGTGGTGGTGGCGGGTCAGGTCGAAAACGGGGCCAATTGTTGAACGGAACGGTCATCCGAGCTGGTAAGAGCGCTGAGTAGCAGCAGTTCGGTCTGAGGGACAAGGAGAGATAGCGCAGCAGCGACTTGAGGGATGCCGGAAGAAGGTGGACTTAGAGCTGCGATGCTCAGATGCATATAAGTTCTCAGGAAGCAGACTCTTGGGAAGAGAACGGGAAGCCGTGGCCACGGCGCCTTCGACTTCGGGGCTACCATTGGCCTGGCTCCCATGTCCATTTCCGAGGCGCCATGCGAGCCATCTTCTTGTGCTCGTGCGTGTGCCATCGTGGATCTTATCCCGGAAGAGTATACGAGAATTTCCCGCTTGTCGCGCCGACCTCACAATAAGGATGGTCTCAGATGACCTTGCCATGACGAGCGAGATCTGAGAATTAGGACTCGACGCGGCGCGCACTCGAGGTAGAGGTTCTAGCGAAGCACCGAGTGTTGTTTGGAGCAAGACATATGCGTTGCCATGTTGGGTCGAGATATAGAAGCACTCGAGTACGCAGCGAACCCCGACGTCCTCGCCCGGCCCAGCGATGCTCTCCCCGACGTCGATATATGCATGCATTCGAGGCCATGATGAGCATCGATACGCCTAGGCTTTCCGAGATCTCGTCTGGCGTCGCGGGGTCGGATAGGCACACACGCTACCGGAAATCAGGCCAACCAGCCTTATTGTCAACGCCTCGCATCGTTCCTGACGACGTGCCTGCGTGCCCTTCCAGCTTGTTCCGCGCACACATCGCGGTCGACATAAATATCTGAGCAAGCCGTCAGCGACCGCCAGCGAACTCGAGAACTCGCTTACAATCCGGCGTCCCAAGCCTCGCAGCTTGCAGCTTGACCTCTCCCCATCCTCGCATCTGCACCACTACCAGCTGCAATGGACGCCTTCTTCACCATCGCCTCCCCCGTCCCCGTTGAGGAGCCCGTCGAGGACATCCTCATCGACTCCGACTCGGTCGGGACCAGCGGGAACCATGGCTCCTGCGTCATCGCATGACTGCCCAACTCTATCCATGGTGAGTTCATACCTATGCACTACGCGCGCTGCGGCTGACGAGTCGGGCGGGACAGAGGGCATATCTTCGCTTCACGATTCCACGGGCATCCGCTCGACGACTCTTCACGGCATCACCACATCTTCGTTCTTGGCGCTTTGCCCAGCATAACGTTATTCACTTCGTTTCACGCCTAACTTATCAATTTGGCCGAAGGAGGGGGAGGGAGGAGAGGAGACTGTAAGATCCGGATGAGGGTGGGCCGCGTTCTTGGAGGGGTTCACATTGGTCCTAGAGGCTATCTAGAGACAACACGCTCATTGCATCTGTATAACATGACGACTTACAATCTACTGTTGCATTCCCATTTTCGCCGGACTTCTGGGCAGACTTGGGCCCAGAGCTTCCATGACGCAGGGCAGTACGAATGACGTGCTCTGCCAGGATATTGAGAGAGGGCAGCGATTTCTGCCTCGACGGATCGTGAAGTGCTCCGGTTCAGACATTATCTGCGAGCGAATAAGATCTAAAAGTGCCTGTGTCTCGCCCGACGATGTAGTTTAAACCTCATCACCGACGCCACATCTGAGTCGCAAGCCTCGGACGCAGCTGCCACTCATGCCCGGGCATGATGCCCCTGTCCCAATGCAAACCAACGAGATCATGCCGTGCAGATATTTCTAGTGAGGACTAGCACCCCAGGCTCGGCATCTGACTACGCTCCTGTGGAGGCTCGCAATACCGACAAGACACTGGTCTTCAGAACAGAGGTCGGTAGTGTACGCTTCTAATTTAGGGCGCTTCACAGGGGCGGGTTGGGGGTATAAATACGGTGCCAGGACGTCCGGAAACGGCAGCGAAGTCTCTTCGATAACGCTTCACCGCCGAGCTTCAGCACACAGCTCATTCCTAGTTGCACAACGGACACTTTCCTCACCATCGCTCCACCCGTCCCCGTCGAGGCCCCCGCTGACATCCCGGTCAATCATGACGACCCAGACAGTGACAGCGGCAACCACGGCTCCTGCACTATCGCCTAATGAGTGAGGGTGAGCGACTCACCTATCGTGAAGCACTGACGGCGCCGACACCAGCGCGCGGCGCTCAATCACCTGCGGGTGTCCGCTTCTCGACGCGCTATCCCGCTTTCACCCTTCGTTCCGGGCTCAGCGCTTGCATCATCTTCAGCTGTAACTACGACTTTGATTGGCCTTTCGATTCCGGAGGGTCTCGAGGTGACGGGGTCAGGTCGGTTAGCCCGTGGCTATAACCAATCCTGGTCTTGTTTACAGGACCAAATCTAATGAGGATCGTCAGGATCATATAGCAGAGCAGTAAATCAAGCAGGTGATGTATCTGTTACGCGAATGCATCGTGAAATGAGTAGAACATGCATGCATTGGATCTCGACTCGGACGGCTACCAGTACGACTTGGCCAACAGGACGACTTACTCGCAGCGAGCTCAACAACTCGACCGAGGGAGCAGGACGCTCTACACGCACCAGAAAATTGCTCCAATCATGTAAGAAAGCTGGCCGGTACAGTTGCTCGTATTTTCGGTCACGGTGAGAGATCGTGAGTGCGAGAGTTGTGGGAACGACGCCACAACGACCGGAGTGTTCGGCAACAGCCGGAGACGGCGGTTCCTTTCCGCATTTGCCACCATCTACCTGAGTTTCGTTATGCTTTCCGCAGCGCAGAATAATCGCACAAACCAACATGCGTACGGGCCACGGCGGCGACCTATATAATGTGCTCAAGTCAGTTTACTGCTAGTCTTTTGCTCTCCGTAGCTCTCGCACCGCAAAGAGACGTCTGGCGGACATAAGTGAGCTTTCCGCTGTCCTTGCGTGGCGCGAACACTCGCTAAAAGTAGGCCTGTGTGCAGAATTGATAGACTATGCGTCACCAGTACTATGGCCGGCATTCGTTCGACGGGCCTCCTGCAAGCACCCGCCAAAGCCACGAATACTACACGAAACGAAAAGTGCCGCGACTGGACTCGTAAGACCCGAACCAATACTGACTTACCGGGGGCAAGCTTCACTTTACGGATAGTCACCGCGTTCTTCATTGCACAGTTCTGCGTTTTTCGAGACCTGCTACCACATATGGACGACCGTGCATATCGCTGGACTTGAGAAATTACTCATTTCTGCCGCTCCGAGTCGGGGAGTAGCTTTCTGCGTAAACAAGACACTGTCTCGGAGGCCGACTTTCCGTGCTACTCGGACTCCGTCCCGGCGGCAAAGCGTACCTGGGCGGAAGCAAACAGAAGTCAAACCCCTATAGCCACGTACGTACCCTCAACCGGTCGCCGAACAAGACCCCGCCGATCGCTGTTGCTCAGGAACAAGCAGCGAGACAAAACCCCGAGCTCGACCATGCGTCCTCAGCGCGCCACCTATGTCTGCGCCGTATCGCTCGTCAATATCACCATGCCTGGACCTCCCGATCGCATGTACGGCCGAGCTCCGCGCAGCCATAGACATTGTCAATCCCTCTATGCTGCTTTGGCTCTGTGCGACATAGCGGACGGCTCTACGCTTGGCCCTCCCTAAGCCCCTCTTGAGGGGAGCTGCCCCGAGGGCGTATATAAACCCCAAGGTCGTTCACCGTCCGGTCCTCCTACAGCTTCAGAACCCACCTAGTCTCACGACTACTCGAGCTGCCTCCGCATCCTCCCGTACATCACCCTCTTACCATCATGGACGCGTTCTTCACCATCGCCCCCGCCGTCCCCGTCTCCGTCGAGGAGCCCGTCGAGAACATCCCCGTCGACAGCGACGGCTACGGCACCGGCGGGAACCACGGCTCCTGCACCATCGCCTAAGCGCACTTTGCTCGCGTACGTATCCTAACACTGCTCTTGTTGGGGTTGCGCTGACCTTGCAATGACTGTAGGCTGACAATCATCACCTGGACTGTCGTATTCACCCCCTGCGAGGTCTATGGACTGGTGGACCCCTTCCCGGTTTGAGGCAGTCCGATCGGGCAGCCTGATTAACATTATTTACTTCGTTCACGGTTGTACCATAGCTTGTAAGATATGTGACGCTTCGTAGTCGTTCGTGCAGTCCCCAGGATGTCTGAAGTTCGCATGCGGCCGGGCGGCTACTAGAACTCGAGAATGGACGGCGGTAAATATTGGCGTGCAGCGGATCTCAGAGGAAGCGTGACTGTTCGAAGGCGAGATGCTTCGCTCCTACCGCCTACTCCTAGTAGGACATTGTATCCCGTAGACGGACGATGAGTGTGAGCTAGGGAAGTGTGGCGGGACGCTCACTGGCACACACACATTGGACCAGCGCTACGTACACCGCTAAATCCGCGAGGCCTGACCGTGAGGTCGAGTAGGGCTGGGTTCGGGGAGGGCCGTGGGAGCGGATGATAGCACCCCTGCCAGGCGACGGGGATGGTCAATACGAATATTACCAGAGCCTCCGAGCAGGTCCTGCTCTCCACCAGCTGATTTGCTGGCGTGATTGCAAGCCGCCAGCAGATGCCACAGACTTGTCCTTTCTCGCTTCGCCGGGCGCATGTTTCTGGTCGGCTACGATACATCCGCGCGCCTCGCCGCGCGACCGGCTATGAACTGTTTGAGATTTTTCTAAAAACGACTTCGCGAAAACACTAACCCACATCCACTTCGACCGGAACGTCGAACCTCCCCACAGTGACATTGAGAGGGGCATCGATAAATATATTTGATTAAGGGCACCATGAAACTCGATATATACAGCATCTAGTACTCATAACAGCATACTACTTACTTGCCACGTCACAAGGATGGGTGGCGTAACTAACTCACACAGTACTTAGGACACGCAATGGTAGTCAGCCGGGATACTACCTACCTGGTCAAGCCTGAGTACGTACCTGAACATTGAACTTACCAGCCAGAAGTGAATCGCGCTGCTGGCACTTTAGTGAGAATGACGGAGGGGTAAGCAAGAGTGACCACCGCTCATGAAGGCGAGCGCAGAATATATATATGAGGGAGCAAGATACAAATACGGCCCAACACGCTTGCGCGAAGCCGTCGTTGGCGATGACAAACGAGGCCTCGAATGAGACGACTACGAACGGAACGCCGGCATTGTACGGAGAGCGCGCGCTGGATGGAGAGGCCGCGGTGGTCTGAGGCCAGTCATTGCTCAGAGGTCGCGAGAGGCGGGTAGTCGCATGTCGGGTGGCCTGGTGGCAAGCTGATTAGGTCCGCAGGCGGGAACGTGATAGGCGGGCAGTCCAGCTCTGATTGAGCGGGCGTTCACAACGTGAGACTTTCTGCTGCTCGTAATCTGAGGAGTGTTTGGCGGTGTAGGCACAGCTTGCGTTTCTTGATCGAGTAGTACCGGGACTGCTCGCCACCTGCGCGGGCGCATTGAGCCCTCTACATAGGGTGCTCTGCACTTGTAAGCTACATCTATCCACTACTGCATTGTCTCCATGAACTTGCCTCCAAACTCCTCAACTTGAATCCGTGCGAACAGTCCAGGGGTCGAAAGACGCTGGACATCCGGGTATTACTCGAGGAGTACGACGTCGTACGCAGTAACGTCGACAAGAGTACATAACCGGAGACTGACACCCTGGAGCATGGAGCCCAGAAGTTGATTCTGTGGTTTTGAAGGTTGGTTCATATATCTGTTTCCGTGAGTTCATCGCTGAGAAGTCTAGGTCTTCGCGAACACACTGTCCAGCTCGGTAACCAGGCGACTCCGGATGTGGCTGACTCGTCACAAGTTCCCATTTTCTCGCCTCAGGCCGTCGTTACTTAGGCTCAGCAAATGCTCGTGGTGCTGTGACGCTGTGAGCGGAGGGCGGATGCCATGAGCTCAACGTCTGGAGACCGGGATACAAGATAATGAAGCCATGATTGGTTCTAGTTATCTTCAGACCACTTGGATAATGATGCCAAATGACCCTCCGTCCCAGACAACCGGGTCGCGCGGACTTCTTAGTATGATACTCCCTCTGGTAGGTCATCATTTCAGACATGTATATATGCGTGCTGTTTCTGCTCCTTGAGTCCTCATCGCACAGACATATCCTTGACTTCTCCCTTCAACTCCCACCCAGCATCATCGCCGTCCCCGCACGCTAGCGACCGCCAGATGAACGAGCCCGCCACACAGCCCGATTCATCACCTGCTGTCACGCAAGGCAGCAGTGCCCTCAGAGCGCTTGGTAGCAAAGAACTCTTGGAGAGGATCGTTGGGCCAACTTCGACGTGGAACCCGGAACATTCCCCGTCCGAATCCGGCTACCTTGAACCTGGAGACCTGGCAAGATGCGCACGGGTTTGCCGCGCCCTGTCCGATGTGTTCCTGGACCTGCTATAGGCTCCCACCATTTGCGAGATACCCTCTCATCTGTGGGCTCTCCTAGCACCTGAGCACTCGGAGGTCCCGCTTCCTTTGCCTCGAATTGACCCTAGGTCAGCGGAAGACGCATCGGCGGACAAGTTCTTATCGGAGGTGGGCGCATCCTCGCTGCTTTCCTTGGACGCATTTTCAACAAAACGATTCTACAGGTTCAGAGAGCAGAGCTGTGGAAGGACGACCAGAAGTGGGCGCGGCTTCAGTACTATGCGCCACGCATCCGGAGGTTGACGTTTGAGCACTCTTTGGCTTCACTACGCACACAGGATAGTCTCCTCAAGACAATATTCAAGGACAGGTGTGACATCGCCTTCACGCACCTCAAGCACATTCGGTGGAACGCATCGGAATCTCGGCCTGAACGCTCAGAGAGCGATATGCACGAGTCACTGCTGAAGTCCCCACACCTCGAAAATCTACAAGTCTACATGAGCGATTCTGCCCCGGGGGTCGTTGGAAGAACCGTTCGCACGCTATCCGTCGTAGAGGAGACCACCGAGTTGACGTTGGAGGTATCATGCAGCGTACAGAGGTCCTTGCCCGCGCTGGTCGATACCCCGCTGGAGGCAAGTTGCCAGCCTCTCCGGTCGCTGCGTCACCTGACGCTCACCTGCCAAGTGTGCTACCCGGGACTCGATGTCGCGAACTTCCACCTCTTTCTCGAGGGCATTGCCGGCCTTCGTTTGCGCCAGCTATCTCTGGACTTTGTTCAAAACCGATGTACTACTGTCGGCTGCGGTCAAGTTGCACACGCCGCGAATGTATCCCAGCTCTTGAAGCCGCTCCTCTTCAATGCGGCGTCTTTGCCATCACTACGAGAGCTGAGCGTCACCTCCCCGGCTGGGAGCAATATCCTCTGGATCGGCGATACAGATGTGAAGGAGGTCGCCCGGGCGGGGCTCAAACTTCGGACGCTACGTCTGGTCTGTGACTCTGCGCCTCCTCACTGGGTCGTCCTTGGAGAGAATCATCGGGAATCGTGTCCGACCTTCCAGCAGTCCATGACGCTCCGTTCACTCGTGCACGTCGCGCGATATCTCCCCGAGCTCGAAGAGCTCCAACTACCACCCTTCATCCCCAACTTGGACGAGGACGTCAAGGACGCCGTACGCGCACTGGTCGCTTCACGATCCTCGCAGCCCAAGCTACGCAGGCTCCAAATTGGGCGCCGGCCCCGAGATCCCCCCATAGCGTTGCGGACGTCAGGGACTCCCTGGTATACTCCTAAGTACATACTGCCCCCTCCGGTGGACTATGCATCAGTGGCTCAGCGACTACACGACGTGTTCCCCGCACTCACCGTTTCTTGCGAGGAAGCCCAGCAATGCGCCCTAACGGATGCGCGATCCCGGGCATTCGAGCAGCCGCCGTGGGATTACATCTTTCGAATCTACCACCTCAAACCGCGGGACAGCGATATCTGCTCCCTTTGCGCCGACTTGTGAAGTGGAGCCGATCCTTGAGCATGTATGGTACAATAAACCAGGGTCGTGAAGTTCTCTAGTACATGAGAAAGAATATTGGCGTGTCAACGTGGCAGCATAGTCTACAGTTCATATGCAATACAAATATGTTCTCTTCTCTTCCGTTCTACGCGCTTGCCATCTAGACCATCCCAGAGTCTCCTCAAGCATCGCGCTCACTTCGTCTCAGTGAGCCGCTGGAGCGCGGGCAAAACCCCGTCCGGCTCGAGCTTCCACTTCGCATCCGTGCCCTTCGCGCCTGTCGAGCACGTCTCCGCGTTATCCAGCTCATTCAGCCGCCGCATCAGCTTCTCGTCCTTGCCCACGGCGAACACAAAGTCAAAGTCGGTGTCCGTCTCCTCCGTCGCCTCCGGCGCGAGCCACGCCGTGTGCGCCGCCGCGCTCCGCGCCGGCCCACCCGGGTGCAGGATCGCGCCCACTGCCGTCGAGCGCGAGATGTTGTTGGGCAGGACGAGGAAGGAGGTCGTGCCCGGGATGATACGTAGGCCGTAGCGCTCCCCGAGCGAGTCGAAGATGTGGTTCTGCGCCTCGGCGGCTTGGCGCCGGGCCCACTGCCAGTCAGCGGCGTGGTCATCAACGTTCTTCTCGGTCCAGAAGCGCCACACCACGGAGGCTTCTCGCTCTTCGATGAAGGAACCGGGGGTGCGCTCGGTGAACTGTGACATGTGAATGTCAGGGCCTCGTCGCGGGAGTGCTATAGACGAGATACGTACGTATTGCAAGATCTCGAGACACGGCGCCTTCCACGTCAAGTTGAAGTTAGCGACCATGTTGATCCAATCGGCCTTGCCCTCGCGACCCGCAGGAGGCTTGATGAAGCATCCGTTCTCAGCCCTGCGCGGAGGTCAGTAACATTCACGGCAACATCTCCAGGAGTGCGCTTACACAATGCCGACGTGGGGCGCCTTTTCCGCAACGATCTCCAAGGACCCTTTGATGGGCAGCCCACTCAAGAGCCAGACCTCGTTGCGCGGGTCCTCCGACAACTTGCTCAGTACATCGAGCGCGTCTTGCGGCGGGTCGAAAGCGGGGCTCGAGACGACTCCCGCGTTCCGCGCGATCGTTTTGATATCGCGTTGCCATAGCGTGCCCTCAAAGTCGACCAAAATGAGGCGCTTCTGAGAGTGCCGGTACTTTGGCAGGATGCGCGTGACGTCGAGGGCATTGACGGACACCGCATCCGACTCGGTGTGCTCCAGGTTCGAGCGGAGGCAGCGAACAAGGAATGAGGTGACGAACGCCTGCGCGGTTTGGGTGACGACGTGGTTGTGGAGGTCCTCCCAGCGCGACGTCGCCTCGTCGTCGCTCATCGTGAGCGCCTGGTGGATCGCCTTTGCCGTGCCGCGCTTGTCCCATGGGTTTACGGGGATGCAGGACCGGAAGCCGCTGAAGCTGTACGACCCCGTGAACTCGCTCAGGATGAGCGGCCGGTGACGCTTCTCCTGGCATTCGACGAACTCGTGCGCGCGCAGCGCCATCCCCTCGCGCAAGCTGGTCACCATGAACGCGTCCGCGACTGTGAGGAGCGCCAGGTACTGGTTGAATGTCAGATCCTGGGTGTGCAGGAAGACGACGGGCTGATATGTGAGTGTGGAGAAGCGCGAATTCAGGTGCGAGACGACGTCGGCTACACCGCCCTGTGCCTCGTTCTCTTCGGTCGTCTGGAGAGCGACCTGGATGAGGACGACCTTGCCCTGGTACTCGGGGTACTTGTCGAGGAATGCCTCGAAGGCCTGGATTTTCTGCCGCACGCCCTGAATAACGTCGAGCTTGTCGCGGCCAACGATAAGCTTCATGCCTGCGTAGCGTTGGCGAAGAGATTTGACCCATTCCGTGACTTCGGGTTCGCGCCTGATCGATCCGGTTAGCGCGGGACACCCTTTTAATTTCTGTGTACGGCTTACTTCTTCTGAGTAATGCTCCCGACGTCAATGCCCATCGGGAAGACGCCGACGTCAATGAAGCGCGAGTCGAGCTGAATACCCTTCGGCAAAGCCTCGGCAGCCAGGATGCGGCTCACAGTTTGCCTGAAGTGACGTGCATAGTTGGCCGTCTGGAAGCCGATAAGATCTGCGCCAAGGACTCCCTTCAGCAGATCCTCGCGCACGCTTAGGCAGCGGAAGATCTCCGAAGAGGGAAAGGCCACATGCATGAAGAAGCCAATCGGCGCGCTCGGGAGACGCTCCCGAAGCATCTGAGGAAGCAGCATCAGGTGGTAGTCGTTCACCCAGATGATATCGCCTTCTTGGTATGCCGAGACAATGGCGTCAGCGAATCGCTGGTTTACTGCGACGTACTGCTTGAAAGCAGCGCTCTCGTAGAAGGACTTCGTCTTTGGCGCGTCCGGAACGGCATAGTGGAGGGCAGGCCAGAGGACTTGGTGGCAGTACTCGTCATAACAGCCGGCGAAGTCAGAGTCAGCGATCCAGACAGGCAAGCTGTCGCGCTCCTCGCGCATACGCCATTCTATGCTGCGGCGCAAGCTCTCGCGTAACCCGTCCGTGTTCGTGCCGAGCGTTCCGACCCATAGCTTGCGCTTGAGCCTGTCACCGACACTCTCGACGGCGTTTTTAAGGCCACCGTTGCACTACAGAATGACTTAGAACCCTGTGGAGACCATTACGGCTACATGCACTCACGTGTGGGTTGCTCTCAAAGTAGAATTTCTGACTGTGTGAGCCGGGGTCGTGTCGTGAGGAAGAGAGCGAGCGAGAGGGACGAGAAGGGCGACCGCCGGAGGAGCGTGACTGGCGGCGCTGAACGCGCATTTGGCCTGCATTGCTACCATGGTGTGTTGTCTGGTATTGACGAGCGCCGTTCGGAGCTGGGGTGCTAACTCCGCTGGCACCGGGGGTCTTCGCACCGCCACCCGTCAGTTTGTTAGCGAGAGCATCAATGAGCGACTCGGCTGCAGCCGCCGCCGCTCCAGTAACGCTGCTACCGGATGGGAGAGTGAGTCCCGGGAAGCTTGAGAACGGGTTGGCACTCTCGACACGCGGGGTCATGGATGGCGTTGGATTGCGCGTCTATGCGATGCTGGTTAGCATGCGAGTCTCTACTGGAGGTCACTTCTTGTAGGACCGGAAGTACGGACAAGGCGGTTGCATGTGAGACGAAGTCAATCAAGACAAACACACCTTGTCCTTGAGATCCTCGACGATGCTCTTCAGCGGACCCGTAGACCGGTGTAGCATATTCGGCCTGCCACCGGGCGTCGGGGACACAAAGCCAGGGGTTTGGATACCAGGCCTCTCATCTGGTGAAGGTGGCGCTGAGTCGCCAAGGACAGCGGTGTTGGGAAGAAAAAGGGAGGCGATGATGACCCTGTGGTGCCTCAGCGAGCTCATCGTTGTCGATGGTGGTGGTCGGAAGGAAAGAGACGACGAGAAAGAAGGTTCAAGACGATCTCGACCAGCTCGACCTTTTGAGCGAGCGATCACCTCCATCGGTGACGTCACGTGTAGCGCCGGGCTCACTCCGTCCGTCCGACTCCGTCGACGAGAGAACGCCGACGTTTCCCCGCCGCACAAACGTTGCTCGCATCGATCCTTCGCACTCGCCGCTTTCGTCGACGACCCCGACGACCTTTCCCAACGTGGACATCCCGACGATCTCTGTACCGCGCGGCGCTGATGCGCAGGGCGACTTGTGCGTTCTTCTGACCAACCGACACGTCAACTCCTCCTTCGTCCAATAAAGATGCTCCCGTCGCGTCTTCCTAGCCTGCGCTCCCCCGCGAACGTTCGCCCTGCCGTTGGAATACTTTGCGGACGACGTCCGCTTACAGATCAGATTGCCCTGCTGCGACGGCATCGCTGCTGGCGGCGGCTGCTCCGTCTACAGTATCTCTGCAGGCGTGGTCTCGACCATCTCGCGCGCTTTCTGGGCCAGTCATCGCTGTAGCTGCCGGATTGAAATCCTGGCTTGCTTGCTGCATGGTTATAAACGCGTCGGATCCCACAGTGACTTCCCAAGTACGCTGAGTGCCGATCCAGATTCTCAACATGTTGTCCCTACTCTCATCCTCCGGGATTTCGTGTCGCACTCCGCTCTACTCCTCCAGCTTGAGCAACGATGAGCTGTGGCGGGAATAATTTCTGCGCGACAGCATTTCCGGCGCTTGTCTCTCACCCACGACGAGCCCTGCACCCATCTTCTTTTGTTTAGCGGACTTTATGGAGTCGATGTCCACTCATCGTCGTGTTCCCCTGGCGCTCGGCCACATTACAACCCCCCCTTTGGCCGGACTTTCAAGAGCGCGTGAAGCCTGCGGACCCAGTACAGTACAAGATTCCGACGTCGTGGAAGCCTTGATATTCGCAAGCTAACGTTACCGGGTCATGCAGCTCCTCGGACTCCCCGAGATGCATAAGCGCCTCTCCAAACACAATAACGGCTTGCCGCGTGCTGTTCATTTCCTCCCGCTATGGACTCGACTCGATCAATGTCGCCCCGGTGTGCAGGAAAGTTGGGTCTGACGAAAGCTCGATAACAGCGTTTTCCGTCTCGATATACGGAATGCGAGCACGAGTCATCGATGCGACATTGCCGCCCTGCTCATGTCGCCCCCTGGAGGTATTGTCTTGACCGGCGCGATACCACTATGCACTATCGCGATGTGGCATAATCTGAGCGGGAGGTGAGTTCGAAGAGAAGTCGCAGCAATTTCTGGGCGGTCTGGCGGCGCCACCGGTCCTGCGCGTGGCGCCTCAGATCGCTCGTCCTATTGTCTTGTCCACCGTGTCATAGCTCGTCTGTCTGGACTCTGTAGGATAAGTCCAGCATGACTGGCCGGAGATGTGTCCCGTCACCTCTGCAGGGAGATCATAAATACTGGGGCAAGGCATACGGCTGGCTCGACAGCGAAGTCCACATCCCCTTCTGCCCTCCTCGCTTCTCTAAAAGCTCCGCTCCTCCTGCCACCGCAATGGACGCGTTCTTCACCATCGCATCCCCCATACCGGCCGAGGAGCCTTCTACCGAGCTCCCCATGGACCACGACTCCACTGGCACAAGTGGGAACCACGGTTCCTGCATCATCGCATAATAGATGACCGAGCCTTGCTCGTTCCCGCCGCGTCGACCTTATACATCGGTATGTGCGCCCACTATTCTCGGGTGTAGGTTTCCAGACGCTCACAGTCCTCACAGAAAGACGCGGATACGACATAACGGCTCCGCCGCACGACCCCCTTCACGACCACTACCGTACCTTTCGACTTCGACCTGCGACGGCGTCTTCGTCCGCGCTGACACCTTTTCGGCGCATCTTTGACGTTCGCTTTGCGATAAGTTATCATATTCGGGTTAGGACTGCCTACTATGTGGTTGCTGGAGACGGGCAAGGAGGGGGGAAGGGGGAAGGAGGAAGGGACACGCCGGAACGTGGCATGTAGTTTGTACTTTCGTCCTGGACGTGTTCAGAGACAGCATTGTTGCGCAACGGAAGGAAAACGACTTCACAAGAGATGCCTACCGGTCTGAGCATGTCTGAGTCCAAATCTCGGACTGGAGGGATTGAGCATCATCCCTCATGGGGTCTCAAACCGTGTACGATTATCAAGCCCTGCTTCCCGGAGGCAACGTGTTGCATTAACAATTCATATGGTACGTACTATTGGGGAGAAAGAGACTGGAGTAAGCTTAATATCATGTCTACCACACCTGGTCAGGATGCTCGGTGTCGACATTGTCATATACGACCGGCCCTCGAACCAGCGTCTGGAGCTGCTGAAGGTCCGCAGCGTGGATCGGGAGCGCCTCCTCGTACGTCGGCCTGTAGGGTACCGCCGCATACCCCTCTTTGTCTTTGTCAGGCCTGTAATGTGCCGGCGCCAAGTAGAGCTCAGACAGGAAGAGTCCGTGCTGAGCACGCACCGCCAGGAGGTCCAGGATCGCGCGGACGAAGCCCTCATACCACCAGATATACCAGATACGGAGGTCGCGCAGGTTCGACAGTAGGAGACTGCTGGGCGCCTGGGCTACGACCCCTGGCGCTGCATGCGTGAGGAGGCAGTCAGCGAGAGTGCCCACGTCGACGTAGCGCTTGCAGGCGTAGTCCAGCGACAGAGTCTCCAGGGTGGGGAACGTGCGCATGATGGCGAGCAGTGTCTCCTCGTATTCCGGCGTTCGGAGGTGGAGCGCGGTGAGCGGCGCGCGGGCAAAGGTCGTGCAGAACCCGCGGAGATTATACGAGTCCTCGTGGAGCCACTCTATGCCGTAGTCCTCGGACTTTGGCTGGCCCGTCTCGGGCTCAAGCGTCTCCTCCGCTACCGCCAGGACGAATGCGCCTTCTTCCCACTCGGTACCATTGCGGATCATCGCGAAGGAAGTGATCCAGGCCGACGTCGCTTCCTGGAGTAGGGGGAGGCACCTCGTGTCTAGGGGCAAGATGTCGGGGAGGTCGATCTCGTCCCAATGAGGATGCTCGGGTTCCGGGATGATATCGACCGTCAGTTGGAGGTTGAAGCATACAGTGCGGGGCAAGCGGAGATGCGTGAGGAGAGCGTGGATCCAGGCCGGCTTCACGTACTCCGGCCAGAGAATGGTGAATTTGCGAAGCTGGGGCAAGGCGACCACGAGGGGCTCGGAGCCTTCGACTGCGTTGACGGCGTCGTCGAGTGTGTCTGAGAATATGTCCGACTTCTCCAGTGTAAGGCTCTCGAGCTGCGGGCATCGCTGTAACAATCTCAGGAAGTCGGGAAGCGAGGCCCGCATGTCGTTATCCAGAGGCCTGAGATGGGCGATTTCCAGAACACGCAGGTTGCTGAAAGCAGCGGAGGTCCAAGGTATATAGGTCCTGCGCAAGTGAAGGATGCGGAGCGAAGGAAGGATGTGTTCGGATAAGGGGAAGACTCCTATGTTCGTGGTACCGTAGGAGCCTCGATCGAAACCTACTTCTTCTAGCAGGGGAAAGGATGCCTGATCGAAGAGAGCTTGTCGGAGCAATGCAGGTCCGTCCTCCCCGAGACGGAAGAACAAAAGGGTGCGTATGCGATGGGCCTGGGTGCGCAACGATGGAATGGCAGCCTCGATCCTCCGCGGGGTGTATAGGAATATGTGGACTGGCGCACCGCGGGACCGACCCAATGACAGTTGAAGCCGTCCTAACGATAGTCGAAGCTCTTCGGCCCTCTGCTCGTCGCTGTCCTCGTCGCTGTCCTCGTCGCTGTCCTCGTCGCTGTCCTCGCTGTCCTCATCACTCTCCTCGTCATTTTCCTCGGCACTCTTCTTTCGCCGCTTCTTCGGCCTCCTTCTTACTTGAACGTTCCGCCAAAGCTCCGTAGTGTCAACTGCAACGCTGTACCAACGCCTGCAGACCTGTAGGATACGAGGCCACGTGATTCGTTTCGTCTCCAGTGTGTTACGCCTCCTCCAGTAGTTGCGGGGGGCAGGCAAGTCGGCTACTAAGACGAAGATGAGAGCAAGGATCTCCGCAGGTAACCTATGGACGTGAGGCTCGCCCTGCGAAGGAGATTTACGGACTGAACGTGAGTATGAATCGCAGCCCGATCGGAAGAGCCTGAGCGCGCACCATATATATTGGAGATTCTGAGCGGTCTGGACGTCGACGAGACCTCTTTATGAAGCGTCCGTAGCCAGTGGACGAGAGTGTGTTTGCAGCAGGGAGCGGCATCGTGGTTTCTGAGGATCGCCATCGCACTTCGTGGCACTTTATATACGTTGGGCGAGTGCACTTCTAGAGATCGTCGAATCATGTCCTTGAGAGTATCTGCGTACAAGGGACGGCCTGGTAGTCGTTGTTTCGCCGGTTGTCGGTACCTCCGGAACTGGGAAGTCTTGAATTCCGAGAGAGAGCAACATTGCCAGCGAGCACGCCGTATGCCCGACTCCCCCATGGTCGAGCGGCGTGTTGTCAGTGGCGCGAGCCTCGTGCTCGCGGCTGCATAGTAAAGCCCGCACGACAAGGCGCCTCTCACTCCGGGCAATGTCGAGCTCGTTCCTAAGTCGGCACAAGGGCATTGCAGATGCTTTGTTTGCGTGTTCGCTCCTGCGTAATCAACGTGACATACTCACCTTGTCTGTTACCACGCCTCGTCTCCCAATATCAATCCCCGCCCAGTACCTGTGGACTGCAAGGCGCGGGGATCGGTACGGTCACTGGGTCAGCCTGAGGGCACGCATGCTTGAGATTCGCCCTTTCACCTTCACTACATTGAGCCAACGTATGATCGTGGGATGTACTGCAGAAACCGCTTCGTCCTGATACTGTGGCTATGTATCTTTTAGACTGCCCAACTTCAGAGTCTTGCAGCGGAGTATTTGAGTCCCTAGCCCTCCCAAATCGCCAAAGCCTGCCTGTGAACATGACACAGTGCCATGCAGTCGCAGATGTGATTACTCACATCGCAGTCATAACGTCAGTACTTTGGGCCAATGCATTCGGTGGTTTCATAGACGATAAACATCGAGCGTTGAGTAGGGGGCGGAACTTCGCCGGCAGCGGCCTGTGGCGGCTCCTCGTCTCATCGGTTCTCGGACCGGATCCGGAGCGCCACGGCCACAGCCTCCAGATCCAAACGGTCGAGCGGATTCAGCGGCCAGTACTTTATGTTGAAATTGCCAGACCGCTTGCGAGGTGACTACATAGTACTATGCATACTCGAGTTCTAGTAGCATTCTTGCAATCTGTCTCTCTGCGCGAGAGTCTCGCACAGCCAATGTAACGGTACCTAATTTCAGTACTCACTCATCTGCGCAGGACTCAGAGCCTCTCAAGCTTGCAGGATCTGTCCCGAGCCTCCACTCCCGCTGGAGCGATATGACTCTGGACAGGTGCGGTACTCACCTCGATCATTGTGTGGCTTGTCTGATAACCAGACGAAACCTCGCAAGCCCCGAGTGGATCTAGCTCACCTTTGACCCACTCCCACTGCGCTGGGCATAGCCGTGATTGAATACTGAATAGGCGCAGTGCGACCTCGTGCCGGGGACGGCAAGCGTGTCGGCATCTCTCCCGGGGCCTTCAGATTCAACTTTGCCTCGAACCACTACCACACGCACCGCTCCAAAGCGATGCACTTCCCGGGGCTTGCGCCCTTCACGCTTCTCCTCGTCTCCCTGAGCGACCTGCAGGACGTCCCGGCGTCGTACGAATGCCTCCGCGGAGCATACTACGGGACCTATGGCATTAGGCGCGCATTCATAGTGGACCGGACCTGCTTGGAGTCATCGTTAGCCTGGCGCAGCTTGGGATACCCGTGAGGCTGCAGGAAGAAGAGGAGAATCTTGTGTGGATTCAGCGCGAGCCCTGGGCTTCGCCGCTCCTCGCTGCGCCATTCGAATCTGAATTCGACCGGTTGCTTGGACATCTGCGAAGACCGACCCCGCTTGTCGTTCCGCAGGACTCTGGACTTGCTCCGCAGGTGACGCTGAAGACCGCGGGGGTCAAGCTCCATGTTCTGTCTCTTCTGCAAGACGGGGCGGTCCTCGCGGCGAACAACGCGGTCTTGCGCTCTCTAGAGGCGACGAAACTCCCGAGTCACTGGCGATACAGCTTCTTCCCGGCATCGCCTCTGCCGCTCATCCCAGTGCCGCCCCGAGCGAAGGATCGTCTGAGAAGAGCACTCGCAACTATCCGGTATAACCACATCGTCGCATCCATTGTGAACGGCATCTCTGTGCACCGTTTGCGGGCGCACGTGACACGCCATTCGTTTTCGGAGGACGCGCCTCGCGCTGCGGCGTGGCTGAAGACCCAATTCGAGGTCTCGGGCGCGTTGTGCGAGCTGAAGCCATTCCAGCAGGGCTATGCACCGAACGTCATTTGGTACGTGGTTTCCCCCGTACAGGTGCAAGCAACACAATCGAGCGAACGTATAGTCATTACCCCGGATCCGAGGTCACAACGGAGACTATCGTCCTGGGAGCACACTACGACGATCGGGGATCCTTCGGAAGCGTGCGCGCACCAGGTGCGAACGACGACGCATCGGGCACGGCTGCATTGCTGGCGATTGCACACGCGATCGCGAGGCGGGGTGTGGTGTTCAAGGCGAACGTGATGCTCTGCGCTTTTGCCGGCGAGGAACGAGGGATGGTCGGCTCTAGGGCCTTTGCAAGTCAGTCGCCCTGAATGCTATCTTACCACGAGACTGAATGCTGCGCATATACAGGAGAGCTCAGGGAACAGGGCGTGAACGTCACGCTGATGATACAGGCGGACATGCTGGCGTACCGCGTGGCGGGCGAGCCACCTCAGCTCGGGCTCTCCGACCCTGCACTGTAGGCTCCCACCGCGTCTGCTCTGCTATGCGGCCTCGGCAGAGCTGACCCTTCTTCAGAGTCGGCACGGCAGAGCTTACGCAAATCCTGGCGAACGTTTCTGCAATATATAGCCCAGAACTGAAGGTTGGCTACTTGCCATACGTGAGTCATTCGTCAGTTAGACTGGGTCGCTACGGATGGCTGAATATATGCGAAGCCTGGCGGGAGCGACCACGAGAGCTTCCATGAGAACGGGTTCCCAGCAGCGCAAGTATGTGAACGCGCGGGGTATACCAAGGATCCCATGTACCACAATAGTGGTAAGCCGTTCGACGTTGATTCAAGATCCGGCATGTGCTCAATTACAAGTAAACCCTAGGAGATGTTAGTGAACGTGACGGATACGACTTTGAGCAGATCCGGTCGATCGCGAAGGTACAGGTACGTAATTGAAGAGACCAGTGTGGAAACGGCGTGCTAACGTTCCCGGACTTCAGCTCGCTACTGTCCTGCACGTAGCGGGATTCGACGTGCCTGAGAGAATCCCAGAGGCCGCCGGGGACGACTGACGAATGCTCATGAATCAACGACGAGATCTTTCTTGGTTTTCGGTGCGTGGCCGTTGCTATTGGTCTTCTCGGTGCTCTCTTGCTTTGCGGGTCCTGTGTATTGTCGCCTTGTTTTCGCTGTCCTGAGATGTCTGCTGTGTACGAAAGCAATGGAACTGATAGCTTGTTTCCCGAGTGGCATCATATATACGACTGAGAGTGCTGGACTGGAATCCTGCGCTGATGGTATACGGTGAACACAACAAATAGGCCCGATGCGAAGGCATTCTGGACGTCGCCACTCCTAGACGGGCGTGCCCCTCTGGGCCCTCGTAGCCCGGATCTTGTCCTCGATCCTACGCAAAGGGGCGGTGAACCCTACGAACACATGATTTGTAACTCCTTCCTCGCTCAGCTCCAAGTTGGGGAAGAGACGGTCCAAGAAGCGCGCGATCGCGTCCTCGTCCTGCTGGCGGCGTGCCGCGAACGTCATCTGCAGATTTAGAAAGCGGAGAGGATGCGGCCCTGCGTTCTCCGGAAGGTCAGGAACGTCGATGACCGCCGGTATGCTCATCCTCGTGAGGCTGAGGTGGCGCAGCTCCGGGCAGTACTTGACGAAGTGCCCCAGCGCCATGAGCGGCGGGAGGACGCCGGATGGTACGTAGGAAAGGACGAGCCGGCGCAGATGCTTCCACGTCTGTGCGACGGCGAGGATATCTTCGTCCCCGACGTCCATGACAGTGTTCAGGACGCGCAATTCGACGACTTCCAGGTCGCGTAGACCCGCGAGAGGCTGAACCAGAATGGAATATGATCCGATAGCTGGGGTAGACATGTCCGCCTGGGAGGGAGTGGCTAACGAGAGAGTGCGCAGAGATGGGGCGAAGCTCGCGGAGGACAAGGCTTTTAGACAGCGCTGGTGACTGGCAGAGTATCCCTCGTCCGTGATGTCGAGGGACAAGCTGCTCAGTGATGACACGTCCAGATAAGAACCGAGCAGGCCTGTCAGGTCCTGGGAGGATGCGTGAAGGCAGAGTTCCTTTAGACTCGTGGATCGTGCACTAAGCACGGGGTCGGCAAACCCCCGGGGCCGGGCGTAGAGCACCTTGAGCTCGGGCAGTCCTTCTAAGACAGACCGCATGTCGTTCGGTGAGAGGACACACATGTCGTCATACAGACATAGCTCGCGCATGCGGGTGAGTCGGAGAAGGTGAGGAACGACAGCAGGTCCTGGAATCTGTCTCCCCGAGATGACTAGCCGATCGAGATTAGGTGCTGTCTTGGATAGCCCTGCGATGAGAGTCTCCAGCTGAGGAAGATCGCCGTCCCGGAACGGGGCAAATATCGGTGCGACTCCGAGGGGAGCCGCAAAACGGGTGGTCGCCAACTCCAGATCACGGAGAGACGGTGATAATATGAGGAGAAGGGACGTGTCTGACGGCACGCCGTGGCGCCAGACGAGCTTCTGCAGTGTGGGTAGGAAAGTGGAACCGCCGTTATACTTGACCACTGCCCGGATGAGCGCGAGTTCGGGCTCACGACAGGATGCCATACCGATTTGGCGAACGTGAGAGGCACGGTGGAGGAAGCGCTTCCACCGCTCGGGTTCTCTGAGTGCGACCTCTTTCACGAACTCCTCTACATCCACGACCTGTTCAGATAGCCGAATACGTCAATGATACCTCATGCCGCTGCGTCGACATGTGGCGGAGACTGACCTCCCAGAACTCGGTCAAACGCTCCCCCGACGGAGGAAAGTTGCGCCCGGACAAGAGCGCCCAAAGAGGATGCAGAGAGTCTAGCCTCCGCCAGAGCACGCGCGATGCGGGGTCAGACCAGGCCCGACATACGAGCGCGCAGCTTGCGAGGGTTCGGCGTCCCAGTCCCTTTGAGCGAGACTCGAGAGTGTCGAACAAGCATACTACTGTAGGATGTCGTAGTTGTGCAGCGCCGTATACGCCCAGGATGGTTGCATGGTTGAGTTTGAGGTACCGCAATAGTAAGGGTGTCACGAATTGGTCTCTGATCTATATAGGCGGACCTGAAGTTGGATCAGCCAGATCGTTCGTTTGCATACGGTCGGCCGAGGGCCCTGTGTAACACGGGAAGACGTCAACGAGATGAAGTGCACTTCTCATGCTCAGCACTCAGGAGCATATGCGCATATATAGCGGAGTCGCAGCAGTCCTGGGCAAGAAACCGAAGCCTACTGGACTCTGCAGGCGAGTCGGACAGCCACGCCCGCCTCACCGGAACGTCGGGGTATCCGAGATGCACTATGGAGGAGATGGCGTACCTCAACGAATCCTAGACCGGCGATGGTTGCGGTGTGCGCGATGCACACACGCGAAGTCAGCAGGCTGTTCACGGTGTACGGACACATCGTCGCTGCAAAGGAACGCGTGCCCGTGAGTACTGCATTACTGCGGGCACGCCATGCCAAAAAACCATATAACTTTGTACTCTGTCTGCTTTCACATGGCCGCCTGGCGAAATGGCATCGCGTCTGACTACGAATCAGGAGATTGCAGGTTCGACCCCTGCGGTGGTCATTTTTGCTGTCTGCAACAATATCGTTCCCCGTGCATACTGATACTCACCTGTCTTCCTCCATCACTGTCATGGTTACTCGCATGTCTTTGCGATAAGGTTGGTAGGCTCGCGACGATTGGAGTATTGAGCTGGCGTACCACATGACCAAATATTGCCACTTGTGGCTCACTCGATCGATGGCGCTGAGTGCGCGCGAACCCTATCAGTACTTACTGACTTACTCACCCTACTTAGAATCGCAGGTTTTCCTGACCGACTAGCACTTGTGTGGCACACATTATCTTCGTGGGTTGATAAAAATGTTCAAGAAGCCTCTGGCGGAACTGAAGACCTCCGGCAAGTCACCCACTACTAGTATCATACTACCCCTGGCTGACTTGGGCGTGCACCTCGTGTACAGCACCTCTACGCAGTTCGGACCGTCGGAAGCTCAAACAACGCGTACTGCAGTCTTTCCCGGCGATTCAGCCGGAGGAAGGGGACACACTCGTCCCTGACGGTCTGCAGGCGCAAAAGTATAGCACCCACCTCGAGGAGCCGGGCGTAAGCCAGTCCTTGGGATTGTACGTGATTCGAGGTCGCTTATATCTATCCAGGTAGTATATCTGTCTCCGGAAGGAGATCCCCTGTGGTTCACAATCGGCAAAGGCTCGGACGACCTGATTCCGACAGGTACGGGGTTGCGTACAGTAACGCAGTGCGTTCTCGCTGATGCATTCAGTAGTGTATACCCTCTGGAAACGTCCGGACCTTCTGCCGTTCCTGTCGACACCCGCACCCGTCGTGCCCAAGCTAGTCAATGGCGCGGACCTCATGATCCCAGGAGGTACGCAGTTCTAGTGCCAACTTCTGAACGCTGAGTCATATGTCTCGTTGCAAGGAAGTCGTTCAGCACTCGCCTGCGCTAGTGCCAGATCAGCTCGTCTCGGTAACACAGTACCACCGCGGTGCGATCGGTCCACCGCTCGCGGTGGGGCGTATGGCGGTGTCTTCCGATACCCTGCGATCCGCGGAGGAGACAGATGTGAAAGGGAAAGCGGTCTACACTTTGCATACCTGGAAGGACGCGCTTTGGGAGCTGGGTGTCAGTAAGAAGGCAGACGTCCCAGCGCCTAGAGAGCTCAAATCTGAGGCCACATCCACGGATTCCGAGCCGAGCGATGGTCCAACGGAGGAGGACAAGGCTCCAGTACCTCCGAAGAATGCGGATGTTGCAGGACGAGATGGCTCTCTCAACTGCAGTGAGCCGCAAGCGGGACAGGCTGAATCTGCAGAGGCACCTGCACAAGAAAGCGGCTCTACTGCCAAGTTAACAGCGGAAGGTTTGTCAGAGGTCACAATGCGTTTGTGGGGATACTTGATGGCAATCACCCTAGATGTGTCCTCCTTGCTTCGCTCTGCACTTCTTCAGGCCATCGCGACCACATTATCTGCCCTTCCGCCCTCCAGCTTTCCGATGGCTGCCTCCACATTCTGGAGCGCATATGTCTTGCCTGCTCGGTCTGCATATGCTCTGGACATGTACGGTCTCCCAGGTAGGGTGTGCATACTCTTGGGTTTGGTGACATCCGAGGCATTGAGTTTGGTATTTATAGATGCCAACTCAATCGATGTGAAGCACTCGACCTTCAAGAATGTCAAGATGTTCTTGAAGGCGTCCGCGAAAGAAGGTCTCATCAAGCTCAAGGAGACCAAAGGCGACGTCATGGTAACAGGTCAGCTATCATGCAAAGTAGCGAGCCGGCTGCTGACAACCTCGGCTTGCGTAGCGGTTTACCCCCAGCATCCGGACGTGGCTTCCCGGCACCCGCATCGTACCATCGGGGACCTGGAAGCCAAAGCGAAGAAGGCCGAGGATAGGGAACAAAGGGAGCGGGAGGCCGAGGAGAAACGCAAAGGCGAGATTCAAGTCGCGGAACTCTGGAAGCCGTTCGGGACAACCGTGCCGTTCTTCGTCGCCGCAGGGAAGGAGTCTGTACTGTTACACAATGATACCTGTTCACACACTCGCTGACCCGTCATTTTGCAGCACATCGGACCTGTACTCAATCGCCGATATCAAGGCTATCACGAGTGACTATATCGCCTCGCGTAATCTCGTCAATTCCAACGACCAGCAGTACATCAATGTAGGGTCAGACCAGGCTCTTGCAGGCGCCGTATCTGTGAAGGGGGAAGACACGCCAGAATTCATGAAGCGCGACGAGGTCCTCAAGCGCGTCCGCGCCAATATGCAGACCTGGCATGAGATCAAAGCAGAGGGTCGAGACGTGGTGCGAAAGTGAGTTCGACCGTCCATAACCAGCACTGTAGCGCAGAGGCTGAGGCTTGCGTCCCTCCAGGAAGGGCGAGCTGAAGCCGATCTCGGTTGTTGTCAAGATCCGCCAGGGTCGAAAAGCGTGCACGCTCATTACTGGCTTCGAGCCTTTCGGACTACAGGCGGATGACCTCGCCGAAGAGCTCCGCAAAGCATGCGCCAGCTCTACGTCAGGTATGTCTTTTGCCCCCAGCTGTTACTGGAACATCCACGTACACTTCTCTCTAACGCCCCGTGAAGTCTCCCCCCTCCATGGAAAGCCTAACGCCCTGGAAGTCATGGTACAGGGCAAACAGATCAAGGCAGTCACGGATTTATTGGTCGGGCATGGTGTCCCGAAGAGGTGGATCGAGAGCTCGGACCAGTCGTCGAGCAAGAAGAAGTGAGGATGGCGTGTGGCATACCTGACGGAGCCCATGGGTTTGCAGAGACGTACTGTGACATTTATAAGGCTGCTTAGTGCTAGTGATGTATGATGATGCCCATCTGCACTATCTGTGCGAGTGTCCTCCGACAGTTATCGAGAACATGAAAGTGGCAAAACCTCTCAGCCCGAAACCAGCCAAAATGACCACCGCAGGGGTCGAACCTGCAATCTCCTGATTCGTAGTCAGACGCGATGCCATTTCGCCAGGCGGCCATATAGACGAATTATTATATACAATATATTAAGCCGCGAAGTCCTTCGAACTCATCTAATCTAATCGCCTCGGTGGCGGACCCTGGACTCGGGGCTGCTCTACTCACTCATTCACCATCACACGGCCTGACATTGTCAATCCTGAGTCTGCAGAAGGGGACTCTTGAGCCTGGATCGTATATTTTGCTCGAGTGATTTGGAGGTCAGTACTACTGCGCCGAGCCATACTCGAGTATGGCATGAGCCTGCCAACCGTCACTCACACGCATCGTACCAGGTACTACTTGTACTTATAGTGACCGTGTGTCGTACTCACGCCGCGCAGTCAAGGTTCTGCCATTAAATCTTCTTGACATCATCTCAGGATGCCAACTCTAGCAGGTGAGTACAGGAGCCTGATGGTGCTCTCACGCGTGCTCACCTGTGTTCACTGCAAACCACCACCATCCACTGTGATCAATGGCACTAGACCTGCGCAACAAGGCCGTGAAGGCCAAGGAGGCCAGTCTGAGCACACTCTCCAACACGCGGGACCGCATGTCTAGCCAACCCAGCAAGAACATCGACTGGAACGCGAATATCAAGTCCAAACCTCCGCCTCCCCCCAAGCCAGCCTTCAAGCCACCCCCGCCGCCGTCGAGGACATCCGCGGATGCAAGTAGTGCGTCTACCTCGCAGGTAAAGCCACCCGTGCCTCCTGTGCCGCTACGGAGAGCGGGTTCGTCTGCGACTTCGTCCGTAGCGAGATCCCCTAGCAGCGTCAGCCCCAGCCCACCACCACGACCTCCGCCTCGGTCGTTGAACAGCGCGGCAAGTAGCAGCGTATCTCCTAGTCCGCCTCCGTCAGTAACGGGAGATCTTCCGCCGGGTCCTCCTCCTCCCATCCGGCGAGAGACTCGTCCTGATCGGCTTTCCGCCGCCCCTCAAAGCCACGCCCCACCACCGCCGCCCCTAAGGAAGATCCGGGAAAGTGAGGCCGACATTGAACGGATTGATTGGGCGAATCTGTCCCCGGAGGACAAGCAAGTCTTCTTCAGCTGGCTGGACGAGTTCTTCTCTCGATATCTAGGGGTCCCTATCCCTCCTCGGAGCACTACCGCCACCGTTGAGGATGTCAAGGTGCCGCCCGGTTGGCATACGCCTTCTGTGAGTCGCATTCAGTGAGCAATAGGGTGCATATCCGACTAGTCGGCGTGTTGTCTGTATAGCCCAGGCCGTCTGTGCCATCTCGGCCTAGTATACCCCCACGTTCTCCACATCCGGCATCAAGTTCAGGTGCAGTGCGGTCAATGCGACGGTGAAGGAACACAGCTGACGACCAACAGTAGAGCTTGTGATGTCCTATCCCCCTCCATGCGAGCACGGCTCCCTGGCCGAAGACCTCGCACACTACTTCTCGCCCTTGACTCACTGGTCCTCTGCGTGGTACGCTTCCGAGAAGAGCTTCCTGGCACCACCCATCGAGGGAAATGGCCAGCTCACATGGACCGCGTCCTCATCCTACAACGGCTACACCAAGACGCTCTACGTGGGCGTGCTCTTTGTAGACCTCAGCATGTGCTTCTACTCCGTCTCCTGGCCGCAGAACGCCCCGCCGACGCACGACCCGAACGACGCGCGCGCTGTGCAACGCAGCGCGCAGTACCTCCCGTGCCCTACGCCATGGGACCGTGCGCGGCTCGTCGAGGCGCACGAGACGTACGGCGAGACCGTCGCGAGCTTCGCGGAGAGCTACGAGGGTACGGGCCAGCCGTGTGCGCGGGGCGAGTGCTGGGACCTCGCGAACGAGGCGCTCAAGAGCTTCGAGCAATACGATTGGGTGCCGAAGCCCGTCCCGAGCGTGTGCCGCACGCATGGGCATCTCATGTACGAGGGCAAGGCCGCGGATAAGGGCCGGACGCAGGCGGGGCGATGGCGTGGAGGTGACGACCGCGTGCGTAGGGGCGATATCGTCGAGTGGCGGACGGCGCGAGTGGGCAAGGGCCCGTATTCGTGGGCGATGCTGGGCAATCCGGACCATACGGCGGTGATCGTGAGCGAGATGGTGCCGCGCGTGGCCGTGGCGGACGGGATGTCGGTGCCGCCGAGGGAGCTGGGTACACTGGAGGTCATCGAGCAGAGTCTAGGTAAGCCGCCGACGAGGGCGACGTATGATCTCTCCAACTTGGAGGAAGGGGAGGTTTGGATATATCGCCCGGTAGGCATGGAGGCGTATGTAGGCACGATGTTGGTCGCTCAATGCCCTGAGGGCGTGAACGCCTTGAGCATCTAACTCGAGGACTTAGCTCCTGGTATCCCATCTGAATATCCCGCAGCTGCGAGGTTGCAGCGCACTGCGCAGGACAAGAAACCCCGAGAAAAGGTATAAGTTACAACAAGTGGCCCATGATCATAGAATTGCCCGGACAAGCATGCTCATGCGAAGTGGATGCCAGCATCATGAAAGGCAGCCAATAATCTGCAGGGAGAACAGTTAGTGTCATGTACCCGCGCAAAAGCAGCAGAACGCACTTCAGTAGGTCATTCAGGTCCATCTTCGCTGCTCGGGACTCTGCGAACCCGGTCTCCTCAAGGACCTGTTCTACCTTCTTTTTGAAATTCAGATCATCCTCGATCATCTTGTATTCCGATTGTGAGCCTATCCATATCTCACTGGCATGTATGCTGTGAGATGAGGACGTACCACGTTGTTCACCGACGCCCACGTCTTCCAATTGCTCTCCAGCATCTCCATGACGCCCTTCGCCATGAAGTTCGCGTGCACCGTCTTGTTCCTCCTCGAAAATATTATGCGGCCCAGGCCGTCGAACTCGCCAAATTCCACCGGCGGTGGCGGGTCGCGCGGGACGATGCGCACGACGCTGCTCTCAACCTTCGGTGGCGGGCGGAAGTTGTTCTTGCTGACGTGCATGATGAGATCGACCTTCGAGTACAACTGCACGTTCGCGGAGAGGCGCGACCAGAGCGCGGACCCGGGTGTCGCGACAAGCCGCGTCGCGAACTCGCGCTGGAACATCAGGATGGCGACGCGGAAGAGAGGGCGGTGGGAGAGGAGGCGGAAGACGAGGGGCGAGGATATTTGGTACGGGGTATTGGAGATGCAGACGTCGAAGTAGGGGAGGTCGGCCTTGACGAAGTCGCCGATCATGATCTCGAGTTTGCGCTGTTCGGGCCTGTTGCAGTCGGAACGGTCAACACATGGTAAGAAATACAGGACGGCTGTTTTCAGAACGATAGGCCCTCAGGGAGGAATTTACGCGCACGGTCTTGTCTTGAGCGGAGAGTCAGGAGGGGCTGCGGAGAAGCAGCACTTTGGCGGATTCTCGCCTCCCCCCACAATCCGCCGTCAGATCACCAACGCGGTGTGCGTAGCATTTCATGACGGCCTATCGTGCTGAGAACAGGTGGAAAAAGCGCTACGCACTTTCCCTGTACGCGCTTGGTCAACTCCGCCGCCATTCGAGGGTCCATCTCGACTGCAGTGACATGTTTTGCCTTCTCGAGGATGCGGACCGTCAGGTTACCGGTTCCAGGACCGACTTCAAGCACCTTGTCCGTTGGTCGTAGGTTGGCCTAAGCGCAGGGGTTAAGTCAAAGAGCTCTCGCGGGATTGGAGGCGGTGGGAGCGGGGTTTCGTCCTTTTGTGGTTGCAACCTCCTCCTTGACCGAGTAACCTGAACGCTACTCACAGTGTCCACTATTCTGACGGTAACAATACGTATATGCAGGAGCTCTATTTGCATACAGGACTGTTATACTCACGATTGTGCCGTCTGGGGGTTCTTCAGGATATGCTGACCGAACCGCTCGGTATTGAAGATCGGATTCCGCGCCCCGGATGACGATCCCTCTGACGAGGCTTTTGGCTTAGCTGATGGTTGGTGCGCGCGAGAAAAGCGGTCTGATGTTGCCCGAGGCATGATGAAGCTAGAGCAGACCAAGCTTGAAGCAGAGCTGAAGCTTGCGTGCGCCGTCCGCCACAGCGCGCTCGCTCAAGAATTTCCCTGCCTGATCGAGCCGCGCACGTGGCTCTTGCCAATGCCCCGCACTCGGGCGCTTCTTCACCTTTACTCCAGTGTCCGCGCCACATTTGTCTCCATGTCCTCTCCAACTCCCTTTGATGTGCTGGATTTGTCGGTGAAGGGTGGTGGCGGCAAAGGCTTTTCCTGAGTGGGGATTTGACGTCAACGTGATATGTCGCGAGGGTGCTCTCGTATATAAGGCAGTCCGCTGACCGAGGACGAGCCTCAGCAGTTCCTTTCACGACTTACGACTCACGACCAACTCGACTCTAGATCTCAACTTTACACGACTACTTTCCTTCTATCTTCATTGCCATCATGTCTTCGATCAACTCTGGCAACATCTCTCAGGTCGCCCACCAGGATGCGTCCCGCTACGGTGGTGGACAGGTCAACCTGAAGGACATTTCCGAAGGTACCTTTCGCGCCTCTCACAACGTCGATGAACCTTGTGCTAACCTTTGATATCATCAGCGGACGCCCGCAAGCTCATGTCAGAAGAGCACAAGGCCCTTGGCTACCGCCCACCTCCGGGTTCCCTCGCCTCCCAGGCACAGGCAGTCGTTGCACGCCACGAGACCCAACACGCGGAGGAGCACAACCTCACCGTGAATGAGGAGCAGCTCCGGCAGGCTGCTCTCGCTGATGCGGAGCGCATTAAGCAGCAGCGCGGAGAGGTCGGCACAGCCGCTCAGCTCGATCTCAATGCAATCGGCGAAGGTACGGTTTGTCCTCGTCTTCTATACTGTCCGTAACTGATCGCTGTCGCAAATAGCTGAGGCACGGAAAGTCATGTCGGACGAGCACAAGGCGCTTGGTTTCCGCCCCCCGCCGGGTTCGCTCGCCTCCGAGGCCCAGTCTGCCGCAGCGAAGCATCCCGATGCCTCGGCAAACGTCGATCGCACCATTCTCGCGAAGGCGGCGCTCGAGGATGCCACCCACATCGCCGCCGGCAGCCAGAAGGGCCTCGACGTGCAGAACGTCGGCGAAGGTAAGAGCATCCTTTCTCGGTTGGCCGTGCAACGTGCCGCTTACACTCCCGTCCTACAGCTGAGGCTCGCAAGCTCATGTCCGAAGAGCACAGGGCGCTCGGCTACCGCCCCCCTCCGGGTTCGCTCGCCGCCAAGGCTCAGGCCGAGGCCGCGAAACACCCTGACGCCAGCGCGGGCGTCGACCCCGCCACGCTCGCGCAGGCAGCGCTGCAGGATGCCGCGCGCATCGCCGCGGAGCGTGGCCAGGTGCCTTCCGCCACGGACCCGGCTGAGCAGCTGAACCTGAACACGATCAGCGCGCCCGAAGCGCATGCTCTCCAGTCTGAGGAGCACAAGACGCTCGGGTACCGGCCTCCAGCTGGCTCTGCGGCTGCACAGGCGCAGAGTGCGGTCGATAAGCGTGCGCAGGAGCCAGTGAGTTTTAGCTTTGCTCTTCGTGCTTTGGCAGAGGATGTCTGACATCGCACGCTTGTAGGTGACAAAGGAGATGGCCGCATCGCTCGAGTCGCAGGAGCACAAGGCACGGGGCCATCTCCCTGAGAGTGGCACCATCGCGCCCACCGCTCAGAGCCTCGCCGACAAGAACGCGCAGGACGGTGGCAACCGAACTCTCGGTGATGTTGGTTTGTGAACGTTCGGCAAGTGTAGGACATGACGTATAGAAGAGAAGTATCCGCCACCTGTATTACTATAGTCAATTCATTGGGTAGACTCTGACATCTGTCGCCCATGCGTGCCGTTGTATACGAAGGCATCTCGATCGAGCAGCAAGCAGACTACAAGCAGAGGCGGTACACGGACGTGTCCACGATAAGATAAGATCTGATCAGCTAAGCGCTTGTCGCGGTTCGCCGCCATCGCGAACTTGCGAGCTTGCCGCAACTCTCCCTGCTCTCGGACGTCTATGAACCTCGATTACACCTCGCTTGGCTGTACTGAAGGCGGTTCGGAGTCTCAGCTTAAAAGTGAATCGAACCACCGCGGCGCTGGATGGGGCTACACTGGCACTGTTACACTGATGATACAACCTCGAGATAGCCACGGTCTTCCACAACGCCAGCCTCGAGTCTATATATCCAGGTCGCCCCCCACATCTGGTGTACCCGCCTACTGCACTCATCGTTCTCTCCGTGCTGGATCAAGATGCCGCTTGTTTCGCGAGGTGCGCCTCATACTGTGCTGGGGTGAGCGTTTTCTGCGATTGTC
The DNA here is from genome assembly GCA_022385805.1 of Pilatotrama ljubarskyi. NCBI lineage: Eukaryota > Fungi > Basidiomycota > Agaricomycetes > Polyporales > Polyporaceae > Pilatotrama > Pilatotrama ljubarskyi. The sequence continues at coordinate 237,245 of MU277687.1, read as the reverse complement.
TCGGTCAGCAAAGTCTGTTCTCCCCTTCGACGAGAGTTGCCCAGGGTGTCCCACCTGCGAAAACGCGTGCATCTGCGCGATCTCGTTCTTTAGCACCTCGTTTACTTCGGCGGCAGTCAGCTCCCTGCACCCCAGACAGAGGTACGTAGATGATGCGAGTACTTACTGAAGCGGTGCCTCGCGAGGGTATTCTTCCCCTCGAACGCCTACACGCAGAAACAATCACGCACCGTGTCAGTCTCACTCCTAATCTCGGTCTAGACCACGCGTCACGAAGAGCTCGGCTAGCCCAGTCATTGGTACGGTACATACCTCGCTCACGACGAAGACGGCGTAGTTCTCCCCGCACCCGTTCGAGGTGTCCTCGATCTCGAGGTAGGTGACCGGCATGGCCGCGCGGATGGCCTTCTCGAGGTCTGCGGCGGAAATTGGCATGGCGGCAGGGGGCACGGCGTTGACGGGCTTGGGATCGAGTGCGCGGTGCGCAATGACTTGGAGGAGAGTGGTCAGAAAGCACAATCTGATAAGATACGCCTCCTGCTGAGATGTCTTCCTCGAAATCAGATAAGATTAGTTCAGCCTACAGACACCGAGCGATCGAAACTGTGGAGGTCACCGCCCAGCCTTCCTCTTGCCACTGAAGCTCGTCGATACTGTTCCCTTACTCGATTCTTGCCTGCTACACCATAACTTTACTATACCACCTAGGGCCCGAGAACATAGCTTTTGAGGTAATACTGAGGACGTCTCTGAAAGATGGCTGTCTTGAGCATGAACGAGCCTCAAAACATCGCTGCCTTCAAGTCCTGGCTGGTCAAGAACGGAGCTACAATCCACCCGGACGTTCACTTCGAGCCTGGTAAGCACCGGTACTTCACTCGGTCAACGCGGCATATGTGACGAACTCAAATAAAGCTCAATCTCGTGAATAGTCGCCTCCGGATTCAATGCTATAGCTCGCAACGATGTGCCGGCAGATACCGCGGTCGTGTCCATCCCGTATTCACTTTCTGTCACCCCGGAGGTGGCGAAGACAGCACTCCAGCAGATCTCCTCAGCCAGCGGGAACGCGGGCGCAGCTCAGCTAGATGGTCTCATCGAGCGGCAGCTCGTTTGCACCTACGTTTGCATGCATTGGATCGTTGAGCCGTCCAGGTACGTCTTCTCGGATTCGTTCAGCGGCCCTGTCATTCAAAGGCGTCTCGCATAGCCCTAAGGGATCTGAATTGGGGCACGGACCATACATCGACTCCCTTCCGTCTCCAGAGAAATTGCGCACACCGCTGCATTTCAGTCCTGTCGAGCTGGAGGCGTTCAGAGGCTCGAACCTCTATGGTGCCACCCTGGACAGACGGCGCGAGTGGGAGGCAGAGTGGGAGCAGTGCAGAGCTGCAGTTAGCTCACTCAACTCTGCCTGGGGAGAACAGTTTACCTGGTAGGACTGTCGCATCTACTGAGCGCGGAACGACAAAGCTCACGACTCTTGCGCAGGGACAGATATCTTACCGCCTCAACGTACCTCTCCTCGCGCGCATTCCCTTCCACCGTCCTGTCCGATTCCCCGTCTCTCGTGACCACACCCTCCTCGTACCCCGTGCTCCTCCCAGGTATTGACGCGCTTAACCACGCTCGTGCGCACCCTGTGTCGTGGGTGGTGTCCAGCGGCAAGAGCGCCTCGACTACCTCCAGCCCCTCGGAGCCGTCCATATCCCTCGTCATCCATGCAGCGACCCCTCGTGGAGGCGAGCTGTTCAACAACTACGGACCCAAGCCGAACTCCGAATTGATTCTCGGGTACGGCTTCTCCCTTCCGAACAATCCGGACGACACGATCGTCCTGAAGATCGGCGGACCCTCTGCCGCGCCATCCGGCTCTCAGAGCAGCAGCGACACGTCGTCGGCAGGCAGGTGGGAGGTCGGACGCAACGCTCGCGGGGCGGACCCGGTGTGGGACGCTGTCCTCTTCGCCATTGGCGAGCAGAGCGGTGACGACGAAGAGGACGGGGACGGAGTCGGCAGGCCGTCGATCGAGGACCAGCTGTGCGCTGCGGACATGCTCGCGGAGATGGCGCAGAACCTGTACGATCGGCTGCCGCCGTTCCCGCCTGCTAATGCCGCGGAGATGAGGCCTGAGGTGGTGGAGATGCTCGACCATTACCTTGAAGGTACGCACAGAGGGTTCGGTTAGATCTCCTGTGCGGTATGAAGCTGACTTGCAACGGGGCGAACAGGGCAGAGAGCTATTCTGCAATCGCTCGTCGCGTTCGCGCGAGACAAAGAGGCGTACGCGCTGCAGCTTGCTCGGGAGCAGGGTCTCGACATCGTCGAAGAGGAAGACGAAGCAGAGGATGAAGAATAATGTATCAAGTGTCCCGAGTCCCAGCACATATAACCATACACTGTACAGGAGTTTCATAGACTTAAGCGGGTATGCACGCATGGCGCTTCACGCGAATTGGGGGACGAGTCCGAGGTTGTATACTCTGTTCGCGTTCTCGAAGAACGCTCTTTTGACGATGCCGAGTGCTTGAGGTAGGTTTAGCTCCCATTTCCGGATGGACGCCTCCAAGACCTAGCAAGGTAGTACGCGAGAATTGAGGCGAACACAGTGAGTACTTCCCCATTCCCCGGCTCGCGACGCAGCCTCACCTCAAAGAGTGCTTGCCGTGCTTGCATGGTGCCCAGGTAGTATGACTCGGGCCAGTAGTGACCGTCCGCTATAACCTCACATGAGCGGCCGTACCTGTAGGCTTCGGCGCTCAGGCATCACTCACTGGACCACAAAATTTTGTTGGTCGGTGCCAGCTCCAGGACCTGCCTAAGGACTTGTCGTTGTCCGTCCGGACTGAGGAACGGGAAGATCTCGCCAAAGTCGAGGTACACGTTCTCGTAGACCGCCGTGAGGTAGCCTGCCTCTTGGGTGAACGGGTAGCTCGAGTGGAGCAGGACAATCTTGGTGTTCGGAAACGCCTTGATGAGGGGCTGCAGGTGCGCGGGGGAGGATAGCGTCAAGGTGATGTCGTTATCGCCCAGTCCTGTGTGGAATTGTACTAACAGACTGGAGTGAGCAGGGCTAATCGACCTGAAGTGTGATCTCTGAACGCCATACCGGGTTTTCCGGATATGCCGGCGATCCGCATCGTTGCGTTCACGATATAGTCGTTTAGCTCCTTGTACTGGAGCCTCAAGGTCCGACTGCTCATGTAGATCAGGGTCAACTTCGTGAGAAGTTGTTCCACCGCGACGTTGTTCTCTAGAGAAGATATGATGGCGACGTCCAGGCCAGTTCGGTAGCATGCGATGGATTTGAAGCCAGCTACCGCATCATCCTGGGCAGCCGCTACGAGTGCGATCTCCAAGTTTGCGAGGAAGACGTCGAGGAGGTTCGACGGCGAGAGCCGCTCCTCCTCAATCTGCAACTCTATGGCATGCTTCAGGATGTCCTGTGCAGGTCGCGACGGTCAGTCGACGTCCGCCTCCAGCTGTCGATGTAGTATACCTCTGCAAGCGCCTCGACCCTGACGATACGCTTCGTGGGCGCGGCTGTGAACTGATCGTGCCAGTTATAGGCGTACATCTTCGCCGCGGTGCCGAGCCCGTCGTCGATCAGGATACACTGGATATGGGTCGGCTCCATGCACATCCTACAGAGGGCGTCATACGGAAGCGTTCTCCGATGCTGCTTGATGGCCTCCCAGTCCGCGTCTGGGGCCAGTCCGAAGAGCTTCGCGAGTTGGGAGGTGGCACGGTAGCACGCCATGGTGTACGTCGCATCATGCGACGCTTTCTGTCCGTTGGCCTCGCTGATCAGGCCCTCGAAGGGGTATTCGTCTTTGTGCTCCTCGCGCAGGAAGGCATGCGCGTGGTTGTCGATTGCGGGGTATGAGAAGATCACCCGGGAGAGCTCCCAGATGTCCTTGGTGATGTCCATTCTGATTCTGCGACCGGGCCGTAGCGGTGCCTGGTGTGGTAAGGACGATCGCAGTCACGGAGAAGGATGTAGCGAAGTCGGGTGAACGACACGGCGAGGCTCTCACAGCATCGACGACTAATAGCAGCGACTCTCACTCGATCTGGCAGGGCAATCGATAGTCAGATCGTGCCAATCGTGGAACTCAGGTATTATGTGGCATACTACCTGTGGGATTGATACATACTTACGGGTGGTGCATAACCAAAAGTTAGCTACCGGCATCTGCATATACTCACATCATGCAGCTGGTGCCACAGACGAAACTGCAAGTCCCGTACTGTTTACACAAGCGGTATGCTGTGTTAACATCTGAGATACAAAACACCAATCTCTGTTAGTATATCGGTTAGTACACGCGCCTGTCACTGTAGATGACCGCGCGAAAGCGGGGTTCGACTCCCCGACAGAGAGAGTTCACTTTTTCCCTCTCATCATGTCCGAATCGTCTTAAAGTTAATGCGATTGCAGTAGCCCCTGCTGCACCCGCAATCCGCGTACCACAGACGTCCCGCCGGTCGCGACGTCGATGGCGCAAAGCAGCCCGGCCGTCTTGATGGATGTATCGAAGGTACGTATGTCGACCCGTTGCAGCGGTACGGCTGATGCATGAGAAAATTATGGCACGAAGACAGCGCATGGCTGTATCGCAGGGCTAGTACTGTAGTATCGCTATCGCAGGACAGTCACCGGACTTGTGCCATCGTGAGTGCGAGGTTGGAACCAGCGCGACGGCTTACGTTCGATCTCAGCATGGACACGTGTCCATCTGGCAGCCCCTTTAAAGCTGGCGCGATCCGAGGCCTATTGACCGCTGGATGGACATGCATAGTGAGGTCCTTCCTTCATTCTGTCTTCACCTGAGACCTCACAAATACCAACAGCCCCATTTGACGTCCTCCCTGACCTTCAAGCTTCAAGTTCCGGTGTACGACCGGGGATATACTGGCTGACGCGCCGGCCGCGATCGGCTCGGGTTTGGAAGCTGAACGCAACTTCAAGATAATGCCGACGGATATGTCTGATGCCACGGCGGGTACATGGCATGTACTCCCACAGGCCCCGCCGCTTACGACCATATATAATTCGAAGCCGTCCAACACGGTGTCTTATCTTTCTGGAGACCTGGTGGCTTGCTTCGGAGTTCCTGCCGACTTCCTTGATTTCGTATGCTCTGCAGCAGTCTCACGAAATCCTCTGCTTGAAGCAGACTGCGCTGCTGAACTCTCTCTGCGACCATGTTCTGCCTGCGACTATGGTTGTTCGGCATGAGCCTGCTGTCGTGCTATCTCCCTGGCTCGTTCGGTCTCTCTTTGGATAGCAGAGTACACAAGAAGGGTGCTTCTGTTCTTATCTTAGGCGGCGGCGTCTCTGGGGTCATTGCTGCTCGCACCATACACGAACGCGGGATTACCAACTTCACTATCGTGGAAGCCCGAGGTGACTACCCTTTCGCATTAGAAAGACCGGTTGCCTCATGCAGCACGTCGAGTAGGGGAGCTTGGCGGCCGCCTTACTTCTCAAGCTTTCGGCGCACCAGGGAAGCAGGTGACGCTTGAATTGGGTACGTCCGCTGGCCGCGGTCCCAGCGGCGTCAGACTCAGCGGTTCGCAGTCCAACTCACTGTTGTATCGCAGGTGCCAACTGGGTACAAGGTACGCAGGCCGGAGATGGTCCTGCCAACCCGATTTGGACCTTGGCTCAGAAGCACGGCCTTCACACCCACTTCAACGACTGGTTTGGGAGCATCAGTAAGCCCATCCTAACCTTCCATGTACCAGCCTCACGATCGTCCTACGCAGCGACGTACGACGCCACCGGTCCGGTAAATCATGTGGATGTCTTCGATGACTCCGGCGACGCATACACGAACCTCACCATAGCAGCCGGGGCGCGCGTCGAGAAGCGCCTCGTCGACGCTACCGCACGCACTGGATACTCCCTGATCGGCGCGAAGTCCAGAACGGCGCAAGCCATGGCGAGCGAGTACTATCAGTTTGACTGGGAGTACGCTCAGACGCCAGAGGAGTCGTCATGGATTGCCAGCTCCTGGGTGCGCGACGTTCCTCGCACGTCTTCCAGATGCACTGGAGGTATTCACTGACGGCGAAACTCTAGGGCAACAACTTCACCTACAATACGGACGAGGGCGGCTTCGGCGACGATAATCAGATGGCGTTGGATCAGCGCGGGTTCAAATACTTCATCCAAGCCGAAGCGGCCGAGTTCTTGCAACCGCAGCAGGTTCGCCTGAACTCGACTGTCAAGAAGATCACCCATTCGCAGTCGGGCGTTAGCGTGGAACTCGTCGGCGGGGAGACGTTGCACGCGGACTATGCGCTGTGCACATTCAGCTTGGGTGTGCTACAAAACGACGACGTCGTCTTCGAGCCTGCTCTGCCTGATTGGAAGCAGGAAGCTATCCAGAGCATGGTCATGGTGAGTTCGCTCAGGTACCTGCGCCCCAGCAGCTTGGTTCTGATCAACGTTGTGCAGGCCACATACACCAAAATCTTCCTGCAGTTTCCGGAGAGGTTCTGGTTCGACACCGAGGCAGGTGCTTTGGGTCCTTCCTCGTTACCGCCCGCTCACATAAGGCCTCAAGATGGCGTTATACGCAGACTCGGAGCGCGGCAGGTACCCGGTGTGGCAGAGCCTGGACCACGAGAATTTCTTCCCGGGCTCCGGTATCATCTTCGTCACAGTGACCGTAGGCCCAGTGCACCCACTTCATATGTTTCCTCGCTTACGCGCTTGACTGCCCGACACAGGGCGATTACTCGCAACGCATCGAGGCCCTCCCCGACGCGCAAGTACAAGAAGAGGTCATGGGCGTCCTGCGCGCCATGTTCCCGAACGTGACCGTCCCGGACCCGCTCGCGTTCTTCTTCCCGCGCTGGCACACGGACCCGCTCTTCCGCGGCTCGTACTCGAACTGGCCCGCGTAGTTCTTCAGCGAACACCACGAGAACCTGCGGGCGAACGTCGGCGAGCGGCTTTGGTTCGCCGGCGAGGCGACGAGTCAGAAGTACTTCGGTGAGCGATGTCCCGGCTATAGGACATAGGATGGTGACTGACTTGACCTGTATGTGCAGGGTTCCTGCATGGAGCGTACTTCGAGGGAGTAGATGTCGCCACTGACATTGCGAAGTGCATCCAGGGTGGCGCGTGTGCTGGTATAGCCCACGTCGAAGAGGTGCAAAACGCTCGGCCGTACCAAGTATAGTATGACGTGGATATGTCCGAATAGCTGATAAAATCGCTTATGATGGGGCATGAACGCTACAAAGCAGCTGTCCGTCGTCTCCGAACACGAAGTCCGTCCCTCAGAAATCACACATATCCCCAGGTCACGCGACACAATGCGTCGTACGCAGAGCGCCAGATCAGGGCAGCGAACTGGACGAGTCCTTAGGCTCGTAGAAGTCGACCGTGTAGATGGCGGGCCGATCTACGTCTGCAAAGTCCCAGTTGCCGTCCTTCTTGATCGCGGAGACACCTTCCGAGGAGGGATCTGAGAGTGCGCTGGGGCATCGGACGACTGGGCTCGAGGCCTTGTTTGTAGCCTTCTCCGTGTCGTTCGTGAAGACGTCCGGGTTGAAGTCAGACTCAGTCAGCACCGCTTCGACATGCACTACAGAATCCGTACGAGATAAGCCTTCTAGCGATGATGAGGAGGTACGACCATGACGTACGGTAATGAGCGAGGCCCTTTCCGAAGCCCGTCCAGCATATAATGCCGAAGACCATCGCGCCGACGAGGACCATGAAGGACACGATTGTCGCACAACCGAAGAACGGCCATTCGATGAAGGTCCAAAGGTAGACCTGCGACTTGAACATGACGCTCCAGCCGACGATGTAGCAGAGATTCAGGAAGAGGAACCCGGCCATGAGCACCGTCATCTCACGGCGGACGGAGAGCCAGCCCTGGGCATGTCGCGTCAGCATATCCTTCATGCAATCGAAATTGCATCAACCCTTACCATGACGATCCACGGGATGATGGTCTGTCGTTCACGACATCAGCTATGTGATCTCCAGTGGCACCGCAGTAGAGATTGGAACGCACCACCACCGTGAAAATGAAAAGAGCATAGTAGAGCGGCGAACGCTGCGCCAACAAAGCGATCTCGCTGTTTCGCAGCTGATCCATCCAGAGGCTGATGGCAGTGACAGTAAAGAATAGCGATAGCTGGAGGAACATCGAGTCGATCAGGAAGAACTGCGATCTCCGGTTAGCGCTTGCGGTCCGTTGTTGCATCACTGCTGCTCACCTTGTACTGACGCATCACCCGCGGAGGGGGCATCACTCGACGGATGGTAGCCGCGCTGTAGCCCTACTCTACGATGAGGACGCGCAAGGTTCAGCGCTAAATATGTCTTGGCGGCGCACCTTCACGATGAACCAAGCGAGGAACCCGGTCGATAGCAAGGCGGTGACGCTGAGTACAAGCTCCGGGATCTAGAGCGTACAGTCAGAAGAGTATCCGAGCGGTCGTCGCCGCAGGACTTGAACGGACCTGAAGCGCCAAGCGGGTGCTGAAGTACGACGGCATCACGTCAAAATGACATGGTGTACCGTTGCCCACGATGAGCGACCTGTATCTGAACTTGAAGTCTTCCGTGCGCCAGATGGTGTAGCTAGCCCATGCTGTTTGTAGCACGCGAGCGAAGACTACGGCCCAACTGTCATGGATACGAGATTCGTTAGATGGATGCACGCTGAAGAGGTGCCTCTGCCAAACATACATGTGTGGTATGGAGTTGTAGAGAATCTACGAAGGGAATGTGGTCAGTATGCACTGCGTACCGGAACTAAGGCACATACTCCGAAAGTGGACACTCCAAGCAGCCAGAACTGGGAACCGACCAAGGCAAGATCCTCTCTCTGAGAGTTGTCCAAACTTTTCGTCACATCAGTCGACCTCTCCACTATCGGCCAAGGATCTCGCTCACATTCGTCCGGGATATTCAAGCATGCGGGCGCACTGCTCGCTGAGCACTATGGTGCTGTCACCATTGTAGGTCAGCTCGGCACCAGTCACGTTCCCACTAGAAGGGTCGTGAACCGGGCGGAGGGAGCCGTCGTCTAAGGACCTGCGTATGTGGTCTGACTGGGGAAGTTTAGGGCCATCGCAGTTGCTACGAACACATGGCCGAGCGTACCGTCTCAACAAATCTGGACGTGAGCGTTCCCATCGCGTTCAACGTCATGCTGGTATCCCAGATAGTGATGCACTCCTTGTAGACATCTCCAATCGGTGCTGCCGTGCACAGCTTGAGGGTAAGGTCATCGCCATGCCGGAACAGCCGCGCGACCTCGTTCCGCGGCACCTGAGCAGTATGCAGGATATTGTTCACGAACGCGAATGTGCTGACATCCTCAGAGTACACGAACGCAGCGGTAAGTCCTTGAGCCAAGCAATGGATCACGCTGAGCAGGAAGAACGCGAGCGTGTGCGGGGTAAGGGTGATCCGGGCTAACTACGATGGGGGTCAGCTATCAATGAAGATAATTCCTCGAGAGTTGCTCAACTGACCGCAGACTTGAGATGAATCGCTGCTTTGCTCTTACTTTTTCCCATTTTATAGCGAAGTGGGACGAGAATCGGTTAGAGAGTGGGACTGTCAAAGCCCACGATGCAGCCAGGAGAGGAACGAACTTGCGAAGAAAGTGAAAGCAGAATAGCAGTAGAAAGAAGGGAATCGAAGAGGAGAGCAAGTCGTGCCGGCTCAGTCCTGGAGCCTGGGTACCTCGACTCGAAGGAAAAGAGGACGTAGAACGCGGGGGCAGCGCGCGTTAAGTAACCGCTCCGTACTGTAACAGTACGTCCTAGCGGCTGGCTCGAGCGCTCGCTTGAGAAAGAGATTGATGGTGTCGAGGGGCAGCAACGGTGGCAATGCGCGATCGTAATGACGACAACTAGTGCTTGATGGGATGGGCGGTCCTATAGTACTGTGATCGAAAGGGTTCCTTCAGGGGGGCGAGCATAATATCCTGCACGTCGAGGAAGACTTATACATTCGCTGTGTCGGCGAAGCCACGCTGCGGCGAAGTGCTGGAGCATTTCACGTCCGTTTTCTTGACCGGGAACCAGGCCGCCGGTAACGGAATATGGCGATTCGCGAGCGTGGGCGAGACTTGTACCCAAGCCACCGCCCCACCCACAATGATGAGTGGAAATCTTCTGGATGCCGTCAGGCAAGTTCGGTGTTAGCTGCCGCAGTAGTGCTGAGCATACCGGGTTCATTACCGGTGTCGAGATAGTGTTCATGCCGCTCGCATGGCCACGGTGGTGGAGGATCAAGCAAAGGATCACTGCAACCTGATCAAGATGTCATTCGTTCGCTTGCGCCGCGGCAACGCCCGATCTACCTGGGAAGTCAGCATCTTCAACAATGTGAGCGTTCCATTACACCAGCGAGATCGTCGTCGCAGTCTTGGACGAACAAGCGGCCATATCGCAAACGAAAATATGGTCCCGTCGCGCTCGTAAGCTTGAATCAACCCATTGCGCATCGTACCTTGAGACGCCAAACGGTGGCTACGGAGATGGTGGATTTGAGAGGCGGCCTCGTCATTCCTATGGAATCATGGATGGGTCGGCGGCATGTCCAGATACCAAGATTGATCGTCCGATATAAGAGGTCCGGCTCCGGCTGAGTTCATAGTACATCACAAGAACTTCGTGGTATAGTCTAATAGATACACGAACCGCGCTCGAATACGCTCGAGAAGCGGTTCCTCGATGCGAGAAGCGCGAGCACGGTCAATCATCGCTGGCCAAGTCGAATCCAGCCACATGCAATAGGGTGGCGAACTGCAGGGACACATCAATTTTGGAGTCCACGAGCAGTGTACAGACACCGGAGAGGGGTTGCGCACCTGAACCTTCGCAATAGACTTGATCTGCTCGAAGTCGTAGTTCTCGCGGTCGCTCAAGTCGCCTGGTGGTTAAGAATCAGTTTGCCTGTATGGGAAGCATTCACTTGGAGCACTGACCGCTGTTGTGGTACATCGGGTCGGCGATGGGGCCTGCACGTTCGAAGACTTGTGTAGCGGGGAATCCCTGCCCGTGGAAGCTCTGCAAACCGTATGTCAACAGAGCCTGTGGGCTAGGCAGACGGGGGACTTACCTGGTGGTCACTGCAGCAAGCCTGCACAACAGTCGCATTCTCAGCGAATCATACTCAATCGCCGCAATGCCTCACTCACCGGCGTGAAGCCGACCTTCAGCTCAGGGCTATAGATTGCGGACAGGTTCGCGATCAACTGAGTGACCTCGGGCGTGCCGATGCTGGGCTTCAGTGTCAGTCGGGACCCTCCTTGAACATCCGAAGATGCCTACCGATCAGGTAGCCCAAGCTGCGCAGGCTCACCGGGCGCATGGTACGCAAGCATATCGGCTTGGACCATGAGGGTCAGGTTCGCGCCCTTCTCGCGGAGCTCCTGCGCGTAGTACCGCGAGCCATAGAGACCCTGTTCCTCGCCCGAGAACGCACAAATCTGGACATTCTTCCGGAACTTGACGCCCTTGCGTGAGATGGCGCGTGCGATTCCGAGCAATGCAGTGGTACCGGAGCCGTCATCGTCCCCGCCAGGTGCACGGATGCTGCCGAACGTGCCTCGACTGTCGTAATGCGCGCTGATGAGGACGGTTTCGGTGGTGTCCTCTGATCCTTCGTACGAGCTGGCATTGCGTCAGACTACGGTGTATGCGCTTCCAGCACTCTCAAGACCATACCATATTACGTTGGGAGCGAATCCAGCAAGGTAAGGCTTGAGCTCGCAGGTTGCGCCGAGGTTCTCGAAGTTGCCCTTCAGCCATTCCGCGGCAATGAGGATACCTTTGGAAAACGAGTGACGCGAGACTATCTCGGACGTCGGCGACTCGCCGGTAAGGTACCGAACGTCCGCGCGCAATTGCGGCACAGAGATATTGTTGACGAGCGACGCCACGACAGGATCAAATTTCAGATTGGCAAGGATATCCTTGACGCGTTCGACCGCCTTGGATGGGACAGGGACGAACGGAACCGGTGCTGGTGGGAGCGGAGAGACCTTCCAGAAACGGGGCAGGTGCTGGTCGAGCGTCAGCGCTGTCTCGCTGTCGATGGAGATCAAGGCAGACGTCTCGGTGCGATGGAGGAGCTCAGCGCCCTTGCGGTCGCCGAAGACGACCTGCTCGCTGTCGGAGGCGATGGGAACTGCGCTAGGAAGCTGTGAGAGAAACACGTTGATCTCGTCGACGAACGTTGCCGGCCTTATGGACGGGTCAACGGCCTCATGCTCTAGCCAGACGAGCTGCTGTACATCGCCAGCGACCGGCACAAGAGAACCCTCGGTGAAGAGACTGGCGGTCTCAGTGACGCAGAGGTCGTCGTTCGTTATGAAGACGTCCTGCTGTCCGTGGGTGCCGTAGTAGTACTTAGAAAGACATGAGTCGGCGGCCTGTGGGTTGTGAGGAACAGCGAGCAATAGCGCAGCGGGGGCGACAGCGTTGACGAGCAGCATGGCGTCCTCGTCGTGGTGGTCGAGGACAAGCGGGCTACTTTAAGCTTATCGTCCTCAGCCGCTCTGGCGGCCGTCGCGGCTGCAGGGTCGGCAACTCCGGGTCCGGAATACGGACCGGGTCTCCCGTCCGCTGTGAGTCTTGAGGAACGCGAAAGTGTCCTCCTGAGGTTGATCTTATCGAATAGGTCCTATCTTCGTACTCGTTGATACCCAATGTTCGCGATAATAAACTATAATGTACACTGAGCCGAGGTCCGATGGATGCCCAATGTCCGGTAACTCCAATGCTACTGTAACATACTACCAACTCTCGATCCCGTAGCGCGGAAACCCTCGCTAGTGATCATAGGATGTCCATGTGTTCTGATGGCCATCGATGTGGTTGCTCGAAGAGTTTTGGATCGCGGATGTTGAGCATGAGACGAGTAATGAGCGTGGTCGAGATGCTAGATGTAGCGGATCAGTGAAGGGGTTCAGTCTTGAGTTCCCTATGAGCGGAGAGTTGTGCTTACACGTTGGTCATCGTCGTGCTGACACCCTTATATACAGGCTGTTCACGACGAGCGTCAGATTGCATCAAGGAGAATCCGACACTACGGTTTCCTACCTCAGCCAACTGTTGAATGGAAAGCGAGGATCAGCGATACGTGCAAGCGTCGAGCTTTGGAACTCACAATGTACGTCAGGATGTTGCACATATAGCAGACAAGAAGAATGCTGCAGAGACGCCATGGTGAGCTGACACCTAGACTTTTGTGACTCTGCCGTACGAACCCAAAATATATCGTTCCTGCTCAAGTCCGTGATGGAATCAGTCTCGAAGGTCAGAACGTCGATGAGGGAAGAAGCGATCTCCGCGCACCATCTCTGAGCATGACGTGAAACAAGCTGTGACTCCACGTCTTACCCACCCGGAGAGCTTGCACGAGGGTGAGAGCGAAGACGGTCGCGTCGAACACCAGGATCGAGCTCCACGCAGCGGCTAGATCTATGCGGGCGAACGTGACCTCAGCTATGGCGCGTATCCAGCTTCCCGTACGGAGATCTGCTTACAAGCACCCCTTTACGCACGCGGAGAGTTCACGCTCAGCATAGAGACGGAGGTCAGAGAAAAGTTGCACGGACTGCTTTTCCGACAAGGTCAAGTCGCACCCCGCGTATATTGCGACATCTTGGAAAGACCGAGGGTGTAGGCTGCGCACGCTGACGATTGCCCACTGCCAGACAAATAAGAAACTAATGAGCGGCCACGGTCGATGATACACACATGAGAGGGGCACGTACGACACTGACGCCACCGCCCACGGCACATATGGACGCGAGAACGTATACGACCGTACGATTCCGGTTGTAGAGTGCGTACGTGCGCAGCATCAACAGCACTATAGAGGCTCAGCGTTCGATCTCATTTTACCCGGCAGCGTGGACGTACCACCAACTATGCACTGAGTGAGCGCAGCGAGGATCTGATGATACAGCTGCAATTTCCGACATCTGTTCGACAGGATGAGGTTTGGCGTTTTACTAGGTTCTTTACAACATCTTACTCCTAACACGTATGCTGAGCAGTCAGCGACGTCAAGACACGTGAAGCAATGCGCTAAGAACATACAGTTTCGGGCAGCGCACCAAAGAACTCGACAACCACCGGTATGTGGCTGAGCACGGACATGTACCGATTCAGGAAGTAGAAGATCGACGCCCATGACCTTCCGCCCTTCCAGTACCGCTCGACCTCAGACGGGATGGTCAAGACGAAGTCGTACCACAAGACGCCTGTAGTAGAGTCATCAGGAACAAGCTGTCCGTCGTCCCCTGACGCCGCCGGGCGACTTGATAGCTCACCGAAAGCGATAGCTGCGAAGATTCGGTTGATATGGTTGGATTCAGCACTGAAACCGGCGGTAAGCAACCTTCGGCACCTCCTGAAGATGGTGCCAAATTCATGCACGACCTACATTGTGAGCACTTGCGCCTCAGGGGCAGCAATCATCGTATGTCGGACTCCGTTCTCGGCCCGGGATTTGCCGCAAACACCCCGTTCAGGAACAAGGAAAGCAAAAGAAGCCGCCGTTTGGTAGCCAGCGTGGCTTCGATGGCCAACAGTGAAGGCAGAGAAAAGGTAGAGAACGTACTGAGCTCACGCAAAGAGTGAGGGAAGACGAGGGGCAGGGCAGGGCGACGGGGTACGGGACACGGGATTAGGAGGCAGGTGTCAAGAGGCTAAACAAATCAGCCCAGTTTTCATTAGTGCGGACTTTGTCTTAGTCCCTAATACCGTCCACCTCAAGTTCAGGCCTGGACATGCGGAGGTGTCATTAATGACAATGTCATAGCCCGTCAAGCAGAGCCAGAGATGACAGATGTGGCAGCGCATCAGGAGTCTAGCCTACAAGGCCGTGGGACGGAGTTGAGAACCACTGCGCCATGTCAGATTTAGAGAAATGAGCTCATACTTGGGAGCTTGCAAGTACTCCTGGCATCAGCGCTCAGCTTCGAGCTGAAGGCGCGACGGAGGGCACAGAATGATCGATGAGGCGTAATATGTCAAAGAACAGGAGAGACTCGAGGGACTTGACCCAAGCAAATAGCCGCAACGGTGTCGATCATATTGATGGGTGATGCTAAATGCCCCGGGCTGTCATGCTCGCTGCGCGGTGGAATGGCGGGGCGATCCTAGGAAGGCAGAGCAATAAAGCGATGGTTGGCAGATCGCACGTAAGCGGTAGCCTTGGTGGGAGGCAGCAGAGAGGGGAGCATTTACGCTGGCCGTGTTTCATCGTTATGACTTACCGAGAAGTTACATGTACAGGTATGTTTCGCAGGATATGAATCTTCGCATCTTCTTAATTGTTATATAGCCCGTAGTGTAGCAAGTCTCGGCGGGAAGGAGGCAGGGAATTTGCAGACCAGATCCTCGCGGTGCCCAGGAGCCCGAGATCACAGGTTGCACCGGCCGCCGGGGCAGAGTTCGCAAGCCACAGGAACAGATACTACTATGACACGGGGCAACAACATGCATATGAATATCCGTTGGTTTCTTCAACATCCATCCATGTGCTTGACCGTCCTCATGACCAATATCACGGAACCCACCGCCTGCGAGGTTCTCGTACTCACAGACCTGGCACTCGGAGTCCTTCACGGCGCTGAAGTGCCTGTCGGGATCGGTCAATGCGACGAGAGGGATTCAGAAGTGGACACGCCGAAGCCGCACGGCCAAGCCTGACCGTCGCGACTTCAAGGACCTGAGAAGGAACGGGCAGCGCAAGCAACCGGCACCGAGGCACACAGAGGCAGACCCGCGCGTCAGAATGTCAAGCTGTGGGTTCCCGAGGGTCAAGTAAGACTGGAGCTTATGAGACGAGTGCGAGGGACTGGGAGGCACGGCTGATCGTGATGGCTTGACGGATGAGTAGTATCAGGTTCCTTGATGCTACCTGTCCAGAGCGGATCTGAGTCGTACAACGATCCTTCCCAGCTGTGGACATGGACGCTCGGCACCGATACCGACAACGCAGTAGCGCAGTGTAGGTTGCATACCCTATACCTGCAAAGACGCGCTGTCAGATGGAGCAATCGATCACAAAGAACGAGCCGGAAAAGTGATACGGTGTGGGCTCACCTCGTAGGATTGGCTTACACCGGCATCAGGCAGACGCTTCAGTGCTCGGCCAAGACGTACTCGATGATATCCTTCGGAATCAAGTATTCGGGCGGACATTCGCCTTTCTGTGCGCTCCGGACCTGCTCAGGCGTCACCGCCCAGCAGCCGTCTCCACCTCGGATGCGTGACAGCCAGTGCTCCTTCGCCTGCTGTGCGATCCTCCGCTGGAAGAACATAGGATACTCGCCCTCCCTGGTAATCTCGATCTGCTCGGAGGGCAGGAAGTAGCACGGTACGGGCGAGTGGTCTATATCACGCCATAGGAGGTAGAAGGCATCGTAGTGGTCGTAGACGTCCTCGTCCGGCCCGAGACCGAAGGGGTTGCCGGTATCGAATGGAGGGGGCGTCGGTTGGACGATGACTTGCTTGAGACCAGGGCACCAGCCCGCGCGCTCTGTTGCGGAAGCTATGGAGGATTGCGCGTCAGGTGCCGAGCGGTCGAGATAACGAGAGCGCGTACCGGAACAGATCGTCTGTATGGTATCCGAGCACGTCCAGCTTAGCCACCGGCGGGATACCTCGGACACGCGAAGATGCGTGAGCCGCGCCGTCTCGAACAAGCGGTGCGATAGGTGTCCTCTGTAGCAGTGCAGCCGCTCTAGCGCGGGGTACTCCACAGGCGGAAGCGAAGCACAGTCAAAAAGGACTTCCCGGGAGAGCATCATCTCCACCACGGTGCTGTCCACTATCAGCTCGCGGAGAGCGGTGAGCGCCAGCGGTCCCAAGTACGAGTAACGTTCGTCGTGACTCGGGGTGGCCGATGCAGGGTGAGAACTTCTACTTCATCTGCGACCATGTGCAAGAGCTCCGCCACGGGATCTCGGGCGAAATCTCGTATTACGCCGCCGACCCACGCCGCATTCGTGCCACCGGGAGTGACGGCTGAGATGAAGAGATGCCGGACCTTCGATGCGGTCTCCTTTCCGAGCGCCGCGCGTTCTTCCTGCAGAGACGCAACGAACCGCCCTACGTTCTCGTGGACGCTATAGCGCGCAGTCGGATGGAGCGCGACAGGGTCGGGCGTACGGTAGCGCGGAGGTGTCGGCATGTCTGGGACAGCGAGCAGGCCGTGTACCCACCATCGTCACATGCGAGGTCCACTATGTCCGCGAGAACTTCGAAGGCGAGTTGATCCATGGGTAGAGTGCGTCGTATTGCAAGGGATGATGCTCCTAGTTAGTATGCTCTACAGAGCCTCTAGTCATGCGCTGGCTTAGAGGACTGGATCAACTCGGAACTGTGTGAGAGGTTCCTGATCCTACGCGGGTGCGACCTGAGGCAACGATGAAGAGCAGACGCGTTCGTATGAAGGACACGGTGAGATGGCCGAGCGGTCTAAGGCGCCAGACTAAGGTAGTACACCTCCATGGAATCTGGTCCGAAAGGGCGTGGGTTCGAATCCCACTCTCATCACTTTTGTTTTATTTTTGAGCCTACTAAAGTACCTAGGGCTCATGCCCATCCACCATAGGACACCCTACATCACTTTGGAGGATTTCAGGAAAGGAGGAGGGAGTGCGGGAGGCCTCGCGAGAATACGGCGCAGCGCAGGGAGGTCAAAGCGGCTCTAAGCGCCGACTCGGAGCGCCGCTGCGGCTCCCTGAAGAGAATCGACTTTTCAGATCCCGGGCGACAGGCGCACCGCGGTCGAAACCATGAGAAGACTTGCCACAAAAGTACTGTATGTAGATTGACTGCCTCCT
The DNA here is from genome assembly GCA_022385805.1 of Pilatotrama ljubarskyi. Lineage (NCBI taxonomy): Eukaryota > Fungi > Basidiomycota > Agaricomycetes > Polyporales > Polyporaceae > Pilatotrama > Pilatotrama ljubarskyi. The sequence continues at coordinate 219,387 of MU277687.1, read as the reverse complement.
ATGCGTAGTGTACATTCCGATATAATACATGCTGGTTCACGTCGCTCGACCGCTGCGTGAGCGGAAGACGTCCCGAGTCCTCTCGACAACTGCTCCAGGTCTGCTGCCTCAACCACTCTGTCCATGCGCGGAGATGCCAGGCTCGAGTAAGCTCGTCCCCGGGTCCCTTCTCCGTTCTCGTAGATAGAGCGCGCGCATGCGTGCGACGCGCCTCACGCGAGGACGTCCCCGACGATCTCGACCGACTCGCCCGTCTCGCTGCGCGAGAGCGGCGGAGTCGTCAGCTTGCGCGCGACGCTCGGCGGCGCGTCCGTCAGCGGCTCCGTCTCGATCGCCTTGTCCGCCTTCGGCGGGCTCTGCTGCTGCTGCGCTGTACCGGCATTGGTCGGCGTCGAGCTAGACCTACGAGCACGGCGCACACGAAGGTTAACGACGATGCAGGCGAGGATACATCGGGATCATGGTACTCACTCCTGCTCGGCCCCGTTCGCGCCGTTCTCCTGCGCCTTGGCAGCGGCCTCCTTCGCAGCCTCGACGACCTCCTTCCCCTCCTCCCTCTTCGCCCTCTCCTCCTCCTCGCGCAGCTTCTCCCCCTCCCTCCGCGCCGCCTCCTTCAGCCTCTCCATCTCTACCGGGTTCCCGTCCGGCTTGAACGTGCCTCCCTCCGGATGTCTGTCCGCCGCGCTCTGCGCCTCCGCCGCCAAGCTACCCTTCGGCGGCGGATGCCCCAGCGCGCGCGCCTCCGCCGACGCGACCGCCGCGGCGGCCTCCTTCCCGAGCGTGCTCACGTTGATCCCGGACTCGCCATGAAGGTTGAGCTCACGGTCGGCTTTGATGCGCTCAGCGTCGCGGAGCGCGATCTCGCGGAGCGTGTCGTCGTCAAGGTGCGTGCCGTCACCGTCCGGGTGGCGTGCGGCGGCGCTCTGAGCTTCCGCGGCGAGCGAGCCAGGAGGCGGGCGGAAGCCGAGGGCGCGGTGTTCGTGCGACATGAGGACGCGGGCGGCGTCTGTGGGGTGAGGCGGGGTTGGTCAGCGTACTGTTCGCGTAGCTGTAGGGAACACAGGCAGAAAGGAGCCGATATCGCACGGGGCATGGGATGTGTCGCTCCTCATGCGAAACAGCGTGGAGGCAGGCACGAGCCCACGACGAGGATGGCTCTGACGCAGGGGGGAGAGGTGGGAGAAGCGTACCTGCACTGATCTTGTTGAGGTTCACGCTTGGGTCGGGTGGCGAGTGCCGTGCGGGAGTGACGTGTTTGTCGCTCCCGTTCACCGGTTTCGCGGTCGGCGGGAGCGCGTCCTTGTCCGCGCCCGTGTTCGTCTTACGTTCCGCCCTGCGCCAATCTCAATTTCTGCTCTTTCTCGGCGCAGGAGAGAAAAGGACGACTCACAAGATACGCAGAGCATCTTCCCGCGCGATCTCCTTGAGCTTCGCGGTGTCTGGTGGAGACGCGCCGGGCTTGCCCTCGGGGTGCTTCGCGGCGATGGACTGCACCTCTGCTGCGAACGAGCCGTGGGGAGGACGGAACCCGAGAATCTTGTGCTCCTCTGACATGACTTTCCGCGCCTCAGCTACAAAGTACCCGTCAATTCAGCGCGCTTCATGACATTGCAGGAGCCGGACGCACCCATGCTGACGGCGTCCAAGTCGATGCCGGCCGCCTTCGCGATATCGGAGGCGGCACTTGACGTCCTGCGGTGCCCTTTCGCCGACTTGACGCTTCCGTTGGGACTACCGCTTCTGTTCCCATTCGCACGCGCCGTGGACGCATTAAGAGCTACGGCCGCTGGGGGCGGGGAAGCGGTGGGAGGCTCGACGGCGGGGGTGTCGATGGCGCGGAGGACGTCGCCGGCGACGAGGGGCACCTCGGACGTCATGACCGCGGGCGGGGTCTTGGTAGTCGTGCTCGTCGACATTTGTCAGAGCGGTCGCGTTGGAGAGTGCTGAGATGTGCTAGGGGTCGAGTCGAGGGTGTCGGCGGAGAGTGCACTGGCTAGCTGAGAGGATAGGGGAGAGAGGAGAGAAAGGCTTATGTGGCTGGGGGCGGGTGTGGAGCGCAAGCGGGGGGCGCCTGGAGACGGTCATCGTTTGCGACGATTGGCGAGTCGAGGGAGGAGGAGCACAGGTGGCGCCCTCTGCCGTCATCCCAGCGCCTCCCCAGCCCCTGTTTCGACGCGCGCAGTCACACATCACGTGCTCAGCCTACGCGTCAGTGTCACACATTTCCTCCGCCTATGTACTTCAAGCTACTTCACCGACGTCCCCGCTACCGGGTCGCGACACTACGCGACAACAGTACTGTCTCCTTCAGACCGAGCTCCATGTCACTCCTTTTTACGATCGATCCCCCGTCGCGTGAGCCAGAAATACCTCAGCTGCTGTAAGTATATGTATATGTCGCCACCGCTGGCACCAGCCGCGACAGCTGTTGTCGTACGTCGGTCGCGTCCTGCCTTGCTTTCTGTCCTTCCACTGCTTTTCTCAGTTCTCTCGATCGAACCCGGGAGGAGTGCTTCTGAGAGAACGTTCTCCCCGGGTGCCCGAGGGCGGCCGCCTCGGACCTCGGGTTGTCATGGCACGCGCGTTGTGTATGTCACGCCGGGAACGCATGTCTGGGGGTAACTACTGGGTAACTTAGCATGTGGGGGATTTGCCTATCGTGATGCCGGCAAATTTTGAGGTCTTTTGTCGAGGGCTTCGTTGCGGCAAGCCCGGGCAAAAACAACGCGCGCTCGGACAGAACATACCGACCACACCGAACAAGCCGTCATTTCCTCAACTCCACCTCAAGATATTCACGACGCACGCCGCACGCCGCACTGAAGGAGAGGTCCATCGTGCTCTGTTTTATTGAGTCTCTCTGCTGCTACTACAAGATGAACAAAAAGGAGATAGCGCCATCGCCCCCGCGCGTCGTCGAGCGGGTAGCCAGGTCGTGTCTACACGGCGTTCGAGTGCACACACAACAAAGAGAGGGCAGAAAAGAGGAGTGAAAGCAATGCGGACTCGACGGCCGAGGCGTTGCGGGGTAATGCAAAGTGGGGGGGAATCATGTGGGCGGGGGCGTCCGGGACGGGACACGGAGAAGGTCGAACGCGATTAGCCGGCGCGATAACTTAGGGCAAGGGGTGTGCGGGGGGCGAGAGGGCGTGAAGAGGATGGGGTAGGGAGGGCAAGAGAGCGACGGCGCTTAGAAGTGGCGGCGGTTCTTGCCCTGGCCCTTCGCACTGAAGCGGCCACCCGCAGCGGCACCCTTGGCCGGCGCGGCGCCCTTCGCAGCACCAGCACCAGCGGCACCCTTCGCGGCACCAGCCTTGGCAGCACCGGCACCGGCACCAGCGGCGGCACCCTTGCCCGCACCAGCAGCTGCACCGGCACCCGCGGCGGCGTTACCGGCAGCAGCGGCGTTGCCGCCGTTGCCAGCGCCCGCGTTACCACCAGCGTTCGCGTTGTTCGAAACGGTGAACTGTAGTAGCATCCGTGGTCAGTCGATGAAAATGACGTGGGAGGCGCGCGGATACTCACGTAGACCATGTCGTCGAGCGAACCGTGCTGCGCGATGGCGACGAGCGCAGGCTGATGGTTCGCGGCGGCGTTGATGGACGCGAGACGGTAGGTGCCCTCGGGGAGGCCACCAGCGACCTCGACCGAGAGGACGCCGTTGACAGCCTTGTCGTTGAGCCCCTTGAAGAAGACGAAGTCGTTGAGGGGGTCCGTGGGCGTGGTCTGGTCGAGGGAGGTGAGCTTGTCGACCACGACGTGCGAGTGGCCCTGGATGTCGCCCTGCGCGTTCACGACCTGCGGCGCGGCGAAGTAGTTCTCCTGCGCATTCGTGAAGTGGCCCGTCTCGAGGTGCTGGATGGCCATCTGGATCGTGAAGTTCTGGTTCGCGGGGATGGTCGCGAAGTTCTTCGGGAAGACAAACTTGGACGACGGCATGTTCGCGGTCGAGGCGATCACGCCCATCGGCGCAGGGTTGCACGACCCAGTCTTGATCTGCTTGCCGTTGGTGATGGGCAGGTTGGGCACGGTCGCGCAGAAGTTGATGAAGTTGTTCGTCGACGTCAGGGAGGGGACTTGGCCAGCGGTGGGCCTGGGAGAGCGCATCCAATCAGCATGAGACGGCAGGGCGCGAGGCAGGGCATGGACTACTCACTGGTCCTGACCGTCGTTAGCGAAGCCGGTGGCGATGACCGACTGGACAAGGGTCAACGACGTCTGAGCGTCGCCGTTGTTGGCGCCACCAGCGGTAGCAGTCTGCATAAGACGAAGTCAGAAACCACTCTCAGGATCCGGCGTACAAGACCGTTGACTTACCGCACCGCCGTTCCCGGCAGCACCACCCTTGCCTGCGTTGTTGCCAGCAGCGGCACCGGCACCTGCGTTGTTGCCGGCAGCGGCCCCGGCACCAGTACCGGCGTTGTTACCGCCCTTGTTCGCGCCAGCGCCAGCGTTGTTACCGCCTTTGTTGGCACCTGCGCCCGCACCAGCACCAGTACCCTTGCCTGCGTTGCCCTTGCCCGCGCCGGGGTTGGCAGCGAGCACGGCACTTCCCGTCGACGCAGCGGCAGAGACGGTCTGGGTGACGGTTACTGTCTTTGCAGACGCCTGTGGGATAGCCAAAATGGGTGATCAGCGTGGGATGTAGAAGCGCACAATGTTCAAACATGAACGCTACTTACGGAGCAGGTGTCATCCTTCTTGGCGGCGACGGAGAGGGAGAGGGAGAGGAGAGCAAAGAGGACTGCCTTCTTGGAGAACATGATTGCTGATACCCGTTAAATTGAAAACGACGACCGGCCGAGAGAAGGAGGGAATGCAATGCTTTGTGAGCTCGAAGAGAAACAAACGACCCCGGGTCGCGTAAGGGAAAGCAGTAGGCACCGGCCTGAGACGAGGGCGAGCAACAGCTCAGCAGAGAGAAAACGAGAGCGGAGGAAGGGGGAGGGGGATGATGGTGAAGAAGACGGACGGGCACGAGCAGCGTTATATACGATCGGAGACGCCGGCGGTGATTGGCCTGAAGGATGCGGCGGCTAATCAGAAGAGGGGAGCAGTCGGTCGGTCTCCACGTCAACGCCCTCCCGATCCGCTATCGCTCAGAACGGGGCTCGTCGCCACGGCGATACCCACTCACATCCGGTCAGACTCCTCCACTTTGCAGCCAATCCCCATCAGCCCATCCTCCGAGGCCGACTTGCATTGCCAGCGAAGACGCACTGCACACAGGGATTCCGTGCATTGACAATGACTGCCACGGCACCTGATGCACACAGACCAAGTGTACAGGAACCTGCAGGGCGACAGTTCGTTTCATCCACATCGGACGGACGTGATGCATTTCGTGGCCGGCCGCCAGCGCCAGGCACTGTAGCAGGATCGCAAGTGGCGGCAGAGGCCGGCAGACGAGCTATTTTCGCACCATCTCAGAGTGCTGCAGCGAGCGATCTTTGCGCCTGTCGTGATGAGCCCTCTCTTTCGTCGCCCGCTTCGTCAGACTTCCGCCGGTAATCCTCCTCCCTCATCACCATGTTGCCCGCCTCCCTCGACCACACAGCTGACCGAGTGCGAGAGCGCAGAATCCAGAGTCTGAGGCAGCATCTCCTCCTCTTCTGACAAGAGTGATGGTGCTTTGACAGTTGTCCGTTCGTGCCAGACACGCGACGATACCCACGACAGGCTGACAGAACACGTCTCCTGATGATGCCCACAAAATTGCCTCCCCGCTCACTCGGCCACGCGCATCTCCCCGCCAGACCTTCCCGCGCGCGTCCCGGACGCCGCTCCGGCTTGCTCCTCGGTGCCTTGCCATGCAACTGCCGCAGGAACCATCCCGGCACACATCTTAGAGCACCCTCCCGTGACGCCCTCCTGCTTCGACACGTTCGGCCGCTCGCGTTGCGACTTCGGCCTTGTTTGGGCACGAGACGTTCGACAACGAGGAGGCAACCACAAACTTAAGTACACAAGTACACAGTTGCCATGTACCGTACGCGAGCCAGTACTCGCCGAATACGAACACAAAGGCACGCCTTCGTGGCCTTCTCCATGTCGACCCGGCATGCGGTAAGCAGCGGCTGGAAATGCCTCATCACCTCGATCTCCAGGCACATCTCCCATCCGTCCACTGTACATCCATCGCTCATCGACGTCCAGCCTGTCCCTCCTGTCAATGTCAGCACTATGTCAGCGCGCGGTAGAAGTTAGAAAACGCACGCATCAGTCCCAAGTTAGAACTTCCTCTCACCTCTCAAGCCGATCATTAACTGAGCCCGCACACGCTATTACAACTCTACGACATCCGCATCCATGGCCATCACCTTCGCCAGCTGCCCCCGCACCGAGGATCACACCGTACTGACGCGCCGCCGCACTCGAGCCGTGACGCGCGCGCTCATACTTCCCGTTCCGTCCTTTTCGTCCCGAGTCGGTGAGCGTCCGTATCGTAATTCGGAATTGCTTTCAATAGCTTGAGAACGAAGCGGTCTGCGACCAGTCGCGTCGTCGGTGTTTCGACGGCCTCGGTTGATGGTCGAGTCTCGAGGCTCCCGGCGATGCGCCTCGGTTGGGGTCATGGGTGCATACTACGGGCACGCTCGGGGACGTCTTACATCGCGCTCAGTGCGACGGAGGTGATGCGCCTCTCTCTGGCTATGCACATCTACTTTATGATCGCCAGGACCAGTGCTCGCACAGAAGCTGCTTTGATGAGACGGCATCGGTCCGCACACTGGGTAGGCATCTTTGTGCAGCGCTGCTTGAACTTTCAAGCTCTTGTCATGACGTGCAGCTGGCAGGACACGTCCGGCGCAGTGCCCCGTGCTCCGAGTTCTTGCTCGATGATAGCTTGGAGATGCCGGTGTCGACAGCCACACGGGACGTGCGCTCTCAATCCGGGCTGTCTGCTGTCTTACGGTGAGGGATCCCATCGTTGCGGGACTCGGAGGTCCGAGCAGGATCCCCGGAGCCCGAATCACGGACGGGCCTAGGAGTTGATTCGAAGTCGTTCGGCGCTCCTAGTGCGCCTTCCGTCTCCCTCTCCCTCTCACTCGATCCGCGATGACTTTGGCGAACAGAACATCCCCTCAGGCATGCATGTGCACTACGTGTATCCTCTATTAGCCTATGCTCCCTTCTCACAGAGAGCGCCCCGGCATCGCCAACTTGGACGAATCCAGACATTGTCAGTTCCACCACCGCAGTGCATATGTCCGCATCGCGAGATATTCCGCGGGCGAATATGACGTGCTCGCGTTCAAACGTTCAAGCCGGGCAGTGGTCGCCACCGGCCCACTTCCACCTTGACCAGATCCGAGCTCAGCTGTGCCTGCTGGGGTGCATATATCTGCTCATCGCGGTCAGGGAGATGCTAACTGCACCGGCACAGGCGCGGATATCTCTTCAAGGCCGATGGGCGATGAGGCCTGATGTGCGACACTCGGTGCGCGGGCAGGGCGGGCAGGAGGGAACGTACCAGTTACGGACAGTCGTGAGCTAGGGAAATCGGCCAGCTTATATGCGGCCGAGCCAGAGCTTGTTTAGCTCTCCCTCCCACACTAGACGCTTCCCGATCGTCAGGCACGAGGCAGACCTGTTCTGAAGACCGTGCGGATTTCACATACATGTCAGTGGCCGCGGCGGACCTCCGCGACGTGCAGGCTCAGCGCTCAACACGAGGCTCGTTTCGCCTACCTCGTATTTTTCTCTGCATACCCCATTTCATGAGGTCTCGATGGCTATCCCGAGTGGACATCTCAGCGATAACTCGCAAGGCAGTGGCAGGAAAGCGAGAACGGTCAACCGGCCGACGGGCAGGCAGTCCGACGCCCGGCGGAGTCACCGCCTCCGAGCGCGGACCTCCAGTACTGGTTGTGGGTGTATATGTATCCCACACCCCCAGCTCGGACTCCCGATCCCGCGAACCTCAGGACGCCGGCCTCGCGCACGCTATTCCTGTCACAGCTTTCCCCATCCTAGGCTCAGAGCTCCTCGGGATCAGGGCCACCATGCTGCCAAGGTTCAGCCGCCAAGACGATCTGTATTTGCCCCTTCCCCGCAAGTCCCCGCAGTGCTGCTGCGGATCCGGGATCGGTGTCTCGGGCAGCAAAAATAGGAATTCGCCGAGGGGCGCACGCGTGCGCGTATCCTTAGGAGGCCGTGAGCCTCTGGCAGAAGGGAAGGGGAAAGTAGAAGACCAAAGTTGTGGAAGGCCCGGGTCGTGGGCGACGGGGATGACGATCACGGGAGGCAGTTCAGCGGCGTGTCCTCTTAGGTTACTTCGAGCGAGGAAAGGTTACGTGCTTTGGGTACACGCTGTCGAACAACCATGACACGGGCGAGAAGAGTAGCAAGGACGTCGACATCGATCCCATGACACGCCAGCGACCTTCCGGAGGACTGGCACCCGTCCACGGTAAAAAATGCCAGGGAGTCGACCACAATTAGATCATTACTGCGCCGCGTAGCGACAACGGCCACGCCCCCAACTAAACGATACATAGCAAGCGGTGACCAATAACCTGTGAAAAGCGACAGCGAGCCCGGCCCACATGGACCGAGAGCCCAATGGAAATACAAGTACACTACGCCGAGGCATACTGATATCATCCTGCTGGTATATAAGTTACCGCGCTGACGCAGCCTGCGCTACGCCGTGCACGGAGAGGGTGAGCGAGGAATAGGATGATGGGGGGGTAACGGGCGCGTGAGTACTGCTAGCAGACTCTAGCCCGGTCCACGTGAACGAAGGATAGGCGTGCTGCATTCAATGTAGACGGCCATCAGGTATGGAGGAGGGATCAAGGGAGCACGGACGAGGCATGCGCCGGTCACTCCACGTCGATATGGAAGCTGGTAACCTGCGGGAGGTACGCCGCACCGGCAAGGTCCAGGACGTGCACGTCGTCGAACACCTCTATGCCGTTGAAGCCACCGAACACGAACAGGCGGCTGTCCGCGAGACATGCGGCGTGGTATCCACGGGCGGAAGGTGGTTTGCCGGCGACCTGGCGAGGCTCATACTGCAGCGACACTGACAACACGTCTCGTCAACGGACGGAACACTCAAAGGCCGACGGCGGAACGCACCGAGGTTGAAAAGTAATAGGTCCTGCATGTAATCCCGCCCGTCGTGCCCGCCGGATATGAAGAGGTACGAGCCCACTTGTGTCGCGGTGTGCGAGAGCCGCTTGTGGTTTTCGCCGAGCTTGACCAAACTCCAAAGGAGGGTTTCTACCAGCTTGGTGAGCGGCACATCGTATACCATCGCGCTTGAAGCCTACCGAGATTCAGACACCATATATCCGAGAAGCACTCTCGCCCATCGCTCCCGCCAACGATGACCATCACGTTGCCAATGAGGTTCGCGGTATGGTACCCACGGGGCGACGGTTTCTTGCCGCGCGTCTCGACCTGCTCCCAACGCAACCGCTCCAGACCACCAGAGAGGTCGAGCGTCCAGACGTCGTTGAGTGCCATACTGCCGTTTCCGCCTCCAAATATCCACAGCTTGTTCTTGAACAGCACTGATGTATGCGCCCGCCGCGGCGGAGGGAAAACACAGGTGCGCTGGTCTTCCGGCGTGTTGCTAGATAGAGGGTGATACCAGTGTCGCATGACCGTGTCGAGCACGTAGACATCGTTGTAGTAGTCCGCGCTCTCGCCGCCTCCGAAGACGTAGATCTTCCGGTCGACAAGCGTCGCGGTGTGCGCGCGGCATGGCTTGGGTATATCGCCTTCGACGTTCGGATGTGTCCACTGCATCGTCTCTAACCTGTCTGTCTTAGAACTGACCTGTTGCGCAGCGGTCTAGACCGGCACAGGTACGCACCTGTATTGAAGAGGAATACGTCCCGCCAACACGACCGCTCGTCGCACCCGCCGAAGAGCCACGCCATGTTGTCGATGAGCGTCACGCTATGCGCCCGCAAACCCCGCGGGGGCATTTGTCCAAAGACGGGCGCCCGGCTCCAATGCATGAGTGTCGCCGGGGCGAGCTCGACGTCTTTCGAGTGCGGGAGGTGTGGGGTGTTCCGCGTCCTGTGTGTGGGCTGCTGTGCAGCGCCATTCTCGGCAGCCTTGCCGTTGCGCCCCTCGCGGTCCCGTCCACTCTGACCGCGCTCCTCACGAGCCTTGTCCTTGTCGCGCTCCTTCTCCTTCGCCGCCGCGGGAGAGCGAGAGCGATGCTTCCGGGGAGTCGTCACGCCGCTCAATGTATCCCCGCTCGCTGATCTCGCGGTCGCCGATCGTACAAGATTGGCTGGCGTCCGTGTACCCGATGGTGTTCTTGACGAGGAGGCACTAGCGAGACTGGTAGTGCTCGTTGCCGCCTTGAAAGTGGTAGCCGAGCCGGTGACAGAGTGGTGGAAGTACGGCGAGCGCGAGCTGGGTGTAAGAGGACCCTCTTCAGGCACCTCGCTCAGCGTCCCCATTCTCGGCGAGTCTAAACCCGGGGAGGGGTGACTGGAGGGCATAGCGGAGGAGAGCGGGCAACGGGCTAGGCGACGGAGAAGACGATGAGCTCGAGTGCTTCAAGCGCCCAGGGACGCGTACATATAGCATTCCGGGCAAATGCGCGCTTGCGCTCTGCGATCACTGGAATGCCTCCGTCTCCGCGTGGCCGACGCACGCCGCCCACGATGCCGGGCGGGGTAATCTGTGTAACCAACCCCAGGGCGGGGTCCGGACGTTGAGGTGATGGCGCAAGAGATGGCATAAGACAATTCCGCTATGCTACAGATCGATATTCGTATTGTACAAATCGTCCAGCAGCTACAAGACGGAGGAGCTCGAGATGGATGCACTTGAAAGAGTCGAGTCGATCGTTATCATACGCCCGCCTCTGCCAGTGTTCGAGAGCCACCGTCTGCTGCGTTTTGGTCTGCCAGACTTTGCGCAATGACGGCGATGTTGTCTGAAGGAGGCTCGTAGCCCAGGGTCCGATGCTCTTCCGAGTACAAGAACGCGGCGAGTTCTGGATGTGGACTGAGCGATAGCCCCGATACGCCCTGAAGAGCTGATGCTCACCCTTGGTCACTGGCTGAGCCCCTCGCCTGGCGACAGCAACTTGTGCTTGTGCTGCAAGAGATCCACTGGGAGGCGTGTAGCCCAAGCTGCAACGCAATGAGCGGTATGTTCAGGGCACATAACGGGAGAGACTGAACGTACAACTTATGCTCTAGCGACTCGAGTAGCTGTGCCTCCTGCTTGGTGATCGTATGCAGATTGATGCATGGGACCGTATCAGGTTCACGTTCAGCACTAGAAGTCCAGATGATGAGCAGTGAGTGCCTGCATCTAAAACATGACACTCACGCTACTCTCTGTGCATCCTCCCGCGCTGCTTTTACCAAAGTGATGGGGTCAGGATGCTCGACGCCAGGCTCCCCTTGAGGATGGTGTGCGGCTGCCGCTTGTGCTTCCGCCGCGAGGGAGCCTGCGGGAGGACGGAAACCAAGCTCGCTGTGTTCTTCCGACATGATCTGATTCGCCTCGTCTGCACGTCATGAGATGTCAGCAGTGTGCGATGGACTAAGGCTACGGAGAACCCACTCCTGCCTACGCCGCGCAAGTCGATCCCGAGTGTTTCTGCGGCGGAGAGCTGGCGCGCTTTGCTAGGGACGGTGATATGCTGCATCTTGTATGAAGGCTGTCCGCCCAGCTCTCCTCTGCATAGCCATCCCTGCTCAGTAACCCTTCCGCAGCGTAGCATACAAAGCCGACTCACGCTACGCGAACAGCATCTGCTTCGGCGGCCTCTGCTAGTGCCTTCTCGTTCGGCGGTATGAGGCTGCCTTCTGGGTGGCGTGCAGCAGCAGACTGCGCCTGGGCAGCTAGCGACCCTTCTGGGGGACGGTATCCCAGCGCTCTGTGCTCCTCCGAGACGATCTTTCTCGCCTCGGCTTCGAGTTATCCTCGTCAGTCGCCACGTGAGTACCACCAATATTATAGAGCATAGTCACCTTCGCCAATACTGTCCAGATCTATACTCGCAGTTGTAGAAGCGGTGGTACGAGGCGGCGTCGGTGGTTTCAACGCGGGCGGAGGCTCCAGCGGCGGAAGCGGCTCAGTGTCCTGCAGTATGCGCACGGCATCGACATATGCGGCCTTTTCGAGGAAGGGCGTGTTCGAGGAGGTCATCGTTGTATGGCACAGCAGTCGTCGTCGACGGAAAAGTTGGACATGGACATCTTGGGCTGCAAGTGGGACGTCGGGAGGACACAAGTGGGGAAGTCGACGTCATGGCCGACGCACTTCCCCGGACTCCGGACAATCCGGAATCGGGCGGCGGGCGCGGAGGTAAATCGCCGTTGATCCGTCTCCCCGCACGGGCGCCCCGATGCTTCCAGCTATGCTGGCAAGCATACGCCGCGTCCTCGCTGCCCTGGTTGAACCGCAGCTCTGTGCGGCGCACTCGACCGGAAAGACACGACACAGCGAGTAGGGAGATTCGCATAAATTAAACCGAATATAACGAACGAACAAGTACACCATCATCGTCTAGTATTACAGGACGTCGTTCGTGTTACAACGGACGCGACGCGCGCACGCGTCCGCAGACGAAGCTATACGACTAGCGAGGTACGAAGGATAATACATAGAACGGAACGCGAACCGACAAGACGAGAAAAGGAGGCGGTGAGTCCTGAGGTTTTGGGAGTAATATACGAGCAGCGAGCAGAGAGGCGATAAGACGAGACGGAGGGTCAAGAGACACGGAGTATCTAGCAGGCATACACACAGGACAACAGTACGAAACCCGGAGGACGGAGGAGAGCGCATGTAGACGAGCGAAGGGGATTGGCTTCACTCGTCATCATCGTCTCCGCCGCTGCCGGCACTGTCGGGCTTCTTGTGCTGTGGTCCACGGTAAGCATGGGGATGACTCCGTAGCAGCGAGTGCACACGTACGTTGTAATCTGACTTCTCCTGCTCGGCGCGTGCCTTGTCCGCCGCTGCCTGGTCGATGTAGGGCTGTGGCGCATACAGCCGTAAGTACTTGAATACACGAGGACGCCGAGGCGCATACCTTCTTCTCCTCCTCGTCGAGCTCCTTCCACTTCGCTCCGAGGAGCTTGCCGATTTCACCTATCGCGCGCCTTATCAGTCTCCGAACTGTCCCACGACGGCAGCGACGTCGAGCACTCACCGAAACCCGCGTCGGGGTTCTCAGCCTTGATCCTCTCTCTCCAGTCCTGGCTGAAGAACATGTATGCGGACAGTGCCCGCTTGGGTGCCTTCGGGTCCTTCTTGCTCTTCGCTTTCGGCGCCTTGTCCTGCTTCTCGGCCGCCCTCCTCTGCAAAGGACGCACAATCAGCACTGCTCGGCGCACTACAATGGCTCCAGAACGGGGCACCGCATATATGGGGGCATGAGAGGACATATGCGTACCTTGGTCGTCTTAGTCGTTTCCTTCGGCATCTGTAAACGAAGGACAGGGGTGAGCAGCACGTCCTACACGTCCTCGAGCAATGCGGAAGCGCGGCAGGGCGGTCGACACGCCCCCGAACGCGTCCACGCGGGACGCGTCTGGGCGCGACGCGCCGCCCCGCACCTCCTGCGCGTCGGCGACGGCGACAGCGCAGAGAGGATCGATGGCGCGCGAGCATCAGATAAGGCGCAATGGACCGCCGCAACTCACCTCTAACAAATGTGGGCGGGGGACGGGTGTCGGTGAGAGTGTGTGTGCTGGGCGCAGGCGGGGGCAGGCAGGGCAGCGCTAGGCGCAGGCGTAGGCAGAGGAAAATGGCTGGTGCTGCTGGCTGGCTGGTGAGAGGGCTCTGCCTTGGTGGGGGCGCAGGCTGCGCTGTGAGAATCCGCGTTAAACAACCATCCCGTTACGTAAGCAGATCTGTGACAGCGCGCACATGACCCACCGCACGGACCAGCGCACTCGTGACGCGACCGTGTTTCGTGACTGTGACGATCCCCCTTGCGGTCTCAGATCCGAATCGCGACCGCGTCGCTCAGGTCGCTCGCACCCTGACAGCGGGGGCAAGGGGTTGTGATGCTGCACGCGATCGCAGTCCACCGTCGACATCTTCCTAGCATTCAGTACCGGGGTATACACGGGTTACACGGGCAACACAGGATACACGCTTATGGAAACAGATTAGCGTATACACGGGCCGTTCGTTCGCGTCAAGGACCACTCGGGCACATTATACGAGTAGCGGAGGAAGGGGGTCCTCGTTCCGGCGGTCCAGGATGTCATAGTGCCCCGGTCTTCGTAGGAATGGACGATTAACCCGGTGAGACACCTCAGGATGCAGAGCTCCATACCTGTACAGCAAGTTGACGGGCTCCGCGTTTGGATCCGGTGCATTCTGGAACGAGACGAAGCTGACCGTGCCTTGTGCATCATGTCCGTCGAGGTATGCTACATTGATGTTTGCCTTCAGCATCTTCGAGAGGGCTGCGATTTGGACGTGGTCTGGGCCATACTGGGTGTCAGGAAGACCGCTGTGCAAGAGGCGAAGGATAACGCGCCAGCTTCCTTCCCGATAGCCTCGACAAAGTTGTTGCAGAAGCTCTCCGGGTCCATAGGATCTCCTGTCTCTGGGTTGAACAGGAATGGAGCGTAGTTGTCCGCCTCGGACTTGATCTGCGCGGAGGCGAGGAGGCGCAGGTACATGACAATCGAGTTGGACACTGAGCGGGCGTGAGCAGATGGTCGTCAGATGGCCGGTAGTGCGAAAGGTGGGGGAATATGAGCACCTTCAGGGACATTGAATGCCTCAAGAAGCGATGCGATTGTCAAGAGGCTCCCGTCTTCGCGGGGATAAACCACCCGGTTGATCAGGCCCACGAATGCGTCGTAGAAGTCCTCAAACACCATGCTCTGGAACCCTACTTGTTCAAGGAAAGGTGGGGTGGTCTCAAGCACGGAAACCGCGCTGCTGACAGCGAGCGCTGGTTCGGTCGCGTGCAGAATCCGCTCAATGTACGCGAACGCCAACGCTGTACGCGCGTCAGTCTCTCCTGCCTTGCACAGGACGAAAGCGGGTACTCACAACGATAGAAGCAATCACCTGTGCATCATGCAGATGGTGAGTATGATCTCGCACCATATTAGTGATATGTGGCTCATGGTGCTGACCGTCTCCGCGAGTCCGCCGGATGCCAATCCAGCCCTGGTTCATGAGCCAGTCGATCTGCTTGACGAACGTCTGCGAGCCATTCTCGTACTCGGCTCGAAGAGTCGTCATAGGCGCGAGAGGCGAGATGAGCGGCCGGTCCTCGACGGGTAGCCCATCTCCTGGGAAGGTCTGCAAGACGTTCACCGGTCAGCATGAGTGGCGAAATGCGAAATGCGATGGACGCGCACTTGCACGCCGTCGAAGAGTCCAGCAGGTGGGAGAGCTGTTATAGAGGTCACGCCACACCCGATCAGCGGTCCCAAGTCTACCGCAGGCATCTACGAGGCGCGTACCATGGGGATCGTCCGGGTCTGCGGGCATGTCTATCCACGACGGCTGGCCCTGCTCTGGCTCGTCTACGTCGGGCAGATCGGTAACCTTGAGCTTTGCTGCACCGCGAGACGAGACGCGTCAGTGTAATCGTCGAGGGCAAGCGGCGCGCCACCGCCGCGACGCGACTTCGGGAACTTTGTATGGCACTCACGCGCTTCGGGCGACTGCGAAATCGGCGCGGGATCCGTATGCGTCGCAGGAGCCTTGCCGCGGTTGGTCGTGTTGCTGAACGGCATGGGCTCGGACATGTTGGGTATCGTCGAAGTAGAGGACCAGGACTGTTGCTCTTTATACGATGGTGGAGAGGTTCAACTTTTGTACTGATACACCGCCCCAGCCATGCGCCATGACCTTTCAGTGAAGTGCTAGAAGGGAGCGGAAGATGCCGATGTCGATATCTGGATATAGGAACGTCTTTCAGCAGACAATAACGGGCGTTTCTTCCACCATCGAGGTCGTTGAGTGGTCCGCGGGACAGATGATTTGGACTCCGTGCATTAATATTGTGCAGACCATGATGGGTACGCATGCGCTGCTCAAACTTGCGCGTAGAGCGACCGAGATCTGACGTCGTCGGTTCGCAGATCTGAGATTTGTGCGGTAAAGTGCGGTAAGCGCCCAAAATTCGTCTTGACTCTGCACTTCCCTTTTGACCTCGCACTCATACGCAGAGGCTATCTTGCATTCGCGCGACATTTCTGCGTTACAACGAACTTCTGCGGACGTGTTTTTGACTTGAGGACATCGAGAGGTCGCAGCTGAGCTCGGAGCGGACAGTGCGTACTGATCGACTTGTATGACCGGTGGCTTCAGCTACCGCCTCTTACGACCCTACGCAAGATTCACCCGCATGGAGCCCTACAAGAACTGGTCCCGCGAGGAGCTCATCGCCCGGCTGCAGCAGCTGGACCCGCACCACGACCGCCCCCGGCCGGCGCATCAGCAGGAGCCGCTCCGAAAGGCGAAGCCGTTCGACTTCAACGCATACCCGAAGCGTAAGATCGCGCTCAAATTCACGTACAATGGTATCCACTACGGCGGGATGGAGTTCCAGAAGGACCCCGTACTGCCGACGGTTGAGGGCGTCCTGTTCGACGCCCTGGTGCATACGAAGCTGGTGGACCGTGAAGGAGGGTTGGAGGGATGCGGATGGCAGCGGTGTGGTCGGACGGACAAGGGCGTGAGCGCGGGCGGGCAGGTGGTCAGTTTGTGGGTCCGGAGCAGCTCGAATGCGAAGGCAGCTGTTACGGAGAATACGGAGAATGCCCCGGAGTCGCAGGAGGCGCAGCCCACCCCCGACCCGGACACTCAAGAGTCCGCCGAGGACGGTCCAGGACTCGAAGGAGACTTTGGCCTCATGGGCGATTTAGATGAACCACCTACGAACGGCTCCATGCCCGCAAAACCACCACCACAAGAATCGGCTGAGGACGATAACTGCGCGTACGTGTACAAGCTCAACCATATCCTCCCACCAACCATCCGCATCCTCGCTTGGTCACCAGTCGCAGACGACTTTTCGGCACGGCATAGCTGCCGATGGCGACACTACAAGTATTTCTTCTCTCCCAAAGGACTGGACCTCGCCGCGATGTCCGATGCAGCAGCGCGTCTCGTCGGAGAGCACGACTTCCGGAACCTCTGCAAGATCGACCCCGGAAAGCAGCTCACCGTCTTCACGCGTCGAATTCTACATGCTTCGATCGACCCCGTGGACCCCGCGCGTACCAGCGGAGATGGCGTGCTATACGTCTTCAACCTCCGGGGAAACGCGTTCCTGTACAACATGGTCCGCCACATCATGGCGATCCTCTTCCTCGTCGGCACCGGGCTCGAGCACCCCTCCGTCATGACCGCACTGCTCAACGCCGACCCAGCAAACCCCCTCCCGCCCTTCCGGGAAGGCGAGCCCGCGCCTCCAGTTGTGACAGGCAAACCGGAGTACATCATCGCGGACCCCCTTCCCCTGATGCTATGGGAGTGCGGGTACGACGAGGGCGCGCTCGACTGGCGCGTCGATCCTGCGAAGACGCAAGGAGGGGAGACGGCGAAGAGCCCGCTGCGGGGCATGATGTGCGCGCACGAGCGCGCGGTCATCGGGGCCGCGCTCGAGGAGCACTTCCTGAAGGCAGCGGAGAAGCACCATACGCCTCCGAAACCGTACTTCCCCATCGGGGCGCCGGGCGTGGACGCGCTCTCGCCGGGTGCGATGATGAGTTTGCCACTAGGAGGCGGGATGGTGAAGCGCGCGGCAACCTATACGCCGTTGCTGGAGCGCAAGCGCATGCTGACGCCGGAAGAGGTGAACGAGCGGTATAGGCTGGGTAGGGGTGCGAAGAGGCTCGAGCGGAGAGCGGCTGCAGCCGCGGTCGACGATGTGGACGAGTGAGCCTTCTCCGCTCGCTCTGCTGTGGTCCAACTTCAGAGCGGCGATTGTGCTAGAGTCTAGAGTCACACAAATATATCCCTGCATCTCTATATCTACAGTTACATTCCCCTAAGTACACTAATTGTTTTGCTTCTTCCCATTTTCCAGTCAAACACCCCCCGAGCACGCGCAGGTCAAGTGCTCATTCGCATACCACGGACCAGTCCTCCCAGTCGAACTTGCCGTCCTGGATCTCGGTAATGCGCTCGTACAGCGCGCGGCCGACAGGGCCGAGGCCGCCCTCATGCGTGGGCAGGACGACATCCTTACCTTCATAGCCGATGCGACCGATCGCGGCCACGACGACGGCGGTGCCGACGCCGAACGCCTCGAGCAGACGACCTTCCTGAGCCCACGCGCTGAGCTCTGACATGGTGAGCTCACGCTCGGACGCGTGGAGACGGACGGAAGGAGGGAGGTTCGGCAGGACCATGCGGGAGGGGTGCGCAGAGGCGAGCGCGAGGATAGAGTCGCGCGTGACACCAGGCAGGATCGTCCCGTCCAGCGGGGGAGTGTACACGTCGAGGTCTGCAGAGACGGCCTATTGTTAGTACTTATCGGACTGCGACGACCGCGGAGAAGTACGCACCACCGTCATCCCTGCGCACGACGACGAAGAAGTTCATGGCCCCCGCTTCGGTGATCTTCTCGCCGAGGAGCCATAGGCACTGATCGTAGCCAAGCTTCGCGGCGTACTGCTGGGGCTTGAAGGTCGGTGCGTAGTTGAGCGCGAGCTTGTACCCGCCAGTGCCTCCGGGCCATGCACGCACGGTCTCGCCAACGGCGAGCAGCGAGATGGGTCGCGCGCCCGTGCGGAAGTAAGGGCCAGTCGGTGAGCAGATCACGTAGAGGACGGCGGAATCTGAGGCGGCGACGCCGAGGGCTGTCAGAAGGCAAGAGAGAACGTCAGATTGCGGTGGGAACGGAAGAAGAGGAGAAGGCGAATACATGAGCGCGTGCCGATGATTGTGGGGCGGATGTAGAGGCTGTGGCCCTTTTGCGTGGGTATCCATCGCTGTTCAATGGCGACGAGACGCTTGATGAGCTTGAGAAGCTCGTTCGTATCAAATGGAGGGAGAGCAACGCGGCCCGCGGACATTGCCATACGGGCCATGTTCTTGTTGGGGCGGAACAGCCTGGGCTTGCCATTGGGGTCCAAGTACGCCTACGGGTTGTAAGTCGCCTCATGCTCGAGTACTTCGGAGCTTGTGAATCGGCATACCTTCATGCCCTCAAAGACATTGGTGGCATATTGGAAGCAGGAGCTCGCAGGGTCAAGGGCAAGGGGCCCGTAAGGCTTGATCTCGGGTGTTGACCACCCGTTGACGGGGTCGTAGGAGACGACCATCATGTGGTCGGTCATGACCTGCACATGGATGAGCAACCGGACGGAGCTCCTGGCTCAGGTGGCGGAGACGTACTTGGCCGAACTTGAGGTCCGCTGCTGGTGGGACTGGCTTCAGCTCCTTCGCAAGAGTTACAGTCACCTTCGAGGCCTGCACCAACAACGCTGTGAGTATACCTGCGAAAGCCGGACTGTGGCACCGGCATGGTACGCACATCGAGCTCAGCGGGCTGGGCTGAGGCGAGGACAGGCGCGCCGTTCGCGACACCGTTCGGGGTCTGTGTGATGGCCATAGAGACTGATTTGTGGCTTGGAAGAAAGAGTAGGAGTATGGTATGTGGGGAAGAAGAGTCAGGACGAAGGGCCTCGAGTCAAGTCCTCTTATATCGTCTGGCCAAGAAGTACAACGCGAAATTCTTCATCTAATCTTATCTGGGGGTCGCGGGGTCAAGGTCCGATTCGATCTGATCTGTGTCCGTCGATCTGAGAGTGACGAGGAGCCAATCAGAAGGCAGAGCTCCCGGCCTTCACCGTCTTCTGTCGATTCCTGCCATGCTGAGCCTTCTCTTAACCTTCCGCTCAGAAAGCTGCTCACCGACTGCTCGCCATCATAATTGGCTTGTCCAATGACGCATGGATATCGTACTGTCTGCTGCGCAGACTGATTGAGTCCCGGAGACCGGCCGAGCAATGCTCCAGACGGGCGGAGGATCGGCGATACGCCGCTCACCGTCTGCGAATGGTCCTATACCGACTGATGAAGCGGGCTTCTTTTCATATGGCACCGTGGTCAGTGCACACCACCTGCACAGTCCTCATATGGTCTTGTCCTTCACCCTTGGCGGTATATATACTTCCGGTGTCAAGAGCGCGCCCCCCGCGTCATTCAGCACCGGCTCTCCTTGCGACAACCATCATCGCCGTCGACGACGATGCGCTCCCTGCAATTGGTGTTGTCACTGCCGCTGATTTCCACGTACACTAGCGCGACAAACATCCTCATAACGAATGACGATGGCTGGGCGACCGCGCAAATCCGCCAGCAGTTCGACGTGCTGAACAGCACTGGGTACAACGTCGGTGCACCTCTCAGGTTTCGTAGAAGATGCGGCGCTGATAGCCGTTTCTCGGACGGCACAGGTCGTTTTATCTGCCCCAGCATTGAACCAGTCCGGGAAGAGCTCACTCTCTACGACTCCCAAACCGTTGACGGAGCCTTGCGAGTTCAATACGTGCCCCGCGGGCTCCCCGGCCATGGGATTCAACAGCAGTAGTCGTGAGTCCAATTGGACGGCAATACGTCATGACATGTCGAGTGCTCACGCTGTGGTGGGGCCTGTCAACAGCGCGCTTGAACTACGTGAATGGTTACCCGTGAGTCGCCGATGATTAGAGACCGCGCCTTGTAATTTCTTACCATGCTCACTATGTGTGGTCACAGAGTTGATGCAGCAAAGCATGGAATCGAAACCATTGCGCCGCCATATTACGGCGGGGCAAAACCGGACTTCGTAGTTAGCGGGCCCAACGTTGGCAGTACGTCCTGTGGCACGTCGTCCCACGATGCCTGTCTGACCCCTGCCAACTTGCAGCCAATCTCGGACTTGTGGTGTTACTCTCGGGTACAGTGTAAGTCATCTCTGCCAGACATACATATCGGACACTGATGCTCCGCAGAGGTGCCGCCTGCGAAGCTGCCCGGTCTGGCATCCCCGCAGCAGCATTCTCTGGCGCGAGTGGTTCCGAGGTGTCATATACGACACTATACACTGATCCGGATTCGACCTCCTCGGTCGCCGCTCGCATCTATTCCGACCTGACCGCCAAGTTCGTCCGGACGCTCACCGAGGCAGCGTCTGCGCGAACCGGTCCGCTTCTCCCGCCAGGGGTGATCGTTAATGTGAACTACGCGGCCATCGACGACTGTCCGAGCGCCGAGAGCTACCAATGGGTCTTTTCCAGGCTCGTGTGGAACATCTTCGAGACAGATACAAAGACGTGCAACTCCGACCATCTCCCGACGGAGAGCAGCGTCGTCGCCGCCGGGTGTTACGCGAGCGTCTCTGTCATCAGCGCCCAGACCAAGCTGGACGTGAACGCGACGCTGCAGCAGGAGGTAAAGGAGCAGTTGGAGGGGTTGCCGCTGACTTGCTTGCCCAAGGTACATAGTGGGACATTCATTCCGATCCTGACTGTTCTCAGGCTTTTAGTTTGAAATCTTCTTGCTTTGTACTTGCATTGGTCCCGCGATCGTGTGGGCGCGGACCATCCACGCGAACGCCGCTCAAGAACCATTATGAAGAATATGTCCGGGTTCTTGTGCCTGAGACCATTGACAATCCGGATCCGCATGGGCGGCGTGACTCGTGTTGAAAGCACGAGTACCGTTGATGGCCGTCCGCCCGCAGAGTGAAAAGACGGGTGAACTTGATGAAGAGATGGGGTGTGCGACTTCTTTCCCCCGCGCCAGGGCGTCGTTTTCTGTGCTATACACACGCTCGCACTAAGCGCAACCGCCACTCTTTCTAAGAGCTCACTGTCCCTACTATCGAAAAATGAAGACCGAAACCTTTGCCTCGGCCCTCCTAGTCCTTGTGGCTGGACTTGGTGTGCAACGTGAGTTGAATGTTGAGTCCTTCGGTCGAGGTGTCCTAGGATGTTCATGGAACGATGCTGATCTTGTCTTTCTCAGATGCTGCCGGTGCAGCGACGCTCTTCATCCCAGGTGTCGACGTCCAGCCTATCACGGCTGACATCGAAGGCGTCGATGCGAGTGGGCACACTACCTGGCGCGTCGGGCCCGGTTTCCCCAGCGGTACATACACCGAAGACGGCCTGGTCGTCGTATCCGGTCCGTCCTCTCGCGCCCACGTCTCCGCACCTCCGTCCGCTTCCAACTGATACGATCCCGCCTTGATCCGTAGCTACCCTCGTGGCAGGCCCGACCGACGTGCACTTCGTCGAGAACGACACCGCGGACGGCTTCGCGGTGACCGAGGACTGCGCGATCAGCGGCGGCGTCGCGGTGTGCACGGTCTCTGGCCAGATTCAGGGCGAGACGCGCGTCGACACGGAGACGGACACCGTCAGCGCGTTTGAGGTGCAGTTCGACACCGCTCAGGCGGCGTCCCTGACTGGGACCGTTGCGACCCCTGCTAGTACGAGTGCTGGTGTGGCGGGTGTGACTGGGGATGCGAGTGGGAGTGTGGGCGAGAGCGCGTCGCCTACGGCGTCCGCGGGGTCGGGCATTGGGTCGGGTATCGCTCCTACTGGGAGTGATGGTGGAAGCGCCGCACCGAGTGCTACCGGGCCTGGCGGAAACGGGGCTGGTACGCTTCGCGTTGAGTCTTGTCTACTTGCTTCTGGGGTTCTTGCGCTTGTCTTCACGCTGTGCTTGTAACGCGTCTGGCCTGTGTCTTAGTGTGGCTGCTCCGCGAAGAAGTGGGATTCATGTCAGCAATATACTTGGAAGCAGACCGACAGCAAGAGTTCTATCGGTAGAAAGGCATGGCATATAGTGCACTGAAGAACGGACCTCAGCTCGGCATTTCGTGGCCTCGGAGGCCGCTTACTGGTAGGGCCTGACGCCTAGTATGTCGTACCGCTCAGTCGTCGACCTACATTAAGCACGACACCAGGAAAGTAGATCGCAGCGACTCAGGAAGGACAAAGTGTCCGTGGTCGGAGAATGTGACACTGCAGGAGATAGCCCCACATAACCCTGTGACCTGTGTGATCTACGTGACCGTAACGAGAACACCTCGAACGGCGCCCCGCGGGTACGATGTTCGGGACAACCGCTGGTTCAGAAACGGAGATCGAACCGTCCTCTCCGGGCGGCGATTGAGCCGTCCCCCTCCGGAGGAGATGTCTCCCTCGGAGAGAGGTGTTTCCATATGCAGTAATTGCCGCCGCCGCAGAGCGCGGCCTGTTGCCTGAAATGAATCATCCCCCTCCGAAGGAGATAGCGTCCCGGAACGCGCGAAACACCCTCCCGGAGGAGATATCCCCCTCCGGAGGAGACGCTCCCATAATTAGTATTCCGAGCGCTAGCACTATCGGGCCGGACGAAAACCCTCCCCCTGCGCAGGGGTTATTTCCCGAAACAGAGAGAACGGACAGACGCGCCCCGTCACACCTTCTTTCACCTCCCGTCCGCGCGTATATATGGCCAGGGAGCACGTCTCCTCTCCTTGTCGACGCCCCTCGACGGCGGCGTGCTGCTCGTCCTCACGGCGGTTGGTGCATCTCCCTGGACACTGTGGCGTGCTCTAGTGCTCTAGCTCCGAGTCGTGCCACCGCCAGCAGACCGCCGTCCTGTGCTTCGCCGCATACCAATTCTCTAGCTCTTTTGATCCTCGCTGGCACTCTCAAAATCTCTAATCACACTCCATTCAGCGAGTGAATTCTCTCGGGCATGACGTCAGGTATGTCCTTCCCTTGTAGTCCACCTCGGCTAGAAGACTCATGTGCAAACCGTGCAGTCCGCCGATGCACGCGCTGTGTGGGTCCCGATGGCCTTCGCGTCCCATATCAAGGCCATCGGTGCCCGTATAGAAAGAATCACAAGGTGAGTATTGGCCTTCTGCTTGCCAGTGTCATGCAACACCAACACTCGGCTACAGACTTTGAGCAATATGTCGCCCCGAGTGTCTACACCGGTTGTAGATAGTAGCCCTTCTCCTTCCCCCCCAAGTACACCGCCTTCCTTCGGGACGGGGGATCTCGAGTTCTCTTTTGCTATATCCTCTCCTTTTAATCCTGACACCGTACATGACGCCACTCTGAAGTCAATCACTGATTATGCGCCGCACACGTTTGACTCTTTTGAGCCTATCCGTACACCTTCTGCTATTACTCCCCTCGCTCGCACCCCAGCTTTTTCTGGGCTCCTCGATACCGGTTTAGCTACACTTAATCACACTAGTAGTATAGATCACGACACCTCTATGACCTCGATATTCTCTGATACTGACGGCATACAGCTCCTGGGTTGGGACGACGGTGTGGAGGGGCTGCCTGTGAACATTTCGCTAGAAGGTGCGTGCTCGTGTCGCCTGGGATTGCACTGAATGGACTCACATTTATATATCTTCGCCAGGGATGGGCTTGGATGGTAGCGCTTATGCAGATTTGGAGGCACTCCTCAATCTGGCGTCACCTGAGCCTGAGCTATGTGCCCATGGTGTGCAGAAGACCGCGCAAGGCCCTGAGCTGCAGAATGGCCTGGTAAGTGATTTGCTACCTGTTAAGCAGGCTGCTTCTTGACTGTTCGCTTCCACAGTCGAGCCCCGGGGGCATCGTGACCTCGCTCGCCATCGCCCACCCCAGGCCTCCTTCCGACTCTGACGCACCCGCTGGCTCACATTCCCCTGGCATACCGTCAATGCCGTCACCCACGCCGTCAGGACTTGACGCCAGCGTGCCGGATACCGAGCCGCAGCTCCCAGCCCCTTCCTCGGTAGCATGTTCTCCGAGGGCGGTTGCTGCGACAGGTAAGAGGACGACTCATTCATGCTGCTTTACAACAGGCTGACTCTGGAATTGACCTGCATAGGCCGCAACCGCAAGCGCGCTCGCACGGATACGGAGGCAGATGAGGGCAACGGTGACGAGGACGACAACGACACAGGCTTGACGTTCATCGAGAACTCCACCGCTCGGACGAAGGCGCACAGCAAGCGCATGGCTGTCCTGATCAAGAAGGCGGTCGCACTCAATGTTGTTACGCGGCCGTACATACTGGTATATTGCTCCAGGTACGTCGTTGTGCTCCGCCTCGCTGTCCACTTGACTTACGTGGATCTGTTGCAGGCCCGAGTCTGTTGGTCACCAGAACGGCAAGGCCATTTCCTTCATCTCAAGCAATCTCAAGCAGATTCTGGGCGAGGGCTTCGTGCAGGAATTGCATCGAAAGGTGGCGAACACTGCACGGAACGTCGCTACCGACGCCCAGATCGCCCTCCAGACGAACTTAGAGGTTGAGCGACTTCGGCAGGAACGCGAGCAGGAGAAGGCGCGCCGTGTTGCGCTTGAGGCACAACTCGACGTCATGCAGCAGCGTCTCGCACGGCTGGGGCTCGGTCAAGGGTAGCGTATATTTCGGCTAGTTTGTAAAAATCGTTACATCGTTAAGTGCCATTCGCCGTCTTCGCCATCCTACGTGTGATCATCCGGTTCCAAACATTCATGAAGACCCTTGTGTACACAACTGCGTGCTCATAGATCATGTAACTCACGCTCTTGCGAATCCGCCCTACTCCCCCATTCCCGCACTCTCCCGCACTCGTGTTCACCGCCCGGATTCGCTCGTCGTACTGCATAGCGTTGCTCGCAAAGCAGGCCTGTCCGCACTTTGTATGATCACGAGCATGGAGCTCGTCAATCAGGAAGCGTGTATCACTGAAGTAACGTGCTTCGCGGACAAAGCAATAGGGGGCAAGTTGACAAGCAAAGTCGTACACAACAATCTGGGGGGCGGTCGGGAAGCGTGTGTATATCGCGGAGAAGACGTCGTTGCGGCCTTCTGCCACGGGAATGGTGTGAAATCCAAGACAGATTGAATGAGTACACCAGAGTACGAGTATGCCGCCGGCGAGCCTATTGCGCGGATACGTCTTGAAGAACTTATTGCACTCACCCATCTCCTCCGCATTGATGTCGGTCGGGTCGGTGTCATGCCGCAGCTTGGGGTAGATGCGGCGAGTGCGCACAGCAGGTAGACCATAGCAAGTGCCCGTAATCCGCCAGTCGTCCGAGTTGTCTCCGTCAGCGGCAGAGCTTGTGCTCGGAGGTGCAGGGTCGTGTTGTGCAAGACGGTTGTAGACTTCTTCTGTTCGATCTGCAAGCCAACGAGCGACTCCGCAGACTTCATCTGGCACCGGAAGGACTAATGCACGAAGGACCTCCAGTATTCGCCCTAGAGCGGGAATGAGCGCCTGGAGCCAGTCTACTGCTAGACCGGTGTCTGCAAGCTGACGTAGGTACGGCACCGCTTTGTACGGGACAAGCTGTAGGACAATGTCCGGCGCCGCTACCTGTTTCAACCGCAAATGGCCAAGTACGGTCAGTGGCTTTGTACTTCAACTAGTTAACGGCATTAGTTGAAGCTTCACTCACTTGTTGAGCAAAATTCCGATAAGTTCTGCGGAGTATCGCATTCGGCGTCTTCGCAATCAAGCGGAGCAACTCCGCAATACTGGGGTGGGTGTGCTCAACCTTGGATATGTCCGGGAGATCGACCGGTATCTTCAAAGGGGAGGCTGTCACTTCAAGACATCTGAGCACAACACTCCGGACATCCTTCTGTGGTATGGCGGGAAGTGCTCGAGCCTTGTACGAGGAAATTGTCTCCACTCGTTCACTCGAGGTATCCGTATAGGTCGGAGGTCGAATATGGGGAGTCAATTTCGAGGAATGAGTAGCAAGGCTCACGCCATCTGCGATCACGACTGCAGGGGACGGCCCACATGTCGGACAAGTCATCGTATTGCCGAGGTCTTGTAGCTGAACGAAGGCGAACCAGGCGCATACAAATGTCTCGTCAGAACAGAATTGCATGCTGGAGGTATGGTCTTCGTATTGACGACGGATCATGACACAGAATGCCGAGAATGGTGTTTCAGATGCAGTGAACGCGTTCGTGTACGCATTGAGGAGCTCATGTGTGAAGAGGATGGTATTACTCCAGTTGAATATCCCGACACTTCCGAGGTCGGGTCCTATCAGTCGGCGATGGTGATTGCATGCTGGACACGCGAGAACCTCGAGCTGAACATCCGAACGCGATGTGTAGCCATATAGCACGGCCCGGATTGTAGTAGTCGGTGGAAGGGATGCACCTATGGACTGCAGTGTTGTCCCGCACGAGCAGCGAGAGAGAGCATCAAGGGGGAACGACAAAGTAGACTCTGGAGGACGGATGCTCTGAGTATCCTCATGCGGCAGAGAGCACCAACGCGGAGCAGGAATTGTCAGATAGGACACACAGCCGTGTTTCCGCTCGTCTCGCCCCGCGACGGCCACCAGAAGGGCACCTTCGACGTCATCTGCTCCGTCTTCGATTGGGGGCACTGCTGTCCCATCCGACCCATCGAAGAGAAAGCCGCTGAGTGCAGCATGCTCCGCAGCGTAAGGCTTGTGCTTACAGCTCTCCGAGTATCGACAAGACTGACAGTGCCACCGACCATCCCTTTGATATGATACAATGACGCGCTTTCCGGAATCGTACCGACCAGGAGAGGCAACACAAGAGTAGATATAGATGTCGCGGAAAGGGGTCTGGTGTAGGAATACCGCAGGCGGCAGGGGTGCTGGGGCAATGATGGGTAACAACTCCAGGGTAGTGACATGCTGACGGAGTACAATATCGTGCAAGCAGAGATTCACAGCCTTCCAGCGAGCACACGAGCACGAGGAGCCGTACTCGTTCGGCCCGCGTGGCAGGCGTACAAGATGGACATAGACGCCAAGCTGCGAAGTGAGATAAGCCCCCCTTCATCGTAGCACATGCTGAAAGACTCACCTTTAGGGAAGCTGACTTTGTATCCCACTCCTGGAGGACGTACTGGGTGGGCTCGAGGCGGAAGACACCGCCAACATGGACAAGCGCATACCAGTAGCCAGCAACCACCTCGTCCTCGAAGCTTTGCGTTGACTGCGACAAGGCCAGGCTGTTCGACGAGGCCTGAGCAGGGACGTGCAACGCCAGATGGGGCTCGTTGTCGTCGAGTAGTCTACCCGGATCCCAATCGGCAGCGGCAATTGGGGGGAGTAGGGCAGGCATCGGAAGCGGCGCCTCCCCTGTCCGATGAGACCGCTGCGCAGGCCCACGCGAGCTGGACGTCGGGACACCCGATGCATGCGCTTCCGGACGAGCGCAAGTAGTGGGTGCAGCTGTCTGGAGTCGACTCGTTCGGCGTCGAGAGACCTTTACATCGGTGTCGGTGATCTCCTGGAGACGACCAATTGAACGACGAGGCTCGCGCGACATTGTCTCCTGCAGTAGAGTATAGGCAGCTGCCAGATTGACGAGAGACAAGATGAGGACGTACAAGTGGGACGAAGAACTTGACTCTGCCTTCAGGAACCGCTGTTCTGCTAAATAACCAAGATCGATACCGATAATCGATATGAAACGGAGCACATTTGGCGGGATTTGCTCACCATGGTGTGCCGAAAGAGCACCAGACGCAACGCCGAGATTCCCTTGAAGATCTCGATAACACGAATGACGAAGCACGTATTATGAACCTGGAAGCTACGTACCTGTACTGGTCCACTCCCACCCCTCATGGACTTGTTGAAATTCCGATGTGCATGTTCACGGACATGGTTGGTGATGGTGGGGATCCTGTGAACGGCAGGGAAACAAGAGAAGAAGGGAGAATACTAGTGTTAAGAGTCACATACCTGAGCGGGCGGCGAGGCAGCGGTATCTTGCAAGACGGCCAAGCTGTAGAGGATCTTCGGCAATCTAGAGGTGGTAGCGTGACATCTCGAGGTGTAGGGTTTAATGCAGGAGACTGAGGGGATGGGCCCTAGCAGGTGGACTCGAAGTGCAGCGTCGGTGCGTGAGGAAGACGCGAGGAGGAGGACGTCGAACTGGAGGGAGCGGTTTTCGGGGATAGGCGCCGCAGCCCGGGCCGACTAGCGGGTGCACGACGCCTGCCGCCAGCGGCGAGCCCGCCCGTGGCTCGCCGCCGCCGCCGGCCGCCCAGTCAGCCCTGTGGGCTGGCAGCACGACCCCCGGGGCGTCAGTCGTCAAACGGGGAGCACAGGGCTATATGTACGTGCACGGAACGCGCATGCCGATAGAAGACGCGTGCCACAGCTTACGGGGCATCCACTTCCGAGGGGGATATCTCGTCCGGGAGGGTATTTCGCGCGTTCCGAAGCGCAATCTCCTTCGGAGGGGGATGATTCATTTCAGGCAACAGGCCGCGCTCTGCGGCGGCGGCAATTACTGCATATGGAAACACCTCTCTCCGAGGGAGACATCTCCTCCGGAGGGGGACGGCTCAATCGCCGCCCGGAGAGGACGGTTCGATCTCCGTTTCTGAACCAGCGGTTGTCCCCGATGTTCGAGCGGTGTTCCAACCCAAACATTCTGCTGCTGAGGCAAATGCACGCTCGGGACTGGAAAGGCATCTATAACCGACACGGAGGGACGACTTTGATACCGTATGGTGGCGAGTGTCTCCTCAGAGCGACCATGGCGGCCTGACAGTTGGTGTGAATATGTTATGGGCCATCTGATGGACGCCTGCGAAAACAGTCATAAGCACTGTGCTGTGTGCCACTAGAGAGAGCCTCCCTCAGCTGTTGAGTGATATCATTCTCTCCTTACCCTGCTCACGAGTCGTGCAGCAGCACCCCCCGCTCCTTCAGCACTTCCTGTCGTTTATGAGAACAGGATGAGACGGCTATGCATGTCCGTGCTGTTCCTGACCGCGCTCGGCTTACAATGTAGGTCCTTTCCGCAACAATAATCCTGTGCGACGGCAGCAAGCCCTCGAAGGAACAGGAGGGTATACTTGTGCACGCGTTGGCTGACCTGTTCTTCCCAGACGTGTCCGCGCTATCCCTTTACGTTCCCTTCACCGATCCTCACGCCATCACCGCGGACATCGAGGGCGTTGACGAGAGCGGCCACACAACTTGGCGCATGGGACAAGGTGTCCCGAGCGGTAGCTTCACTCAGGAACCCTTGTTTCCTCCTATGCCCAGTGGTACGTCTATTCGTCGCCCCACCGGGCCAAGTTCCCGCTTCCTCTCAGGTACTCATAGCTCCTCCCTCTGGCGGTATAGGCACCGTCATCCTTGGCTCTACGGACGCGCACTTCATCCAGATTGGTACGGCGAACGGCTACACGGCCAGCGTCAGTGGCGACTGCGGGCTCAGTGGTGGCAGGCTTGCAGTCTGCACCATCGTCGCGTCCGCCCCGTACACCACGTTCACGACTGTAAAAGTCGAGGCGATCACCCCGATCGAGGTGCAGCTCGCAGCGAGTGTTGCCGCTAGTGCCACTAGTACCTCCGCGCCGTCCGTCACTAGCACTGGCGAGCCGAGTACGCCTACCACCGGGACAACGGCTTCTTCTATGAGGAATCGCCGTCTGCCACGAGCGCAGGCTCTGCTGAGAGAGGAGGCGTGAACACGTCGGGTTCGAAGGCGATGGGGCCGCCAAGCGGGAATGGGGTGGGCAAGGTCGCGTCGTGCGGGGTATTGCGGGGGTTCGCGGTCATGGTCCTAGTGCTCGTTTGTTCATTCTTGGATTCTACTGTTCGCGTTGCTGTTTTGGGCCTTGCGGTTGCTTCTCTCGGACATTCTAGGTATATGCTGTCTTGCGGATGTAATGTCCTGCTCGGGCTGAGGACGCTCCCACCGACTGTCTAGCTCGGTACCGGGTACTACCGTCAATCATCCGTTTTCGCTGGGATGTCGATTCTGAGGCGTTCTCTTACAGCGCTACATATCATACCTACTGTATCGGACCTCGCCGCAACGGTTCGTTCCCTTAGCTTCTGCTCTTCTTAAGTTGCAGTGAGTCCCACACATCATGAGCTGTGGTTTGCGCGCGGCCCTGACCCACGATGACTGGGAGGGTCTGGCTATAGGGCACACAGTCTTCAAAGCACTGGCAGATCTGCGTCGCCCTAAGCCTCCTCCACGGCAAGCGCACTCGAGCACCGCCTTGTCGACGTATAGGCCTACATGCGCTTGTACGTGCGCGGAGCTGTGTGTACACACGAGCAGTATTCGAGAGGGACATTTAACTGCCAGCGGGCATCATGGGGTGTTCAAACTGACCATGGATCAACTGAGTTTCGGGCGGCCCCGGCCCCTGAGAGTTTGACATGAGTGTGAACGTCGTTCTGATGGACTCCAGTCGCAGCACGGGACGTGATCACTGCAAATCGTATAAGAGACGAGGATGAAGATGTTGCCTGAGTTCCCAATTGCTTGATCCTGTCCCTTACCACCATCACCGCTGCTCGGCTGACCTCTCTGTAGGCAGCGTCTTCCGCTCGTTCGACACTCCCTCTCATTCGATTGTATATACCTAAAATGAAACAGACCGTCTCGGCATTGCTCCTTTTCGCGTTCGGAGTGCAGCGTGAGTGTCTTCTGCATCGCGAGCGATGCGTCTGCAAAAGCAGGCACTGCCCGGGACACCTGATGCGGAACTCGCTGACTTATCGGTGGTAGATGTTACCGCTGCGACCCTCTATATCCCGTTCCTCGACCCGCAGCCTGTCACGGCGGACATTGAGGGCGTCGACGCTAGTGGCCACACGACTTGGCGCATTGGGCCAGGTGTCCCTAGCGGCACCCTAACGGACGACATTGGACTGTTCACTTCCGGTACGTCGACTCCCTATTGTCACGCTTCCTTCGGTACACATGGCCAGTGGCTCACCCGCACATCACTATAACAGCAACCCTCGTCGAAGGCGCCACGGACGCGCACCTGGTCGAGATCGCAACTGGGTCGCTCGACGGATTCGCTGTGAGCGCAGATTGTGGGATCAGCGGCGGGATCGCTGTGTGCATCGTCGTCGCGTCGGGCAACGGCATCATCTCCACCGACACTGCTACGGAGACAGCGAGCGGGTTCGACGTGCAGCTCGGCGCTGCTACTGCTACCGGCGCGCCTACGGCGTCGGTCACTGGTACTTCGGGCACGTCGGTTGGGACTTCCGCTCCGGGGGCGAGCGGTTCCCCGGCTGCGTCAGCTGGGTCCGGGGCGGGATCGGGATCAGGAGCTGCTCCAACTGGAAGTGGGACTACCGGAAGCGAACCGTCGAGTCCGACGAGTGGGAATGGTGCTGGGAAATGCGATTTCTCGGTGTTCGCGTTCGGTATGATTGGCACGGCTGTGAGCTTCGTCACTTACTTTTTCTGAGGGTTTTGTACTGGATTCATATGGGTTCCTACGGGAGACAATACCGTGCGTCTAATAGAACGCGATTTGGTGTTCTGGACAGCCAGGAGCTTGCTGATGACGGTCAAGAAAGCGTGGGGTGGACAAATTGCTTGTGACTTGGAAAGCGCCCATCGCTACGCGTACCGTAGACTGTGACCGATCGTGAGGGTGACTGTGACAGGCGCGTCAATGGCCTGGGAACGGGCGCTTACTGAGTGCTCTTGAACGGTGACTGCCTGCTTGACGTCCACTCGAACCAAGAGTCCTCCTACCACCGACATGCCCGGCCCACGGAACCAGAAGAAGAAGAGAGCGGTGCAGAACAAGAAAGACAGGCGGCCACTCCCTCAGCCTCCCGTCTCGACCTCCAAGTCTCCTAGCCCGACGCCCGCCCCAGCGACCCCGCCACCGCCGCCCGCCGTCCTCGCCGCTCAGCATGTGTCGGAAGGCTACGCATACGACGCGCACCATCAATCACAACGAGATCTGTATGAGAAATACACAGTGCAATACCCGCCTCAAGAGCCCCTAGACGAGGCCCCGATACCCTCCGCGCTGCTCAAGACGCCTTTCATACACGACCCCGGCAACGGCCCTCGCGTCAAGGATCCTCGCGCATTCCTCGCGTCGCGCTTTGCCGCGCCGCCCTCTCTGGACGATGAGCTATGTGCCGAGTTTGCTGAGGAGGCGGTCCTGCAGATGCTTTGCACGGTTCTCCCAGAGGAGACCGCCCTGGTGCGTCCTAGCTACACGCTGATTATCCAGGGTCGTGCTCAGTGTAGCCGTGCGATTGTGGTAGATTCTATGGTACAACAAGAGCAGGCGAACAGCCCGCATATGCCCCGCGTGCCAAAGGCTATACAGGTTAGGCGACCTCCTACCAGACCACCTTGTCGGAGAGGGCGGCCAGCAAGGAAGCGAGACGCAGTCCTCCCCCTACCTCGCGCGCGAGCAACAGCTTAGCGGTCTCTGTAAGTCTCCCTCCCGTCGTCGGTGCCGGAATTGACTCCTTATGCCCGTGTATGCGCACTAGGCTCGCCTGTCTGCTTTATACTCGCCGCATACAACTACCCTGGCGCGATCCGCTCAACATGGGGGCGCATGGCGGAGGAGCTCGACGACGCGACGTGGGACCTGCTCGACGCGCCGCCCCGCGCCGGGGGCGCGGTGCATGACCTCGGGCTCGGCATGCTGCTCAAGATGACGCGGTGCCATGATCTGGGCCTGGGGCAGTTGTTCTTCCCTGAGTTGGAGGGCGAGAGCGAGGGAAGTGCGAGCGAGGAGGAGGGCACTGTACGCGATCGCGAAGATGCGCGATTGGTTGGGCAGGCCGAATGGGAGCATGGGCTGGACCTGGGCACTCCGGGGGCTGAGGCGGAGTTGTTGCAGCGGATGGCGAGGTTGGAGGTGGCTCAGAGCGCAGAGGCGTGATCTACGACGCTCGGAGTCGGATGCCGAAGTGACGACTTTCTACGATCACGAGTATATACCAGCGGGATACCATACATATGAGTACTACATATACCGCCGCTTTCTTGCTGACGACACCAGGTACAGAATACCGAGACTAAGTAGGTCCCAACGAGGTGGAGTCCCTTGCCAGTGGTCGCTCACCTAGTTCTCTTGATCACAAGTTCGCACCTCCGGACCACTGACCATTGCCTCTAAACAGCTCGGCCGCCTGCCTTTGTGCTCGCGATGATCACCGAGCTACATTCCCTATATGCCCGCGGGTGAGTCCGCATTCCCTCTATGCGCACATATACGGACGATCACATCTAGCTCACGACAAGTAGCTGACACAGTGCGACCAGGCCTGCGCATACCCGGGCCCCACATCAGTCTTCGCGCGACGCAAATGTGACCAGGGCGCTGGCCTCTATGGGTGAGCGGCTCTCTTTTACACGTGTAAACTTAAGCCGTGCTGCTGCATGCTTGGAGATCGTCTATGTAAATCACATGTCTTAGAGCGGGCGCACTGCAGGGAATGCTAGATGGGTCTCGGTGGCCCCTCCCCGAAGATCGCAGTTGTACCAAGGGGCGACATCATTCTCCCTCTTTCTCCCTAAACCAAGACTTCACCCACCGAAGCACGTCAACAGCCCCGAGGGTTCCAATCGAGTCAACACCGCCGCTTGCATCGCCGCGTCCACGTCCGCCTTCGTGCTCGCGTTCATGACCGAGACGCTCGCGAAGCACCCTGCTCGTACGACCGTGCCCTCGTCCGGCAATTTCGTACTCCCGCAGGTCTCGACGTCCGTCGCGCTGCTGCTCGGCAAGATGCGCGTGAATACCCACCTAAAGTCGCTCGCGCTCGTGCAGTCGCCAGAGGGTGCCCCGGAAGAAGAGAATGTCGTGCTGCCGTAGTTGACGTTGAGCGTGATGCCCGGGGGCAGGATAGGGCGAGCAGCGGGGGACAGGAGCGCCTCGGTGAGCGTAGTGGTGAGCGTGGCATATATGAAGGCGGAGAGCGTGGCGGGCGAGGTGGGTGTGGAGGTGAGGGTCGTGTAGGAGACTTGAGAGACGGAAGACGCCGAGAAGGCAACGGAGGGAATGCCTTCTTTCGCTGCTTCGCAGGCAGCACCCCTACAGGCCAGACATGGTGTGTGAGCGGAGTCTCCTACATATAAAGATCTGGGAGGACGCTTACACGGTGCCTGAATTCTGGGTGACTGTGCCGAGGTTGTCTGCACGAACAGCGGGAAAAGGTGAGTCGAGTGTGCAGCAAGGTACAGGAGGCATACTCACTTCCAACGTTAGGCCCGCTGACAACGAAGTCGGGAGCAGAACCGAAGAACTGCGGGGCAAGAGTCTGTATGCCGAACCGCACTGCATCCACCCTGTATGCGCAGCTGTGAGTCCGTACTCCCCATATGCGAACGGGGTTCCATGCGGTACTCACGGGAACGAGTTTACGTAGTTCAGCGGCGCTGAGACGCCATTCCGTCAGTCACGAGACATAAGGCAACGCTAGCAACGCTAGATGCATGAAAGAACTCACGGTCGCTCGCGTTGAAACCCTCCGCGGGCGAGCCCGTCGGGCAGGTGTTGAACTCGCAGGGCTGCTGCAGCGGCACGGGCGGCGCACTCGACGAGCCCGTCCCGCTTCTGTTGTCTGCGGGGCAAGAAAGCACGACCTACGAGCTCGCTTGAGTACCGCGACAAGAAACGTACTCGAGAACCAAAAGGAGGACGTACGTTGAACCCGGCGTCGACAAGCGAGTCGCGCTGGGCGCGAATCTGGGCGACGGCCCAACCGTCGTCGTTCGTCAAGATGAGCTTCTGTGCATGAGCAATGACCACAGCGAAGATCGCCAGTACGGCGAGGCATGAGACGTGGTACTGCATCTGTTCGTTGTGCGCCGTTGTCTGAAGGGCGGGACGGATGACACCGCTCCGCCTTATAGCTCCTCGCTTAGAAGGTCCTCGTCGCGCATCACCTGGCCTAGGTGCATGCGTTGGCGCGTGGCTCATCGCGCACGTTCGTCCGGCCACTGCGGACGACTGACGCGCCATATGGATCCTAGACGCGTCGTGGGAGTCCTCGCGCATTCCGGGCAATGCAGGGCGTGTGCTTTCACGTATTGGAGGCGGCAGCGTGCATGAAAGGGCCCATAGGCCACCGGGGTTCACGGTGGAAGCTTGTGTGGACGATCAGGGGCAGCGTTGTATGGATTCACGGTTGTCAGCTAAAGATATATAGCTCATGCTTGGTGAGTCGGGATGAAGCGAAGTCGTGGATTATACTAACCTGTCTATGTCGATGGAGAGGCGTTGCAGACTCTTTCAAACCGGGTTTGATCACAGGAGAACCGCAGCATGCCCCAGTAGTACTCAGGCTCTGACACGATCCAGAGCGGGGATGCGTTGGATGGATCCCTTCGCAGGATTCGCCTCCCAGTCATGAGCCGGTTCAATGGACCACGCCATGTTGTCGTCAAGATTGGTTAGAGCATAGGCGATGAAGTAGAAGAGAGTCCAGGTGCGCTTTCGGAGAAATACGATGCGGTGTCACTCACTCTGGCCCGTGCAGTACTGTACAATGCAAGCCCGACACTCATCATCATCATCAGGCTGTTCGACGCGGGGGACGCGCCCGAGCACGGGCGGCCCGAGCACTGTGGGCGCTTCGAAGACCGGCCCGAGACTTGCTTCGACTCGGAGTTGCAATTAGTCTCCGACACCGTGCTACAGCCTGCAGTTGAATGCGTGCACATTCATCTTGATTCTTTCGGCGCATCTGTCTAACAGTCTCCACTGACAGAATAACGGGTTGTTTCCATGCCAATGTCTAAGGAGTTGTTCGGCCACATGCGCACAGCTGCACCAGTGGCCCACAGTGGTCCCGGGCACCTCGCGCGCGGCCCCAGGAGCAATGTGGGCAAGATCTCAACCTACGAGGGCCTTCATTTTTTGTCACCCAGCCACCTCAAGCTTGCGTATGCGGACATCCTGGGCAGTGATGTCATGGACTGTCATCCCGACTCCTGGCAGGTATCAGTAAGAAGTCGTACACAATACCAGCGGCTCGCAAGTGGCCATGCAGCTCCTATATGTCTTGCTGCAGGTTTCTGGGCGCGCCGTACCCCCCAGCCAGACACGGCAGCTTTGCGGTTCTTGCCCGGATCCCCATCTGCCCCGGCAATTGGCGATAGGATGGAGTACCTCTGTTGAAGGATCTTGCACGGCCACCATGCTGCGCAATATGCATATCTCTGAGACGAACTCTCACCGGTGCTCTCCTCGTTGCGACTACGGCTCTGGCTCTACTTACAGCTTCTCCAGCGCTATATGCACTCGATGCTCCCACAGCTTTCTAGGCGTCTCTATGCTTCGCGACCCCGGGACTGGCTGGGAGGCCTTACCTTGCGCCGACTATCACTTTGCTTCTCCCTTCTCCATCTACAGTACCACCTCCGCAGTCTCGCCGCCCCTCGGTACAGTATCAAGTAGCGGGCATGCTGCTCTACATGTGACCCTCTGACTTCGGGCGTCCACTCCTTGTGGCCAGTTAGGCTTCAAGGCACGGACTTTGACAGCATCCGACGTTGCCTCTGTAGTACATAATGACAGGCTCTCCTCAGCTCGACCTCGCCCCTCTAGCCTTGCGACGCCATCCTAGCGAAATAGGCTTGCCTGAGTGTCTCAAGACCGAGTATCTCCCTCTTCTCTGACATACTAGTTCGACCTTGCTATGACCGTGATTCCAGGTGAAGTAATGTTAGACACAATCGATACAAGGTTGATGCGTGGATCCGCTTCAGCTAATAACCGTCTCTGTGCAGCATTGAATCAAAATACACCAACAGAATACTCTCATCGGCCGCGTTTGGTGAGTAATAATCATCCCTTCTAGGATTTTCATCATTGAACAGAATGTGACGGCCGTCCCAGCGCTGCTGTACTATGACTTCGTTTTGACCATCCCGCAAGAGGTGGAACGGTACTGGACCGCTGCCTTCTCATGACCATCCTTCCTGTTCTTCTTGAACAGGTACATGTCGGTCCTCAGCCATATCCCAGTGATCTTCGAGTTCTTTGGTGTCCTTCCAGAGCAGGTGAGTACCGGGCTGCTATGATGGCTATTTGCCTGGATAAAAGACTGACTTTTCGCACCTACAGCGGTATGCGGTTTGTTCGCTGCAGTCTACTTGGCGCTGAAAATGAGCGTTAATCAAAGGTGTCGAGAGTTTCAACAATACCACCGTATCATCAGCATCGTCATCCAGGGTGTCGTCGCAGCAGTGCTAGTTCTGCGAACCTATGCGCTCTACGGACGTGATCGGCGCATTTTCGCGCTCCTTCTGTCGATCGCTAGCGTAGGAGCAGTTATCAGCATCGTTCGTCGCCCGCGCACTCGTCGGTTTTGCTCTTTGCTCTCCGGCTGACCCGGCGGACAGTGGGTCGTCATCATCGGACACAACACCCGTAGACCGACGGCAACATATGCAGAAGATATCGCCCGCACCGGGTGCGACCTGACGCTATCGCAGGCAGAGTAAGTCATACCGTCTCGTATGCTTCACCGTTCACATACCCCGCATCTCATAGGGGATACGACCTTGCAATTGCGTGGAGCTCAATACTTGTATTTGACGCGGCCGTATTCATCTTGACTTTGCTCCAAGCTTTCAAGATCGGACGGGCTTGGAGCGGAGGCTTTCTCCGAGTCATGCTACGAGATGGTCAGTAGTCAGGCCCACATTCGCAAATCCTCCCAACAGTGCTGACGACGATGCGATCGTAGGAACGATCTATTTCGCGTATGTTATTGGGCGAGGTGACTACCGTGGCGCCCTTCTGACTTCGTCTCCCAGAGTTCTCCTTCTGTGCTACTTGTCGAATATCCTGGCATACGCGGTGAGTGCTCGCCCACTAACATTCAATTGGCTATCGTCTGACAGGTCTGGTTGCCTGCAGCTAGCCAAGGTACGTTGTTATCTTCCTACGGTATATATCATGATGATATGCATACAATCTTGCGAAGCCGGTGCACAAAGGCGTCAGCACTTCCATCACCAATGTGTATGTGTATGCCTTCAGACCCAACGGGACATAGCTAAGTCCCTGTCGAAACAGCGTTTCTACGACACTCGCCACTCGCTTGATGCTCAACATACGCGACCCCGACTTGATGAATCGTCCTCGCCGGTGGGGCCAGAACGAGACAGACTCATTCTGATATTCCGGAAACCCGCCGTCGGCGCTTTACCGTGTCTTTGCCCGGTGTGTATTATAGTTTTCTTGTTGTATCATTAGCTCGGATTTTGTCTTTCCCACGACAAGTATGATGTGACTTGGCCGGCCGCCGATGGATGTCCATAGCATACAACGACAGGTGAGAGTGGTTATGTCTCTCCACAGCAGCCCGGCTGATCCCTGCCATTGACAGATAGATCAGCAGTGCACAGCCAATGCCTCTTGGGTTCTCTTCCGGAGAACAATGCTCCTGACGTCTCGAGAATGACGCGCCGAGTCCAGCGAGTGTCAGCAAATCATCTTCTAGTCTTGACAGTTCGGTGTCATCGCTCCGCGGCATTCCTTTCTCCGCGATGGAATCGACCCGCAGCCGCTCGAAGCAGTGTAGCTGCGAATCGTTCCATCGTGAGACTGTCGCTGTGTTCCTTGGGGACATCGACCGCGATATGTGGTCCAAGCTCGTGCACGCTCATAAACATCTGGTCGTGCGCAATCCAGGCTGCGTCCGCCCTGAGGGTGGTCCCGCGTACACTTCCTAGCACTGTCCTTCTTCGCCATCCGCACATCCCGCTAGTGAGTGTCTCTTCTATGCGTGAACCGGAGGCGCATCATTGGATTGACATGCAGTACCAGTTCTCTCGCCGCTGGACGGCTACTAACTCGGTCGGAACATCGAGACCCTAGTAGTACCACTCGAATAGTGGTGGTCACACGGCAGGATGGACGTGCCGTATGAAATTATGATGTACGTATGGGGTTTGAATCATACTTACACGACCTCTACGGGATCTGACCCATGACGCAAATAGCGCGCACTCCAACCATGCAATCCGAACGGCATCCTCGGTCGCTTTCGGTGAGACGACCGACTTCGAACAACGACACCGTGACCTTGACATGTTCTCTCACAGGGATCTTGTATTATGACTACGTCCTGACACTACGGGACGAAGTACAGAGGTTCTGGGCCTCTCGGGTGTCCACAGTATCTGTGCTGTTCTTCTTCAACAGGTATCTCGCGGTCTTCGCCCACATACCGGTCATGGTGGAGTTTTATGGCAGACAATCCGAGACGGTACGCAGCCGGGCTCCTCTGCTACTTGCTGACGCCGCTGACAGAACGCTTGAGACGTATGTTACAGGTCTCACAGACAAGGAACCGCACAGACAACACTTACAATCACCCTCATCGCTCTTAGGTGCTTAAGACTGCAAATGTACCATCAACTCTTGTCTGGCATTACTCAGGTCATCATCGGGAGTACGTACCTGGACAGATGTTGGAACCCGTTGACGCATTCGGGCTGACTCGTCACTACCAGTACTACAACTTGCGCGGACGTATGCCCTCTATAGTCAAAGCCGAAGGGTCATGTATGGGCTGGCCGGCCTCTGTGGCACGGGATGCGTCATCGCGGCCGTGAGTGTATGTGCACCAGTGCCTGAAGTACTCTAATGACACGGAACGCAGTGGGCCCTCATCAAGACTTGGCAGTCCGGGAACTCAAACATACCGAGATATAACAGAGTGGGAGGCCCAGGCTGCGACTTGACAATGTCCCAAACCCAGTGAGCACAGCTCGTCCGACACTCTGTGCCTCGGCCGCCGAATTCATCTGTGGGCTCTCACATCAGGGGGCAATGTACGTATCTGACGCGTCAATCAATCTCTTGGTAAGAGGAAGCCGACTCCGATGTCTTACAGATCTTGCGGCGGTGTGGGCATGCGTACTAGTCTTCGACGCTGCGGTGTTCGTCCTTACTTTGGTCCGAGTACTCTACATCGGGAAGACATGCCGTGGTAGTCTCTTCACAGTCATGTTGCAAGACGGTGAGTGCTATACCCTGTCACAACGGGTCGCGTCCGCCACACTCACCGTCATGCCTTTGTCGCTTTAGGTGCTGTGTACTTTGGGTATGTGACCCTGTCCAGCGCCCAGTTCTGCTTTCTGACTTCTGCGGACAGGATCCTGTGCATCTGTCACCTAGCGAACATCCTCACATGTCTCGTGAGTGGCTCCTACCTCTCACCAAGATGTGCACTCTAAGAGTGATGTCCCTCGCGGTAGCTCGCCGAGGTGAGGCCAGCGATCCTCGCAGCAGATGGATTACCCTGATCTCCTGTTCGTAGCGAACGTACAGAGGGATTACCGTCACAGCTACCAACGTGTACGCTCCATGTTTCCCACCAATGCGTCCGCTGCCTCTAACAGCCTTCTATCTGGCAAGGATCGCGACTTCGATGATTTCGCGGTTGATGCTCAAGATCCGGGACCCGAAGCTGTTGAGCGTTCGGCTGCAATGTCCTTCGGACGTTACGAATCTCGACGTCTAACCGGTATGTATCATGCGGTCTGTTGCTAAGCATACTGCATACTCAGCCACGAAGGGTTCATCTCGCTGATCGGATTGGCAACAGCCTGTGAAGGGAATTATGACAGATATGGATGAGCAAGACTTCGCAAAGAGATGAAGCCTAGTCTGTTATCGAAGATTATCGTGTTCGTGTAGGTGCTCCTCGCACACAGTGCGCAAGTACGAGCTTAACCCAATAGGAATACAGTCTACTGCGATACTACAAGTGACATTCGGCCAGCGTACGTGTGTTGGAACCTGTCCGAGCCAGATGGGCAGTCCATCGAACTCAGTGCCTGGGTCGAAATGCGTCACGATCAGGCCTTAGGAACGAAGTCGCGATTGTGCATGAAGACATAGGTATCCTCCTTTGGCGGGTTCGCGTTGAACAGCTTGCCGAGGCGCTCGTCTGCATGTGCATACGTCAGCAGTGGAATACGGAAGGGCAAAACATGCAGAGTGGTGGACGTACAGACTGGGTCAGACTCGATGTGCTCAAAGTGCTTGAGCTGCCAGCGCGTGCCGGCTGCCTGCTCGTCTCGTCTCCTCTGCCGTTGTTCGTTCTGGGTAGATAACAGGTCAGAAGTTCGCTAGGACTGCATGCAGGCACTGCGACGTTACCTCGATCTTGCTCTTCTCGCGACTCGCAAGCTCATAGTCACCCTCCCGGATGCCGCGTGCGACGTGCTGCCAAAGCTTCCTGCTCTCGAAGTCCTGCATCTGCTCGATGGGGCCGACCGTAACCTCCTCCTTCGGCGTGCGGACATCCGTGAATATCTCGCCCGTGTCTGAATCCTTGGACGTCTCATGCCATAGGCCCTCGTACTTCTTGACGGGCGTCGAGGATCCTGGGCCAGTAAGGGTCGCCTTGAAGAAGTGGGACTTCGCGCCGATGGAGAAACCGAAGTATCCTCTGCCTTCCTTGGCCTCGTAGTCGATCTATACCAGGCCAGTTCAGCGACTGTATGCGTGGTGTCTCCAAATATGCGCATTATACATACCGTTGAGAGCCAACCAGATGAGCTCTGGATGTAGGAGACGCCAGTAAGCTCGATGTATGGTGAGCCGTACCAGATACCATCGATACGCAGGCGCGGCAGGGTAATCAGGAACTCCTCCTTGCCGCCTCCTGGCAGGTCGACCGTCAAGACAGCATGGCCGATCTGCTTGACAACGATGCTGCCGCTGGAGAAGCTGGTCTTCTGCGCGCTATGACCTTGCAGAGCGAGGCCCTTGGACGGGTTCGCAATGTAATATGCGGTGATTGGCGGGTGGTGTGATACTTGCTCAACCACCAGATTGGTCTGCCCTCGGCCTTCGATGTCGGGCCAGTAGCCGTAGAAGAGCCTGCAATGAGACATCAGATGTACTGGCATCCCGCATCCCTTCAAGGCACTCACTCTCCGAGGACGGGGTTCAAAGGCCTGGGGAATTGTTCGGCATTCCGTGAGTATATGATGGTGCAGCACATGGAGACTGACTGACTTCTTCTCCGATCCAAGCTTCTCATTACGAGAGGTATATTGACCCTTGAGCGTACTCTGGCGTTCCCGGGAGTCAGATTGGGTCTGCCCTCGAAGGCGATAGTACACTCACAATGAACCACTTCAAGACTGCAATGGACCGCTCCTTCTCATCCTTTGCATCCGCGATCGCCGCGAATAAACCGGGTCTCTCACACCAGTATGCTGTTGTCACGTCTCAATCGCATGTTCTGGCAACTGGGTGCAAGATGGCGCACCAGGGAACTCGGTGAGGGAGATGGGCGACAAAATGAACGGAGGGGCGGTCAAAGATGAGAGGTCTCCAGAGAACGAAACGATCCTGCGCGAGCCAAGACAACCGGCGGGGACATATTAGATCAGATCGGGATGGTTTGGGGACGAGAGCGAACGACGTACGACTTGACGAAACTGGTCCAGCTGCTCTTCTGCGCTGCGGGCACTCCCTGACACGACGAACAGGTTCACATTCGGAGAAGGTGAGAGTAGGATATGTGTAGATTGCATGGAGGTCCACAAGGGTCGAGACAATCATGACGCACAGCGTCAGCGACTCTGGGCTGCCGGGCATCTAGTTCACGCACCTCGCCGGGCATCTCGCTCGGGGTTTGGGTTCCAGACATGATGTCGCAGGTAATAGGCACAAACGAGGGTATAGCGCTGTTCTATGGGGGGATGGCTGTGGAGGATGGAGATGAGGTCGTGGTCGTTGCGGAGAGGAAGCGTGTAAACGCCCGCTGGGGCTGTGGCTGACGACATGGCCTCTGCGGTGGAGTGCAGCCGGTTCGTAGCATGCAATGCAAGCAGAACAACATTATTGGAGACGTCACGGATACGTATAGTAGTCGTGCAGGGCTACATTTACTCTACAACAGCTCGTCACAGTACATAGCAGGATAAATAGTCGTAAATCAACGTTGAGCGTGAAAGTCGAAGGGGGTCGAGTTTGGGCAGCTGGGGCGACCGGCCGCCACCGAACGCACCAGTGGCTCTATGTAAAGCATCAAAAGGCATTTCCGTCGTGAGTATTCCCAACGTCCGAGGGCAGAGAGAGCCGGCGTGCGATCTCAAGAAACTGTCCGTGCATCATCCTTCTCATCCTCCATAATAGGCCGTAGAGGTTCTGGCGGCCCAGTGACAGAAGCTCGCGAGGGTCCACTTGCGGATTCTACCGCGAGTCTCCTCGTCAGCTCCTCCGGGAGCTTGCTGATGAAGTCTTCGGCGGGGGCCCTTGTAACATCATGTGAAGGTGTCCTGGTTAGGTCTACCGAGGGAGCCCTTGTGATGTCTTCTGACGGCGCCCTTGTGATGTCTTCCGAAGGTCCTCTGGTGTAATCGCCCGAATAACCCCTCTCGGGA
Organism: Pilatotrama ljubarskyi; assembly: GCA_022385805.1. Classification (NCBI taxonomy): domain Eukaryota; kingdom Fungi; phylum Basidiomycota; class Agaricomycetes; order Polyporales; family Polyporaceae; genus Pilatotrama; species Pilatotrama ljubarskyi. The sequence continues at coordinate 175,299 of MU277687.1, read as the reverse complement.
TCGTGCACTTCCCTGACCTCGACAGTCGTGCCAGGCTCCGGGCAGTCGGCAGCGGTGAACGCGCGAGATGCCCTGATATTGGCCTCCTCGTCCCGCGCTCGTCGGGTCTGCTTGCCCTCGACGAGGTAGATGAACACGATGACACCTGCAACCAGCGCGCCCTGCAAGATCTCCGCGCGGTGCATGTTGAGCGGCGGGTTCGCGTCGGGGCCAGCACGCAGCGCGCCCTCAGCTATATGGTGCAAATGACTCCCGTCAGTTCGGTATCCAAAAACTTGCAACGATGATGCGCACCTAGCACAAAGATGAGGCCAAACATATTGGAGCTGTCAACGGTGTACCAATGAGCGTCAGATTCAGCACGACGTCAGGGAGACAAGGTACGAGACGTACGAAGACCACAGAATTGCGGAGCTCCCGTCAGCGTTGCGCGTCAACTCGACCGCGAGCTCCAACACCGCCGGCAAGAGGGTCAGTCCTGTTGCTCCGATCACTGCCATCAGGACGAAAAGGACCACGGTGTTGTTCGGTCGGACTGTGAGCCAAGGCAACATAATGTCAGCATGAGATTCGACTGAGTATATGCGGGTGCGCTGGAGTGAATTACTACGCACTCTCCCAGATCAACGCGATCCAGCATGCCGCGAGGATAGGACAGAAGACCTTGATCGAGAACGCAAGATGGTGCGTGAGGACGCGATCGTACAGCGGGGATGTTATGGCGGCAGCAATGAGGCCGACGAGGAGCAGGACCGCCCCCATCAGTCCGGAGACAGTGTCAGAGTAGCCATATGGCTCCTGCGCGGGGTGTCAATGTGGGTTTGAAATCTCGCAGGATCGGTAAGATGAGCGCACCAGATGCTGTGCCGTCAATACGGTGAACGCGTTGATCCTAGGAGGCATTGGCGCTTGGTTAGACTGCGCACGGAGGCCTGAAACATCGGAGAAGGGACGTACACCCCGACAAGCACGCCGAATACGAGGACGAGTACGCCAAAGTCGATCCTTTGCCGCATTGACATGTAGGAATACTCGTCGCGCGGGATACGCCCTGACAACGCGCGCGCCAGCGACGACAGCGACGGGTGTTTCTGCGAGCCGGAGTACGCTGTACATGCAAGGTTTGATCAATCCGAGCGCAGAAGCATAACGGATAGATGCGGAGTCGTACTTGGCGGAGTGGGAGGCGAGTTGCCTACAAGGAACACGACCGGTGCCGCAGCGCTGTAAATGATGGCCATGACCAACAACTACAAGCATATCAGCAGAAGGCAGATCTTTGGCCGACTATATGCGCACCGATTGTCTGGGCGAGGCTATCAGCGGTGGAATGAGCTGCCCAACAGCATTTCCTACAGGATTAGCTAGGAATATGTAGGCGAGTAAGCTCGGAGCGAAGCCTGCAGCAGTTGACACAGAACTGACCGATGCCCATGATCATCGTCGCCGTGGTACGGCCTTTCAAGTCGAACCATGTCTCTGAGTAGCTGGTGACAACGATTTGGAAGATGGGGACAGCGAGGCCGCCTAGAACCTAGGGGCATGTCAACGCTTGCGGCGCGCAGAGATGGTTTCGGTGTTACCTGCCCGGTCACGATCAGTGCATATGAGCCTCCCACGGAGAGGGAATGCGTGGTTCCTGCATAGCGTATCCATCCGGAAGCGATGAACAGCGCGCCTCCAATGTAACACTGAGATATTGAGGTCAGCAACTTGGCAAAAGCCTTCAGAAAGAAGGATCCGTACGGTGCCCCGAGTGCCTAATCTCCCATACAGATAAGGCATTGCGATTGAGGCGGGCAAGTAGACGAGGTTGACGACATTCCCGAGCCAATTTACCTGATCCAGGGTGAAGCCAAAGTCGGTCACCACTGAGATTCACAGCTATTAATTGAGGATCTGCCCGGTATTCACGGCTTCAAGTGGTACTCACTGTCATTCGCTATCGGGCCGAACCACACCAGGACCATGCCGGCCACGATGTTCAGGAGCACCTACAAAGACCCAGCATCGGCGATATTGCGCTATAGACGGTAGAAAGGTGGACATACGATTGCTACGAGGCCCACCCATCGCCGCCTGTATTGGCGATATGTCGTCAGTGGTTCATCGATGTCCGGGCTCGGAGTGCGCCCGTCCTCCGGATCTTTTTCTGCAACGCAAAGTGTCAGTCCGCCGTACAGGATCCTCGCGCCCCAAGCGCACAGGTTACGACCGCCAATCTCCGCAGAGGGCGGTCGAAACTGCGCGGCCAAACTTACCGGACGGAACCATCTCATTGACAATCGTTCCCGCCGGGCCCTCTACCCGCCAAGCGCCCACGCGTCAGCGATCACGGTCCTGCGCATCCCGCGCCATGGCGACGGGCGTGGGCGTACTCACCTTCGCTGTTGTCGAGACTGCTCTTGTACGTCGAATCGTCGCTGGAGGAGGTGGCCGCCCTTCGGGCACTGGAGGAGGCAGGATGGGTAGGTGGGGTGTCCATTGCGTGGGTAATGATCCCGATATATATGTCTAGCGAGCTTAGAATGATCTCGTGAGCGGAATGACTATCTGGGGAACTGGCTCGGCAGGAAGGGTTGCACACCGTATGCCGGTGGTCCGAGATGCCTTCGAGAAGTTGTCTGTCTACTTAAATACCGTCAGAACCTCCAGCGGCAGCGGAGCGTTTGCGCATGCATGCGGTCTGCAGAGCAGTGCCGGAAGGCTGACATCCGCAGCGTGCGAGCGTGTCAAACGGGCAACGGGACGAGCGTTGGCCAACAAATGGGGCAGGATAGGACAGATGCGCTACTTGTGAGCTGATACGGTTTGCTAGGGCGAAACAGGCAGCAACAGATCCACGCCCGAGATTGGTTCCAGTGCAGCGCATCATCCCTGATGAAATGAGACGTAGGTGCCGTGCAGATGCAGCTGAAACAGTGCAAGCGTCCGTCTACGCACCTTGAGCTCGCCGCCTGCCACATTGGCACGAACAACTTCCTTCAGAAACGCAGATCCTTTGAATGTGAATGCATACCCGGTTACTGTATACAGAATGGCCTAGAAAGAGCTACTCTCGGCATTGACGTGGTTTCGTCATCGCGCTGAGAGGACAGAATGCGCAGATGCCGGCTGAGAAGTGGATGCCGTAGAGTCTCGCCGAGCTAACGGCCCTGCACTACACGTGAGTGAGCGGAGGAAACTGGACAGCCCATGTCGACGAAGCAGCAGAGACCACGAGGTATTCAGGCCAGCACCAATTTGGAGCTGCACTGTGAGGCCCGATGTCAGATCTCATGCTAGTAGCTCATACCTAGAATCCACGAGTGTTGACATCACTGAAGCGTCGTGAGCGGGGTCACATCCGGTATGTTTCAGAGCGTGAGAGTGGCGGCGGATTGCATGTACGCATTGCACTCCGTCGATCTGTTGAAAGAGACTAAGTGGTGACACACCTGGCTATACTGTAGCGTTACTCTTAGCGTCTTCGAGCGACACTCCCCGGATATTGAGATATGAGGCCGCACAGCGTAAGACAGGTGCGCAAACCAACGAGATACGGGAATGCCGAAGGCATCGGCTGCACACCATAGAAGGTAGCGGAGGATATAACACGAGGCTTCTAACAGGGCAAGGTGGAGTGCGGGAGCTTGATGTACGCAGCTTCAGTCTTCTCCTTCAGAGCGGGTGCAGACGTACCAAGTATGCATGGCTGGCCGCCCGAACGGTATGGGGATTAACTCTACTCATGCTCAGCGGTATGGCATTGGATGCCCGCCTGCAATCCTGTGCGAGATTTTTGCAGCCGAGCATGGGAGCTGAGCAGTATGCGCCTGTGAGGAGCCACTGATCATACTAGCTTGTCTGAGTGACAGCCTGACCGGGAGGTCCCGCTTCCATCTCCACCAAGGCAGAAGTGGACAGCCGTCACGGAGCTTCATTGAACGAGCGTTCTGGCGAGGGACTAGTACTCCCATACGGCGACTACTATCATCAAAATATAGTGAGCACTATGAGCGCATTTCTGGAAATTTCGGCCTCACATTATTGTTGCCGCCCGGTTATGAGGCATTATACGCCGACTTACCTACGCATAGACGATATCGATCCTCAGCAACGAGATGTGTTCATGTAGTACTGTTCACTGTGTGGTGATGAAATACGCGTCGGGGAGAGAGCGGGCTCAAGCTTGGAGCTTTGAAGAGGGGCACACGCGGTGTTAGAGGTTCTGAACTTCCAGCGGCAGACCCCGATCACGCTTGGGCACACTTCTGCTTCTTTTGACTTGCCCGTTTATGACTCGTACTGTATCGATTGCTCACACCCAACTCCCAATCTCTTTCTATAATTCTTAATCGGGCATCGGAGGTTTACCACCATTTTCTCTATCTGGAGACGTGCTATACGTCCTGCTCGTTTATCGAGTATACGCACCATGGCCTCCGCCAACACCATCGAGCTCGCCCAAACCGGCAAACGCGACGAACTCCGTGAACTCGAGAAAAAGTACCAGGCACGGTGGGCGGAGGAGCGCGTCTTCGAGATCAACGCTCCGTCGCAGGAGGAACTAGCAGGACTGTCCAAGGCAGAGATCAAGGAGAAGTACCCCAAGTGGTTCGGCAATTTTCCCTATCCATACACCAATGGTTCCCTCCACCTCGGACATGCGTTCACCATCTCCAAAATTGAATTCGCGGCGGGATACCATAGGATGACGGGCAAGCGAGTCCTCTTTCCCCATGGATTCCACTGCACAGGCATGCCTATCAAGGTGCGTGGTGGCGCGCCACATTACTCGAGCAGAAAGCTACATGATCGTACAGGCGGCTGCAGACAAAATCATCCGCGAGATCGAGATGTTCGGCGAGAACTTCGAGAGGTTCCAGCCGGACGAGGAGCCCACACCTGCTGCGCCGACGACCACGTCCGATGGCCCTGCGAAAGCGGTAGACAAGGCGAAGAAGGGCAAGGTGGCGGCGAAGGCGACCGGCCTGCAGTACCAGTTCCAGATCATGGAGTCGATGGGTGTGCCTCGGGACGAAATCAAGAAGTTCGCGGACCCCTACTACTGGCTCAAGTACTACCCGCCGATCTGCATTGTGCGTGCGCGAATGACTCTGAGTGCTGCAATTTGCGCGTGCTAATCCTCCTTCTAGGAAGATAACCAGCTATTCGGCTCAAGAATCGACTGGCGTCGCTCGTTCATCACTACCGACGCGAACCCCTACTACGACAGCTTCGTGCGCTGGCAAATGAAGAAGCTGTACAAGCTTGGCAAGATCAAGTTCGGCGAACGCTACACAGTTTACAGCCCGAAGGATGGTCAGCCTTGCATGGACCACGATCGTTCGGAAGGTGAAGCGCTCGGACCCACCGAATACACCGGTATCAAGATGGAGGTCGTACAGTGGAGCCCGGAGGCGGCGAAGGCTATAGAAGGCAAGGTCGGTGGCCGAAAGGTGTACCTCGTCGCCGCGACTCTCCGCCCGGAGACGATGTGAGTGGTGCCAGCGTCTCGAGTGGCAGGTGCTGACTTACTTCTTGATGCGCGTAGGTATGGGCAGACGAACTGCTTTGTCGGCACGGCTATCAAGTACGGCGTCTTCGCGATAAATGACAAGGAGGCGTACGTGTGCACGTACCGCGCGGCACGGAACATGGCGTTCCAGGGCATCATGGACGTCCGTGGCCAGGTCAACCAGCTCGTCGAGGTGGAGGGCACGGCGCTCGTCGGGACCAAGATTAAGGCGCCGTTCTCTGTGAACCCGGAGGTCTACGTGCTGCCGATGGAGAACGTGTTGCCGACCAAGGTTAGTCAGCGCATAGAGCATGTTTCGATCGCACGCTCACCGTGAGCAGGGTACGGGCGTCGTGACCTCCGTCCCCTCGGACTCGCCAGACGACTTCCAGACGCTCACGGACCTCAAGAAGAAGCCCGAGTTCTACAAGATCGACCCATCCTGGGTTGCGGTCGAGCCTGTGCCCGTGATCTCGACGCCGACGTACGGCGAGATGACGGCGCCTGCCGTGATCAAGCAGCTGAAGATCCAGTCGCAGAAGGACACGAAGCAGCTCGCGGAGGCGAAGGAGATCGCATACAAGGAGGGCTTCTACAATGGCACGATGCTCGTGGGCGAGTTCAAGGGCTTGCCGGTACAGGAGGCGAAACAGCGCGTCCGCGAAAAGCTGATCGAGGCAGGCCTGGCGTTCGCGTACGCCGAGCCCGAGGGGCTTATCATCTCTCGGAGCTCGGACGAGTGTGTGATCGCGCTCATGGATCAATGGTACCTGGACTATGGCGAGCCGTCGTGGAGGGCGCAGGCGGAGAAGTGAGTGGAGCGCGGCGCGCTGCTGTGGCGACGCTAACGGGGCTCTTATCATCAGGTTGGTCGCGAAGATGGAGACGTACAACGCTGAGACCCGGAACGCGTTTGAGGGCGTGCTAGCGTGGCTTAACAAGTGGGCATGCGCGCGTACGTACGGGCTCGGCTCGAAGCTCCCTTGGGACCCGCAATTCCTTGTAGAGAGCTTGAGTGATTCCACCATCTACATGGCGTACTATACCGTCGCCCATCTCCTGCACAGTAAGTACACGGTGCCATGCCCTTGTCGCGTGACTGACGATGCGCAGGTAGACTCGATGGTAGCGTGCCTGGTCCCCTCGGTGTGACCGCGGACCAGATGACGGACGAGGTTTGGGAGTACGTCCTGAACAACGGTCCTTGGCCCGACCCCGCACCCATGCCGAAGGAGAAGGCCGACGCGATGAAGAACGAGTTCGAATACTTCTACCCCTTCGACGTTCGTTCCTCCGGCAAGGACCTTATCCCCAACCACTTGACGTTCTGCGTCTACAACCATGCGGCGCTGTTCCCCGAGGACAAATGGCCACTCAGCATGCGCACGAACGGGCACTTGATGGTCAATGGGCAGAAAATGTCGAAGAGCAAGGGTAACTCGATGACGATGCGCCAGTGTATCGAGAAGTTCGGCGCGGACGCGACGCGGCTGTGTCTGGCAGACGCTGGTGACGGTATCGAGGACGCGAACTTTGACGAAAAGACCGCGAACGCCAACATCCTTCGTTTGCACACCCTGATCGGCTGGTGCGATGTGAGTATCTCCTCGTATAGTGTCCCCGAACGAGTACTCATGTCGTTTCCCCAGGAGATCATCCAGGGCAAATCCAGCCTCCGCCAGGGCCCTAAGAACTATCACGACACAGTCTTCGAGCATGAAGTGAACGACCTCATTACGAAGACCAAGGGCTACTTCGAGAAGTAAGCCGCGCCGAATAGCAGCATTGGTGTGCTTATGCTGATCCTCCAACCTGCAGCATGCAGTACAAGGACGCCCTGAAGTACGGCTTCTACGAACTCCAATCAACGCGTGACTGGTACCGTGAAGTCACCGCAGACATTGGCATGCATGCCGACCTCGCTGAGTGGTGGATCCGTACCGCTGCTCTCCTGGTGGCTCCCATTGCACCCCACTTCTCCGAGCACATATGGTCCAGCATTCTCAAGGAGCCCAAGTCCGTACAGTTCGCACAGTGGCCGGCCGTCACCACTTCGGTCGACCAGTCGATCCTTGACTCGGCGGTGTACATGCGCGGGACGATCAAGACGATGCGTGACGCGGAGTTGTCGCTGCTCAAGAAGATGAACAAGGGCAAGCAGGGCCAGGCGACGTACGATCCGAAGAAGCCGCGCGCAGTGCGTATCTACGTTACGACGGCGTTCCCGCAGTGGCAGGACCAGTGCGTGCAAGTAGTGAAGGAGGCGTACAATGAGGAGCACGACCGCGTCGATGACCAGAAGGTCCGCGAGCTCCTGACTGCGCGTGGTCTGATCAAGGACAAGCGCGCGATGCCTTTCGTTCAGGCGTTCAAGGTATTAGTCATCGTCTGTGTCATGTCCTACAATTACTGACGCGCGTCTCTATAGAAACGCATGGCGCAATTCGGCGCGCAGACTGCCTTCAACCGGACCGTGCCCTTCTCGGAGGTCAAGGTGCTCCACGAGATCCTGCCATATCTCAAGCGCACGTTGAACCTCGAGGACGCCGAGGTGCTCCTGGCGGATGAGGCGAAGCAGAAAGATTTGTCTGCTCTTACAAAGACCCTGGTTGAGAGCGCGGAGCCCGGGAATCCTGCGTTCGAGTACTACAATGTCTGAGGTGGTTCGTCTTGCTCTCGCGTGTGCTGCTAGAATACATGGGTCGTAGTTGCTATCCTCAATGTGCAATAGAATTTGCTTCGATATCACCTCACAGGTCGTCATTGTATACGCGACACTTCGTGTGCATGTCTGTTACACGCTACCACCAAGGTATCTCTCAACGTTGCCAGGAAGGGAAGCAGCCCGAAGATCGAGACTCCTGTCAGTCTGGGGATCGATTATGCATGCGCCCGCTGCCAGTGTGTGCGGCCGCGTTTGCCCTGCGATGATGCAGTAGCGCCGGGTAGGCAACTTAGACATCGAGTCATACAGTATGGCAAGTATGTCACTGCTCTCACAAACAGTGACACTGATCGCAGTTTTTCAGGTTGTGCTTATACTCCTTGTACGATTTACGCCTGCTCCCTGATGAAGTGGAAGTGAGAGAGAAACTCAACGACTCAGTCACTTCGCAGTCAACAAAGCCGAAGGACCGGACCAAGTACGCGAACCTACTAACCGGCGTCTACCGTCCCAAATAAGACACAAGCCCTAACCCCGGCGACAATTGAGGACATGGTCAGCGACGGTGGCTAAGTCCCGCCCCAGCTTCTCTTGCCTCCTACCACCATGGCAGCGTCCTCAAACAAGCCCTCTGCTTATGCCAAAAGTGAGGATAGTAGTAAGGGTTCACTATATGCCTTCTGACATTTTTCAGGGAACAATGCGTCAACCGCAGTACCTCTAGGTAGGAACCATCAACTGTCTACTGGCACGACCATTCGCGCAATAACTGGAGGCGTACAGAGGTGGATTCGGACTCCGACTTTAATCCCAAGTCTTACGTACCTGAGGAGCCCAAGAAACGTGGGCGGAAGAGGAGAGAAGTCAAAAAAGCTGATGTCAGTGACTTGTCCGACTTGGAACCGGCCACTAAGAAGCGGAGAAGAGAAACACTTGCCAAGATCGGCGTCAAGTCTTCTCGGCGCAGCGGTATGCAGCTCTCGACTGTACATTTTTTGGATAATTCTGACGACTGTTTGCAGACGAAAAACGAGTCGTTCCGATACCGCAGTGTCCGAATCTGTTGTTGCAGTACTTCGGTATGGAGCACTGGCATTCGACTTCCGCTCTCGGTGCTTGTCTCATGCCGCTGTTGTTCTACGCGCGCAGGTGACATCGGCATAGAAGCCACTCCAAATAGTGAAGAGAAAGATGACGCAGATGATGAAGAGGAGGACTACGAGGACGAGGAAGACGAGGCAGAAGATGATGTTGACGACCCTCAACCAATGCCGAGGACGCTCGCAGTCCTCTCGCATAAGTCTACGCCTCAGCCACCATCAGCCGCGGCTGAGGACGACTCTGTGACAGAATATGAGAGTGATCTCGAGGACAGCAGCCATCCAGCACGGCCATCGCCGTCGAAGCGAGCAGCTACACAGTATCCTACGGCGGTGAAACCACCTCCCAGCAAGAAGCCAAGACTGGCCAATCCTGACGATTCAGTGACTGAGCCTGAGGACGAGGAACCACATTGGATTCACAGTCAAGTGAAAGCTTCAACCTCCGTGCCTTCCAAGGTGGCGCAGCAGTCAGACTCGGAAACAGAGCCCGAGTCCGACCCCGAGTGGTTAATGGAGGTGAACAGAGGCGCAAGGTTCGTCGTTCAGCGGACTTCGCTGACTCGTGCGTAGGGCATAGAGAAACGCCCGGCCTTCCACCTGAAGCCCGGGCAAGAGGCTTTGGGCCCATTGTTACTGGACAATGACCACAAGGCCCCTGCGAGCATCAATACATTCCTGCGCGAATACCAGAGAGATGGGGTCCGTTTCTTCTGGGGCAGGTACAAGGACGGAAGGGGCGGCGTGCTCGGCGATGACATGGGTTTGGTGAGTGCCGATCAGGAAAGACTCCTATATTACATGGTAACTCACCGCACAATGTGTAGGGTATGCATCACTGCAGCGCTCGCAGCATATACGTAGCTGACGAGGACTCCAGGAAAAACGATACAGGTGATTTCGTTCCTCTCTGCTATCATGCAGAAGCGAGGCGACAGCCGGGACATCGATCGACGTCGCAAACACGTTGCTCGTCTTCAAGATAGCAAGGACTGGAAGGAGCGACGGTCTCTCCCTCCAGCCAATGCAACTTGGCCGACCTGCTTGATAATCGCCCCTAGCAGCGTGGTTGGAAACTGGGAGAGAGAGTTTCAGACCGTAAGCTCACTTCTCCTAGGGCGGCTGAGACTTGGTTGATAGCAGTCCTTGTAGTGGGGGTTCTTCGAAGTAGGGATGTACATCGGGCCTCCGACAGCACGTGCCGACGTCCTAACCGACTTCAAGCTTGGCCGTCTTGACGTTCGTGAGTAATGATCGTCCCTATATGGCCCTGGTCAACAGTACTTATTCTTTGTAGTCATCACATCCTTCGAAGTAGCCAGGATCGACATTGACCTGATAGACGAGCTCCCATGGTCCTGCGTCTTCATCGATGAAGTCCATCGCGTCAAGAACCCGCGCTCCAAGTTGGCGACAGCCTTCAGCAGGTTCGCGTGCTCGCGGAGATTTGGACTGAGTGGCACCGGTAAGAGAAGATTGTCAGCGACTTCTTAACGTGCTCTCAATATATCTCTTGCAGTCATTCAGAACGGGTACGAAGAGCTCTGGACCGTACTGGACTGGACAAACCCTGGTGCCGTCGGCACGAAGAAGCAGTGGGAAATATACGTCGAGAAGCCGCTGCGTGTCGGCCAGAGCAAATCAGCCTCGGACGAGGAGCATGTTCAAGCTGCGGCATGTAGCGTTTTCTTTTCCTGGTGGCATATTCCCGCTGAGCTTGCGTATTCTTCGCAGCTTGTTGCGAAGCTTCTGACGGAGAAGCTTTTGCCGCATATATTTTTGCGCAGGCAAGTAGCTTCATTTACGGGCGATCGCTCCATCACGGCTGATGTTCTTGCAGGACAAAGCAGATCATCCAGGACCAGGTACGTGTAGGAAGGTCGCGTAGGTTCTCCAAGAGGCTCACCGGGTCGGCACGGTAGCTTCCCCGCAAGACAGACCAAGTCGTCTTCTGCCCACTCACGCCCATGCAGATTGAGATCTATAAGCGGATCCTCAACTTGGAGGCGGTTGCAAACCTCGTTCACAAGGACGATCCCTGCGATTGTGGTTCCAGGAAAGCGTAGGGGGTCTTCCTTGTTTCTTTTAGATTGCGCCTGACTTCCGGTCGCTCGCAGGAGGAAGAAATGCTGCCATCCTGTTCATCCGGGAGATCTGTTCAAGTACATGTCAACCTTGATCAAGATTTCGAACCATCTGGCCTTGATTCTGCCATGTAGGTACTACAGATCATTCCAGTCACGCGTTCTTGACGTTCGCTTCCTCCAGCGCCGACGGATACGACTGAACAAGTGCGTTGTGTACGCTGGCATCGTTTGTGAAGTTCCAGCTCATTGTCATGCAGACCGCCCGCAACCGAGAGCTCTCCAGGATGGCCTTCCCTACCGGGCCGCTCCCCAAGTATGGGCCCTCAATGCTCCGGCCTGAATTTTGCGGCAAATGGATGGTCAGCATCTTGCTTCCTCAGAAATCCCGTATACAGCTGAAGTACGCGTTTGCACAGGTACTGGAGACTTTGCTCAAAGAGTGGAAGAGAGAAGGTGGAAACAAGGTCCTCATCTTCACGAAGTCCGTCAAGCTACTGGAGATGCTGGAATTCCACCTGAACAATCGAGGTATGCATCCTGCCCGCAATGATCGCATGCGCTCTAGGTTGATGTTCCATCCAGGGCTCGGCTTCGTGAAGCTGGATGGTTCGACGAAGCAGTCTGAGCGTGAGTCGCGGTGATACCTACGATGACGTTTCATGGACGATTGATTGTCTTCTATAGGAATGCCGATCATCGATAGGTTCCAACAAGATCCCGATGTCTTCATATTCTTGATTTCGACAATGGCTGGTGGCACAGGTCTCAACCTGACCGCTGCGAACAAGGTCGTCGTATTCGGTAAGCATGTCACAGGACATCAGTTTTCATCTTTCTGACGTCTCGCAATAGATCCCAACTGGAGTAAGTCTTGATAGAGACTCGACGCATCGGAGGCATACTTAGCTGTTCTCGCAGACCCTGCCCATGACCTCCAGGCGATGGATCGGGCCTACCGCTTTGGTCAGACGAGAGACGTTGCGGTCTACAGATTGCTCGGTGCCGGCTCCATAGAGGAGCTCATCTATGCCCGCCAAGTGTACAAGCAGCAGCAGATGCAAGTGGGGTACAACGCTAGTCTTCAAACACGGTAAGTGTACATAATCTATCATCTGCAGCACCTCTCATCTGTGTCCAGATATTTCGAGGGCGTCCAAGGAGACAAGCGGAAGCAAGGAGAGCTGTTCGGCATACAGAACATCTTCAAGCTACATGAACGCACACTGGCTACCAAGATGGCTGTATGCTATCCTCCCGATCCTTTCCGAATCATTCGGCTGAGGTCTAGCGCAGATCGAGCGAGCTCATGTCAGCGACTTGGACTGGGCTTTCGCCTATATGGGTGGTAAGGGCGGTGGCGCGAAACCACCGAAGGCCAAGAAAGACAAAGTCCAGTGGGTGTACGAAGAGGAAGCGAAGACGAGCAAAGATTACGTGAGTCGTCTCTCGTCTTCATCGCCCTCATGGATCACTCAGTATGGTGTCACAGGATGAGTTCCGCGGACTAGGTGCTCTGCTCTTCGATGACGGTAAGTGAGCTGGGTGCCACCGATGAGATAACCAAATCTCATGCGGTCTGTGTAGCGCCGCCTGAAGTGAAGCACAAACCGAACGACATTGAGAAGACTCTGAATGCGATCGGGGTGCATTATACGCATCGCAATGACGACCTCATCGCCGAGAGTGCAATAGAGGGACAGCGGATGCAGAAGATGCTCGAGGTCAGCCGTCTTTCGTCGTGCACATGCCATCGTCTTACAAGGCCGTCTTCAGGAGAGAAAGAAGAAGGCAAAGCAGACGAAGGAACGTCGAGGTTCCGGCAAGAAGGGACAGAAGGATAAGTCGCCTGAGCCGGAATGGCCACCGCGACGCAAACACCACAAGGCGCCGCCGAGTCCTCGTTCCAAGTGCGGGCTCATCCCCTTTACTTTGTTTCTAATAACTGACCTTGACTTTGCCAGACTTCGCATCCGTCAGCAAGCTCTCATCGAGCAAGGCCTGCTGAAATCTCCGGAGGATCTACCGAAGTTTGCTCAGGCGTTGTCAGTTCGATCAGGCTACCTCTCCCCGTGAATGGTGCTGACGAGTTGCATAGTGCCCAGAAGTCTTTGGACGAGCAAACTGCGTTCCTTGCACAACTGGACGATTACGCGAAGAAGCACCTTCAGTAGTCGTTGTATGATACCCTCCCGGTTGTTCTTGCTCTCGTGCTCTCGAGTGATTGTAGTATTATCATGTAATTGGCGTCTCGAGTGGGACCCTTGTTGTAGATAATGTATTGCTATGTATATGTGACCTAGAGGACTCTGTTTACCGGCCGGCTGCAACAGTTGTTGCTCCACATTTTCTGGTCGCAAAGCTTGTCTTCCATGGCACAACAATGTTTGCATGTATAGTACAAACATCCATTGAACGGCATATACAACAACGAGCGCGAGATCGTCCCATACAGAGTTCCGAGTCCAAGTACAACAGCTGCTGGCTCTGCACTCAGCCACCAAAGCCACCCTCGTATCCCTCCCCACCCCACTGACCCATGCCTTGCATGCCCATCATATTCCCACCCATCCCCGAGTTCATGCCCATCCGCATCGGCGCACCCATGCCGCCGCCCATGCCCTGGCCCATTCCTTGACCCATACCGTTCATTCCATTCATCCCGCCCATTCCGTTCATCCCACCCATGCCTTGGCCCATGCCGCTCATGTTGCCCATGGCGTTCATGCCCATCATGCCCTCGCCCATACCGCCATCCCACATCCCTCCTCCTGCGGACCCATCCATGAACTGTCCTTCACCGTTGCCCATCCATCCCATCCCTCCGCCGCCCATACCGCCGCCCATCCCACCCCCACCACCATTCATGCCCATCCCGCCGTCGAACCCGCCGCCAAACCGTCCGCCGCCGCCTCCCCCTCCTCCTCCACCCATACCCCCCATCCCACCGCCAAAGCCCATACCCTGCTGCCCGCCACCCATACCGATGCCCATGCCCATCGGATTCATGCCCATCGCGCCGACGGGGACGTTGATCCCGAGCCCCGCCATCGCGCCCATGTCCCCGGGCCCGGCGCCCCAGCCCATCATGCCCATCCCGCCCATGTCGGGGCCGCCGGCCATGCTGTTCATGGGCAACATCTGCGGCGGGCCCATCATCCCGCGGTGGGGGTTGCCGAAGCCGCCTCCTCCGCCACCGCCGCTTCCGCGCCCGCCGCTGCCTGGGGTCATGCCCATCCCCATAGTCATGGGCATGGGGGTGTTCATGCCGGGTCCGCCGCTCCCCGGGATGGGCGTGGGGTGCATGCCGGAGTTCGGGTTGGAGGAGCCGCCGCGGACGGGCGACTTCGGTCGAAGTGCGTCGATCTCTGAGTGCGGGACATTCGTCAGTGGGCCGTTCGGACAATGAGGTGAGGGAGCGTACCTGGCGTGACGGGCACGACTGGCTTCCCGCCGCCTGCAAGCTCCTTGACCTTCGCCTCCCAGCGGTCCCTGTCCCAACGCATCGCGCCGTCCTGCGCGTTACCGTCGCTGTCGCCGAGAGACATACCCTCCTCGATGCGCTCCTCCTCGCCCTCTGCGAGCACGGTGACCCAGCCGCGACGCGCAGTGCGTGCGCGGCCGAAGATCTCGAGACGACGAAGGCCGAGACAGAAGTTCTCGATGAGAGTGTACATCTCCGGCGGCTTGAGCGTTGGGTCGGACGCGTCGCCTTCCCAGATGAGGACGTCGGTGTCTAGGGATGGGCGGGCGCGTGAGTAAGTGAAGCGACGCGAGGGTGAAGAAGGGGAAGAGGATACGAGGAGAGGGAACAGACGTACCGACGTTGCAATGGACGAACCAGCTGTCGGTGGAGCGTCGGACTGTCCCTCGGATACCCATCAGACAGTGTTGTTTTGTTCGTGTGAGCAGTGAGGTCGTTGGAGGATCGGTCTAAGGTACTCCACAAGTTAGTCGTGGGATTGAGCCTCTTGTCTGGGAGACATACCCCCGGGCCCTTGTTCGTCGTCTTGTTAGTCTTTACCCACACAATATCTTCGCATCTTCGGAAACCCCACTTCGCCATGACCTCCCGTCCGCACTCCAGTCCCTCCCCCGACCCACTGCCCACCCACATCAGCACGAACGAAGGGTCGGCGGCGAGCGCGGGGATCGGCAGGTTCTGCAAGTCGTCCCAGGAGAAGGATGAGGAAAATGGCGGGTCGATGAGGATGACGTCGAATTTGGACGGGTGGAGGGAGGAGAGCTCAGAGAAGGGGAGGAAAGTGGGGGGCAGGGCGTGTCCAGCGACCGCAGCCTTCTTCAAGGCCAGTAGCCGTTGCTGTTTGGGGTATCTACCAGACATATGCGTGTAGGTATACGGTAGGTGCAACACAGAGAACAAAGGTAGATACACGCACTCTTCAAACCGGTGTTCCGGGTCTGCGCCGAGCACCCAGTTCTGCGGCCACTCTCCGCCGTCGACATATCGTTGAGAGTAGTCGTTCCGTATCGTCTCCTCTTCCGGTACATAGTTGTTGTACCGCGCGTAGCGTGCGCGCTTCGCTGGTGGGAGATCGGGACGAGCAGGTTTAGGTGGTGGAGCGATCACAGGCGAGGACGGCGGTGAGGGGCTCGGAGAGCGTGGTGGAGTAGGGATGAGCGGAAGTCTCAGAAGCGCGTTTGGGGGAGAGGGTATTGATCTGAGCTGTCTCCGATAGTTGCGTTGGGCGTTGCGTATGCGAGAGACAAGGGCGTTATGCGCTGCGAGCAGCTCGTTCGCGGACGCGAGACATTCCGTGGTTGTTGCGCTCATGATGTCGCGTTTACACAGCCGCTGCAATGCTCTGTCAAGAACCTCGATGATAATCGCGTTGGAACCACGTACCGTGCAATCCGGTGTTCCGGGGTTATGAGACGGTGTTCTTACAACCAAGTCTTGGATCCCACGTTCCTCCCTCGGCCGCGGTCGCGGTCTAGCCCCTGGGAGCCAGCAGCAGTATCCAAGCCTAGGTTAATATGGCAAAGGATATAGAGTATTTTCCATGCAGCAGCTAGGGCGACTGAGGTCGTTGCAAGGAACGGAGACGCGACTGCAGCTCACGGTGGCGGTAGCATGCTGTAAGCGCCCATGCCAGGCGTTATGGCGCTTGAGAGCACGTGGCTCACCCTGCAGGTGGCTGTGCCGAGCTGCTGCTCAGATTGACTTCGCGATCGCTTGCAGTTCATTTTGGTCGACAACCTCCCGTGAGCTCTAGACTCTTGCGCTGGTATGTAACACACACCCGAGCCGCCATGTAAACGTCCTCAGACTCTCATACGTCTCAGAGACTCAAACAAACTACTTTCGAGCTCTGCGCTAAGGCTGCCACTCGTGCGGGCTCAGGCATTGCTGAAGGAACTTCTTGGACAGACGACTGTACTTGCCAGACCTTTTCGCCCAACGAGAGACCGATCTGCGTGTTCGAGCTCTGATATATGCTACTATGTCGCAGAAGCTTGACAGGATGCCCGAGCTCGCCGTATACTATGCCCTCTAAGCAGTCTCACTGCGGCCGAGTAAGCAGCACCACTGCGACGTCCAGACAGAGTAATCAGTCCTCTCACTATGCACACTCGGGCCGCTCGATGACTTCATCGCGACAGCTCTCTGTGCTAATGACGCATGCCGCAGTTGCTCTCCGTCACCTGAGGGCGTGGATCGAGGGTGTGTATTCTTGGAATGGCCTGCTCGAGAAATATTCAAAAGGCCCACTGAGTGTTCCTGCGCGAGTCCACCCCTCATTCGACCTCCCAATATCTCTGACCAGCATCCGCAATGTTGTCTCTCTTTGCCCCGCCTCCTCCGCCGCCGACTAAGCTCGGCCGTCATCGCCAACTCTCGCCCCTCGCAGGCATACACGTCTCACCCATCGCCCTTGGCGCAATGAGCATCGGCGACCAGTGGGACAAGTTCGGAATGGGCGCCATGACGAAGGAGTCCAGCTTTGAGCTGCTTGATGCTTTCTACGGCGCCGGCGGGAACTTCATCGACACCGCGAACAACTACCAAGATGAGACCTCTGAGGCGTTCATCGGCGAATGGATGGAGTTGCGAGGCATCCGCGACCAGATCGTCGTTGCAACGAAGGTCAGCGAGTGTCTGCGCATAAAGAGAAAATGCTTCTGACGTGTTGCTCGAATAGTATACCACCGACTTCAAGCGCGGAAAGACCGATATCAAGCAGCACTCGGCATTTGTTGGGAATAGCATGAAGTCTATGCGCGTCTCCGTCGATGCCTCCCTCAAAAAGCTCAGAACGTCGTATATTGACATTCTCTACCTACACTGGGTACGCATAGTGGCGTACCCAATGTGTGATCAAAATGCTGACTATATGCAGTGAGATTACAGCACAAGCGTGGAAGAAGTAATGAGCGGACTCCACCATCTGGTCGCATCTGGGAAGGTGTTGTACCTCGTACGTCGGTTTACCCCACGTCACTGGTCAGGATTAGCACGTTCTTACCTGCGCTCAGGGAATCTCCGATACCCCGGCGTGGGTCGTTTCCAAGGCCAACACGTACGCGCGCATGAGCGGCAAGACACCCTTTGTGATCTACCAAGGTGCATGGAATGTCCTCCAGCGCGACTTCGAGCGTGACATCATCCCTATGGCGCGTGCGGAAGGACTCGCTCTCGCCCCTTGGAATGTGCTTGCCGGCGGAAAGCTTAGGACGGATGAGGAAGAGGAGCGGCGCCGTAAGACTGGCGAGAAAGGCAAGGCTTGCCCTGTGCGTCAGGTCGTCAACCCGTGCTGACCTGTGGTTGCAAGGTCGTACTATGGTTGGTTCTGAGTGGGAGCGCAACGAGACCGAGAAGAGGGTCTCAAAGGTCCTGGAGGAAATTGCTGGTGAGGTCGGGACGAAGAGCATCCAGGCTGGTGAGCGCATACTACGCCCTGCGCTGCTCTCCCCCGGATAGCTGACCGATTGATGGCATGCAGTCGCCATCGCATATCTGATGCAGAAGACGCCGTATGTCTTCCCGCTCGTCGGCGGGCGGAAGGTCGAGCATCTGCTAAGCAACCTCGACGCACTCGACATTGCGCTCACGGAAGAGCATGTGAAGAGGATCAAAGACGCTGTGCCATTCGATCCCGGCTTCC
This sequence comes from Pilatotrama ljubarskyi, assembly GCA_022385805.1. Classification (NCBI taxonomy): domain Eukaryota; kingdom Fungi; phylum Basidiomycota; class Agaricomycetes; order Polyporales; family Polyporaceae; genus Pilatotrama; species Pilatotrama ljubarskyi. The sequence goes on along the minus strand of MU277687.1, from coordinate 156,823 downwards.
CGCACACGATGATTGTGCGCGTCCTCCTTTTCTTCGGAAACTAAGTGCACTGGCTGATACATGGTGGTCTTGGTAGGGAAATGGGTCGCGGTACCAGGGCCTATTCGCCGCCGCGGGCCATTTTGATAAGTGGCCGGCCCAGGAGCCTATCCACCCAGTCCCAACGAAGTAGAACATGGGCGCATACAGGGGTGCTGATAGCATCGCTTTTGGGGCTTCGTGGCATTGGTGTCCGCCCAGGGAAGGCGTAAGGTCTTGCTTCTCGGGATCCGCAATGACTCTTCGTATTGCTCTTGTTGTCTCACTGAAGAGAACACGCCCGCAAATCAACGTCAGATTCCGACAGGACGTGTGCCCTCGATTCACGCCTTAGTGGGCACGGGTGTGTCGAAGTTGGCTGAGGCAAATACTTACAAGAGACAATGCCACAGCATAAGCTCTAGAGAAAAACAACAATCACAGCGCTGGATTATGGGCGGGTACATGCCTGCATGCAGGTTCAAATATGTTCGATAAGAGATCATGCTGCCGTCTGCTCTGAACCTACTCCCTCGTGCATCATGCGGCGAAACACACAGGTCTGCCAAATGTTCGCTCACCGTTTCGTAGCCAAAAGGGTGCGTGAGATCAAGCTGCTCCTAACAGATTCGACCCTCAGGCGAATTTGTAGCAGATAACACCGGTGCATACCACAAGGAAACGATGGCATTAGACCAGATTACAGCGAAGAACGAAGGAGCCAATGAAACGTTGCATAAAAGGGCGACACGGTACGTGAACGCATGTTGTCATAGGGGAGAGCACACTGAGCGATCATGGCGCGTAGCGCAGTTGAATCTACAATATTCCGGAGCAAGGTCGACCGCAGGTCGACCGTGCCATGCAGGCGTGTCCGGTATCCAAGACGGTATATATCAACCAGTAAAGAGTGACGGACGCTACGTTTGCGAGCTAGTCCTACCCCGCGCGTCAGCGGAAGGAAACCGTGTGGTGGGGAAGATGAACGCACCACCGCCCTGCGCGTGAGCCCGCGAGTGAGGTGGATGGTGCCGTAGGAGCGTAATTAATGGTCCGCCATACGCTCCATCAGCTCTTCGGCCTCTCGTATCGAGAGCGAGGCGCGGCTCTCCGATTCGGCCGTCCTCTCCAATTTTGCGGTGTCATTGCCGACCTCACACCTTGAACTGATGCTCCCACAGCTGCCAGCTTCTTGTGAGTTGCGATTCTCGTACACCGCCGAATCGTAGTGGGGAAACACGGCTTGCAGAACTGATATGGCGACGATGAGGAGCGTGATCGGGGGCCTCGCAGCAGGTAGTGTACTGACACATCAACCTGTTAGAATCGCGATGCTCTGACATCGTGGTTCGGCTTCGTCCTAATCGCTTCCCCTAAGCGCCCGTACTTATATACCCGCATCACGCATGGCCGTACCTCAGCTGGTTCCCCTACCATCTGAGGTATGTGTCCCCGCTACGTACCATTACGATACCTCACTCACGTTGTACCTAGACGGTCCCGGCTGACCGGTATACAGGTACAATACAGCTGGTTCCCCTACCATCTGAGACGGTCCCGGCTGACCGGTATACAGGAATTAACAGGTTATGAGCCGTTGCGTTTGATCCCGCGACGCGTTGTGATCAAACCCTGTACCGCAGCCCCGGCACCCCGCACCCATCCTACGTGTGCTTTCTTCTCGTGTCTCGTTTTCACGCTCCTCGCGCTCGTCGCTGTCCCCGGCATCCCTGGCGTTCTCCCCCAGCTCACGCCGTCGGTGCCCTCTGCCCTCTTTTCAACATGACCATCCCCCGATCTGTTGCCCTCAGTGACGCTCTGACCACTTCGGTTCACGACGATGACGTCGACCCGGGCTCGATCGCCTCCCTTTCCGATCTGGGCACCCTAACCCCTTCGCCTCTTCCGGCGTTCCCCCCGCCGGCTCCGGTGTCTTCTTCGGTCCCCGCCCCCGATCCCGAGCCGATCACTTGGACCGTCATCCCGCCCAGCATGCTCATGCAGTGGCCCGTCGCTGACCTCCTCGATCTCAACACCGGCAACTATCGTAAATGGAAACGCGGCATCACCAACGTCCTCTCCGTCTGCGGCTGTCTCGACCTCTACCTGACTCCCGGCTATCCCTGCCCCCCTCGCGCTACCCGTCTCGACGACGCGCGCAACTGGGTCATCAATGATCGCCATGTCCAGGCCTTTATTCGCATCCAATGTTCGGAGTACGAGCTCGAACACCTTCCGCCTACGACGTCCGCCGCTGCGCTATGGTCTTTCCTTCACACTCGTCACCTCAACCGCGGCGCTCATGCCCAGGTCTTCCTCCTTCGCGACTTACTGCAACTCCGCTTCGACGTCGCTCAGCCTCTCGCTCCCCAAGCCCAAGACGCCATCCGTCACTGTCGCCAGATCATTGCTATGGGCGCCCTCGATGCCGACTGTTAGCGCCCGTGCGGACCCTTCCGGTCCGGCGCCTTTCGGAACCCGATCGGTCCGATCGGACTCCGAGACCACTCCGAGACTCACTCGTCATCATCGGCGATGAGACTAACCCGCGCCGTACTCCA
>MU277687.1:128515-152284 GCA_022385805.1 Pilatotrama ljubarskyi | reverse complement strand
CCAGTACCGTGTGGACTCCGACCGGTTTCCGATCGGACCCTTCCGGTCCGATATCGGCCTTCCGTCTTCCGGCCTCAGGGATTCCGGTCTTACCCCCGCACGGTTCCTAACAGTCACCTCTGTCGACTGGTCTAACGAACAGGCTCTTGTCGCATCCACCTCCGCACCTGAACCCTTCCTGTTCGACTCGGGTGCTTCGACGCATGTTTCGCCGCTTCGCTCTGACTTCACGACTCTCGCACCCATCGCGCCTCGCGGTATCCGCGGTGTCAACGGTAGCCTCATCTACGCGGTCGGTATTGGTCAAATCCACCTCACCGTCGGACGTGGCAAACGTCTCGTCCTCGAGAACGCTCTCTACGTGCCCAGCGCGACGGTCCGCCTGATCTCCGTTCGCGCTCTGTGCGACGGCCCTCACGGCTATCTGGTGGACTTCGCTGCTGACGGCGTCACTGTCCGCCATCGCTCTGGTGCTGCTTTCTTCACTGGGACTCGTGTCAACCGTGGTCTCTACGCGCTCTCTGGTCAATCTCCACGCGTCCACGCTGCCCTCGTCTCGGCGTCGGTCCCCACTCTCGAAACTGGCATCGTCGTCTCGGTCACGCGAACTATCGTGCTACACACACCGTCGCCAAGGCTGTCCGCGCATCTGGTACGCCCGTGAACCTCTCCTCTCCTCCGCCCAAGTGTGACTCTTGCATCCTTGGCAAGCAGACGCGTACGCCTGTGCCGTCCGTGCGAGAGGGGGAGCGCAGTAAGGAGCGGGGCGGTACTTTCTTCCTAGATGCGGCGGGAACCCAGTGTAAAGTCTTGGCTAGTGGCAACGTTGTTCCTCTCGACATAATAGACGACTTTTCCTCCTACGCGTGGTCGTTCCCACTCCCGACCAAGGGCCACTGTGGGCCTGCTTTACGCAATTTCATCGTCGCGCGCCGTGCGGAAGGATGCCCCGTTCGTAAAATTGTCATGGACCGCGGCGAGTGCCTGACCAAGGAGATCAAAGACGTCTGCAGGACGCTTGGCGTCCTCTGGGAGATTACGGCGCCCCATACCTCAGCTCAAAATGGCAAGGCCGAACGCATTCACCGTACTTTCATGGGGAAATCTCGTGCTATGCGCATTCAGGCTGGCGTTCCTGAGGATCGGTGGGACGAGTTCTACGTTACCGCGTGCTACCTGTCAAATCGCACCCCCTCCGCGTCCCTCCCGAGTGGCGTGACCCCATACGAGGCCTGGTTTGGACGAGCTCCCTCCCTGCGCCACCTACGCGAGATTGGCTGCCGCGCCTTTGTCCTCGTCAACACCCACAATCCAAAACTTTACGCTCGTTCTTTTGAATGCATCCTCATCGGCTACGGTCTTAATTCCAAAACCTATCGCTGTTACCATCCCTCAACTCGACGTGTCATCGAATCCTACCACGTCTCATTCATTGAATCCCATGAGTCACCTCCTGCTCCTACTCCGTCGCCTCCGTCCGCGTCCCCCTCCTCTCATCCTGCGCCACCTGCTCATGACGAGTGGCCAGATAACCCAACCTTCACTCCCAGCATCCCTCATACCTGTCCTGCACCTCCCCCTTCCCTCCTTCCCCTTATCCCTGCTCCCTCCCCTCCCGTGAACCCATCGCCTCCGGCGCCCTCTGCCTCCGCGCCTCCGTCCCACGACCACGTGACCGCGTCTGGTCCTGCCTCGCCTCGCCACTCCGGCCGCTCCGCTGTGCCTTCCGCTCGTCGCGCTGAGGCCGAGGACCTGCCGTACGTGTCTGCCCTCGAGCGTGCTGTCGCGGAATGCAAGGCAAGTGGTGACCGCGTCCGCGCGGCTCGCACTGAGCGTGTCACTTCTCGTCTCGAGAAAGAGCTCGATACTTTCACTGATCTCGACCTCGCTCTCGCAGCCACTCTCCAGCTCGACCACGACTACGCTGGCGACCCCACCTCTCTTAAGGAGGCCCTTTCCAGTCCCTTCTCTGCGGAATGGACCGCTGCCCTCAAGGACGAGTTCACGTCCATCCGTGACATGGGCGTCTACAAGCTCATCCCCCGTCGCTCTGTCCCTTATGGCCGCAAGGTCATGCACGGTAAGCCCATTTTTCGTCTCAAGCGTGACGAGAACGGGAACCCCGTGCGCTTTAAAGCGCGCTGGGTGTGTAAGGGGTATGAGGCGGTCTGGGGGCAGGATTACAATCGGACGACCTCGCCCACCATGCGCATGGAATCGTTCCGTGTCCTTCTCCACCTCGCCGCTTCGCTCGACTGGGAGCTCTTGCAGGTCGACGTCAAGACCGCCTTCCTCTATGGTCTCCTTCCTGATAACGAGATCTGCTACATGGAACAGCCCAAAGGCTTCGAGGAGCCCGGCCGGGAAGACTGGGTCTGGGAACTCCACAAAGGGCTCTACGGCATGCCGCAAGGCGGTCGCACCTGGAACCGCACGATGCACGACCATCTTACCTCCCTCGGCTTCATTCGTGTCGAAAGCGAGTACTGTCTCTACCACTGCACTACGGACGACGGCACGGTCATCACCGGCGTCCACGTCGACGACTTCCTCGCGATTGCCAGCACTCCCGCTGCCGGCGCTCGCTTTCAGGACGACCTTCGTCGCAAGTGGACCATCTCCGACCTTGGTGAAGCCCGGTTCTGTGTTGGCATCGCTATCGAACGCAACCGCGCTGCCCGTACCATTCGCATCTCCCAGACAGCCCTCATCGACCGTATCGTCACGCAGTTCGGCATGGACGACGCCTACCCTGTCAATCCCCCCATGGATACGAAGCTCCGGCGTTCCCAGTGTCCTACTACTGACGAGGAAAAGTCAGCCGCCTCGTCCTGGCCATACCGCGCCCTTGTCGGCAGTCTCAACTACGTCGCCGTCGGCTCTCGACCCGACATTTCCTTCGCCGTCCAGCAACTCTCTCAGTTCCTCGATTGCTACGGTCGCGCGCACTGGGATGCGGCAAAACGTGTCGTCCGCTACCTTAAGGGCACTCGCGCGCTCGCCCTCCATCTTGGTGGCTCTCGCCCAGCCTTCCTACTGGGGTACTCCGACTCTGACCATGCTGGCTGCCTGGACAGTCGACGCTCCATCGCCGGGTACTGCTTCTCGCTCAGATCGGGCATGGTTTCCTGGTGCGCTCGAAAGCAACCGACCCCCGCTGACTCCTCAACTGAGGCTGAGTACATGGCCGCGTCCGAGGCAAGTAAAGAATGTATCTGGCTGCGTGGTGTGCTCGCCGCTATTGGTTTCCCCCAAGCGGAAGTGTCCCCCCTCTGTCTCGACAATACCGGCGCGGAACGTCTCTGCGTCGATCCCTCTTTCCACGCGCGCACCAAACACATCGAGGTCAAGTACCACATCATTCGCACATACACCAACTCCGATCAGCTCCTTCCCCACTGGGTCCCCTCCACCGACAATATCGCCGACATCTTCACCAAAGCTCTCGGTGGACCGCCCTTTGTCAAACTCCGAGGGTATCTCGGCCTACACTAAACGCTCCATGCGAGGAGGAGTCTTTCGGGGCGAGGAGGAGTTCTTTCGAAGGGAAGGAGGAGTTCCGAATCCCAGAATCGTCATGATGCTACGACCCCGCGATGACACCATTACGATTACCGTTACGATACATCTCCCCTACGTTACATCCCACGCTCATTCTCTCGTCTACGCACTCACCGCGCTGAGGAGGAGTGTTAGAATCGCGATGCTCTGACATCGCGGTTCGGCTTCGTCCTAATCGCTTCCCCTAAGCGCCCGTACTTATATACCCGCATCACGCATGGCCGTACCTCAGCTGGTTCCCTACCATCTGAGGTATGTGTCCCCGCTACGTACCATTACGATACCTCACTCACGTTGTACCTAGACGGTCCCGGCTGACCGGTATACAGGTACAATACAGCTGGTTCCCCTACCATCTGAGACGGTCCCGGCTGACCGGTATACAGGAATTAACACAACCGATGCCGACGAGGGACCGCTGATTGCGCTGGCTTGTTCATGACTGAGCAGTCGTCGGAAAGAGGCGCGGCCGCGCCTGATAAGGCGAGCGACTCGGAGGGCATCTCGTAGCGATCAAGTATCGTCCTGCCCGTGCCATCCTAGTCGGCCTTCCGCCGCGGTCCGATGGAGTTGAGTGCACCTGCACTGCGCTCGCCGGGCGTTGCCAACTCGGGCGCAACAACATTGACGACAATGTGCTCGTGCTCGGAGCTGCCGTTCTCCTGGTAGAGCGCTCGCGACGGCGTTGATACGAGATATGGAGACAATGTCTCGACCATAGTAGTACGTGATGCCTCGAGTCCAGGATGCCATCGCGAAACCGTCCTCGAGAAACGGTGCGCTGAAAGTGGCCGGATATTCTCCGCACCTACGATGCATAAGAAAGCTGAAGGTAGGGACATGCGTCTTCGGGGGTCCCAGGACATGACGGACGAAGGGTTTGAGATCTCGAGAGGAGATACAGTGGTAGTCAGGATGTCTACTATGGATGCCCAGGCTGGAGGTTCTTAGAGGTTCGTGGTAGGTCGGGATCGATGGCGCAGCGCTCCCTACCTTGGCTCGGTGAAGATGAAATGAGCAGTAATGACACTGAGGTGCAGTGCGAAACGACGATGATTCCGTCTAATGATAGTGGGGGAGTTCCGCCGCACTGGGAGTAATGAAGACGCGCATGTGCGTCGGCAACTGCGGGCGTTCACAATTTAGCCTTCACTCGACAGGATTCATAGCAACGGGCTGGTACATAGTGTGGGATGCATAGCGATGTACATGAAGCAAGAATGCAAAAGAGCAACATAGACATACATGAGAGCGATTCCTAGCATGCAAAAGGACAAAACATGAAGATGTAGAACAGATAGGCGACTCCGGGGTATTAGTACACGTACAACTCGCCACGCAAGCGAACGAGGGCGAAGTCAATATGGGAGGCATGAGTTGGACAGTCCAGGCGCCGTGACTTAAAATGTTCGACAACTCAGCAATGTGCATACGCCGCACGGCAGTAAGAGAGTAGGGACATACCTGGATCAGCCTGCCAGTGGGGCGGACGATGTAGGCACATCATCGTGATGTACCTTGGCCAATTGCGCCCTAAGGTCCTCGAGCGCCTGCTCCGCTGCTTCAGCCCTCCTCTTCGCTGCTTCGGCCTCCCTGTTCGCCACTTCGGCCTTCCCCTCCAGTGCTTCCCTGGTCGCGCGAGCCCTTTGCTGCTCCGCCTCGCGCTCTGCCCTCTCCTCCTCGAGCGTCCTCTTCGCCGCTTCGGCCTCCCTCTCCAGTGCTTCCCTGGACGCGCGAGCCCTTTGCTGCTCCGCCTCGTGCTCTGCCCGCAAGGCCCGAAGTCGGTCTTGGATCCGCGCTTCTTTGCTGAGGACATTACTCTTGATTGCATCGACGGTCTGCCGGATATCCTCCTTCGTGACAATGTTGAATACGTCCAAGAACGTTCCCGCGTTGACTGTTCGGGGTTCATCGGCCACAGAGATGGCGACACCGGGCCGAAGGGGTAGCTGCTGAGAAGCTTCACCGACGAGCATGCGGAAGAGCACCCCTGCGAACCAGTAGCACTGGTGGGTTCTGACGAAGTAGTTGGGGGCCTCTTCATGGAGGACTGAGGCGGTGGCAATGAGAAGCGCGATGGAGGGCCTATCGGAAACTGGGAAATCATGCGCATACGCCACTTGGTGGTCGTTCGGTATCATCGACGCCGTTGGCGGGTCCCAGACAAAGAAGCGATCGAGAGCAGGGATGGTCACGCCTGACGAGGAGGCGGGGGACAACACTGCTTTGCTGTGGTTGGTGCAGCCGCCGTCTTCCGTCGCCACAGTGCGCTCCGCTTTCAGTCCACCAAGAGGGCGCGCGGGTGTACCATCGGAGTCGGGGACGACTACATCGGCAACGATATACTCGTGCTCCGGCATGCCCTCTTGCTTGTAAAGCACCACTCGGCTGATGACGCACCGGCTGAGGATGTCCCGTCTATCGTCGCGTCGACAAGCGTCCACGAGCTTGTCCTCGAACATCTCCACGTCGAGATAACGCGGATCCCTACTACCGTTTTCGTGGAGAAGGACTCTCAGAGTAGTCTGGTCTGCCATTCGACGTCCGAGGAAACGATGGATGAGGGCTCTGAAGGAGGAGACGATGTTGACCATGGCTGAGGGATCGATGCAGCGGTATTTAAGGCGGGGCGCAACCTGGAGAGTATATGTAACGCGTGACGTCTTGTCTGGCAAACAGCGGTCCGGACAGCTCAGCGATACCGGGTTGGTAAGTACTGTCCGAGAGAAGTGCATACACGCGTTCACTGTGCGGCACTCGCAGGCGGACTTTTCTGCCTCGGTCGACGCGTCACGCGTGACTCCGGCGCTCCGCGCACGCTGAGAGCCTGAGACCAGTCGTGCCGCCGACCGCCTCACTCGGCCTCAACTTATGCACACCGCCCTGACGGTCCTGACCGCGGATTCTGGATCCCACCGTACACTGTTGACTCTTGTCTTGGACCTCTGCATGATGGACAGGCCTTTGACCCGGGGATCCTGCGTTCAGAAAGGATAGGTACGTGACTACGTGCTGTACCGCTGAGTGTATCGCGAGTACGTCGTGACAGCCACTTCTTCGAACCATCGCCCCGCTATCAAGGGAACACACAACGCCTTTCTGATTCAGTGATTCTTCCCGCGGAGCCCGCATGGTGATCAGAACACAAGCAGCCGCACCCCGACTTCCAATTGTTCTGCAGGATTCGAGTCCTTCTCAGTGTCCTATCAAGGATATCTCCGGACTGTCCGAAGCAGCATGAAGCGAGCCTCGTTCTGCACCCGTGCCGGGCGGTGAGCACAACCTGTAGCGGACGGCTTCTGGGTCTTCTGACCCCCAGGCATGATCGACTACTCACAGGTACATTGCTTTGCCTCACTCACACAAAAGCCAGATGAGGTCTTTTCGGAGAATCGCCGAACAGTGACAGTGTATTGTTCTCTGCGTATGCTTCTCATCTGACCGGCATCCGATAAAGAGCGGGGGCAAGTCGATGGTGAGATCTACCAATCGCAGTATCCATGTCCCAGAGATCCAGGTCGCAAGGCATGTAACACCACGCAACGGCATGCGAACGTAGTCAGGGCCGCTTGCGCAGCTTCCGAATTTCGGAGCCCATCTCGAGGGCCCGCCGTCCCTCTAGCCATTGCATCGCTTCTGTGGGGAGCCGATGAGCCCCTGGTTGTTCTGTGGCGGTAATCGTGAAAACTCACCGCCGTAGGTCTTGGGAACGACCATGCGCGAGAGCGGTGGGCCGCTCTCCCTGCACCAAGTGAAGCGGAAGTCGTTCGTCCGCTGTTCGGTGCCTGTCTCGAGGTTCACGACGTCGGCGTGTACCCACACGTGCTGTCGTAGAATGTCAGATTATAGGGTTCGAGCCCTGGTGGTCTCGCACACGAGGGAAGCTAGAAGACTTACCACGAGGGCGGGGTAGCTTTCTGAGGACGACGAGTGGACGATGTACGAGGTCAGCCGGAGGAGAGATCCAATAGGCACCGGACGCGCGAAGGAGATGCCATCGAGAGAGAGGAAGGTGACATGATCACGCGTGAAGAGGCATGAATTCGCGAAGCCGAGCTCGTATGCAAGTCGCATGAGGTAGCCTGCGACGTGCGACTTTCAGGGGGCAGACGAAAGGGCGGAGCACAATAGACGTACCACCAAAGATCTTCTGATGCACACTGTGATATTCCTAGGTCAGACAGCCTTCGAGGAATGAAGGCATGGGCGCAAAAGCACACTCACTTGCGTTCTTGCGGGAACATGATGAGTGTCTTCTCGAGGCGAGTGTCGCCCATCCAGACCCGCTCATGGTCGCCACTGGGAGACGGCCCGCCTTGCTCGTCTTGCCCATAGTTCAGGTAGAGCGAATGCAGTGCCTCAGCTTCTGAGGATGTGGGGGGCACGCGATTCAGAGACCGAACGGCCCGCGATTGGCGCTTCTTCTTGTGCACTGGGGCCCGGAAGATAGTGAGTCAAGAGCACGGGCCGCGGGAATGGTGAGAAATGACGAGCCTTCGCCGATGGTGTAGAGAATGTGGTCCTCTGCTGTCTCCAGGCTAAGCGGGTTTACGAGGGCGGAGCTATGCGTCCGTGCATCCCTGCAAACCATGCAGAAGCGGCCTGGGAGACAATATGAGTGCCTCAGGTGGCTGTCCGTGATAAGACTCTCGCCCTACCGAGCATGATGGTCTCCTCCTTCCCGTCCTTCTCCAAGGCCTCCATGCGCACAGCAACCTCGAGAGAGCTCCTGCCTGTGTGGATCACTTGGCCGCTGAGTCGCATATCTCGTACCGGGTACAGCGGTGCCAGCATGTCGAGCCTGATCGCGGAGAGCCTCTTGAGTGATATGCCACGGATTACCACCAGGCAGACACCCACCTATCTACAGACGCAGTGACCATGTAGAAGCCCGCGTTCTTCGGGAGCGCGCTCACGTCGGGACCCAGCATGTGCTTGTAAGCGATGCTGCCCGCGAGCGAATCGAGGTGCTCCATGAGGAGGCCAGTGCGGATCCCGCCTGACGCGTTCGTGTAGTTCTCGAGCAGCTCCGGGTTCGACGCGAACGGGAGCATGATCTCGCAGTACGAGTCGTGCATGCGGCGGGGCACGAGCGGGTCACGCTCGCCTGGCACGGGCCCGAGCTGCTTCGCGTCGGGGGAATCGGGCATCGCGAGCGCCTCGGACCAGAGGCCCTTTGAGAGTACAGGAACCATTCTGCGTCATTATGCGCGGTCCGTCAGTCTGGAGGCGGGAGCGACAAGTGTGGGAGCGCGTACGAGTGATGCGCGGGATTTGAGCGCTGTCCTGGCGGTGTGGGTCCATCATTAAGCTCAGCCGGTTCGGTGCTTCGCGGTCGCGCGAGCTTCCATGCACGTAAAGGGCAAGCCGATTGAACTGGGACTCACTGCAGATCTTCAGAAGTCTGTCCATCGTCGCGATATCCTGCGTCTCCTCGACCGCGCCGAGCTCCGTCGAACGGTGAAGGGCAGTCTCCGCATTCCGTACTGGTGCGGTTGTTGCGATAGTGCGCCATGATGGCCTCGCGACGTCTGGGCGGGCGGCGAAGCGCGATGCCCGCAGAGCAAGCTGGCTCCGTATTCTGAGATTTGAGCAGGCGCGAACAAACATGATGACCAAGCACGAGTAGAGTTGGCACAGTCAAAGTTGACACAGTTGAAGCAGAAAGAGCAGATAGGCGTCCAAGTCGGAAGACATAGCCACCGCCGCCGCGGCCGTCATTCCAGAAATTGTAGGCGCGGCGCTCTCCACCGACGGCCATACTCTCTTGAGTCCGCCGCCCACGGCCGGCAATTGTAGTTTGTCTGCACTTCACTCTCACTCGGCAGGGATGGATGAGAATGCGTCATGATGCCCTGATCTATTGCGTGGTATGTAATGACAAGGCGTATAATAATTATTTTGCTCCAAGGTAATAAAAACACAGAAGAACATGTCCCACGAAGTCATGCGTCATGCATCAGAGCTCGTCGTGCGAGCGGAACGGGTCGTCGTCCTCGTCGTGGGCGCCGCCGCCCGTGTAGAGCTTGCTCGTGATCGGGCTCACGACGCTCTGCACGTCAGCAAGCTTCTCCTCGAGGTCCTCTGCCGTCGCGGACTGGCCGTTCTCCTCGATCCACTCTGTCGTCTCCTTGACGACATCGAGAATGGCCTTCTTGTCCTCGTCCTCGAGTTTGCCCCCGAGACCATCCTGGTCCGCGAGCTGCGTCTTCAGGCCGTAGACGAACGACGAGAGCGAGTTGAGCGCCTCGATGCGCTTCCTCTGCGCCTCGTCCTCCGCCGCGAACTCCTCCGCCTCCTTCACCATTCGCTCGATCTCCTCGGGCGAGAGACGGCCCTTCTCGTTCGTAATCGTGATGGACTCCGACTTGCCAGTCCCCTTGTCAACCGCGGAGATCTTCATGATACCGTTCGCGTCGACCTCGAAGGTAACCTCGATCTGAGGGACACCGCGGGGCGCAGGAGGGATACCAGAGAGCTCGAATTTGCCGAGGAGGTTGTTGTCCTTCGTGAGCGACCGCTCACCCTCGTAGACCTGGATCAACACGGTCTGCTGGTTGTCGGCAGCAGTCGAGAAGCTATGGAATGGACGTCAGCGCCAAGTCATAAAGCTGGAAAGCGCAACAGTACTCACATCTGACTCTTGCGCGTGGGAATTACCGTGTTACGGGGGATGATCTTGGTCATGACACCGCCGGTGGTCTCGATACCGAGCGTGAGGGCGTTGACATCAACGAGGACAACGTCGCCGAGCGACTCATCACCGGCGAGGATACCACCCTGGACGGCAGCACCGTACGCGACAGCCTCGTCGGGGTTGATACCCTTCGAGGGCTCCTTTCCGAAGTACTCCTTCAGGAGCTGCTGGACCTTAGGGATACGCGTCGAACCACCGACGAGAACAATCTCGTCGATGTCCTCCTTCTTGAGGTTCGCGTCCTTGAGGACCTGCTCCACGGGCTTCATAGTCTTCCGGAAGAGGTCCATGTTGAGCTCCTCAAACTTGGCGCGAGTAAGCGTCTCCGAGAAGTCGTTACCGTTCTCGAAGGCCTCGATCTCGATACGAGTGGACTGCTGGCTGGAGAGAGTGCGCTTCGCCTTCTCGACTTCGCGCTTGAGCTTGCCGAGGGCACGGAGGTTACCCGAGACGTCAGCGCCGGTCTTCTTCTTGTACTGCTTCACGAGGTAGTCGATGACACGGTTGTCGAAATCCTCACCACCGAGGTGAGTGTCACCAGCAGTTGCCAAGACCTCGAAGACGCCGTCATCGATGGAGAGGAGGGAGACATCGAAGGTACCACCACCGAGATCGTAGACGATGATCTGCGATTCGCCACCCTTCTTGTCGAGACCGTAGGCGATGGCCGCCGCGGTGGGCTCGTTGATGATACGGAGGACCTGGAGACCGGCGATGGTGCCGGCATCCTTAGTGGCCTGACGCTGAGCGTCGTTGAAGTAGGCAGGGACGGTAACGACGGCGTGCGTGACGGACCTGCCGAGGTACGCCTCAGCGGTCTCCTTCATCTTGCCCAGGACCATGGCCGAGATCTCCTCGGGAGTGAACTCGCGAGTCTCGCCACGGTACTTGACAGATACAACAGGCTTCCCGCTCTTGTTAACGACCTTGAAGGGCCTATGATCACATTGTCGGAGGCGTCCTTTCTGACTAAAACGACATATACGCACCAGTGCTTCATGTCGCGCTGGACCTCGGGGTCGTCAAACTTGCGACCGATGAGACGCTTCGCGTCGAACACCGTGTTCTCCGGGTTGGAGTGGAAGGCGTTCTTCGCGCTGTCACCAACACTACAAGCACGTTGTCAGTACTGAGCGGGCTCAGACGAGGTATCAGGTTCAACTCACAGTCGTTCCTCGTCCGTGAAGCTGACCCATGAAGGCGTTATCCGGTGACCCTGGTCGTTCGCGATGATTTCCACACGTCCACCACGCTGAACACCAACGCAAGAGTAGGTTGTACCAAGATCTACGATCGACTGTGAGTGAGTGTCCAATACGAGAGGAAACAGCTAGACACGAGACAGGACCGGAAGCTGAGACCAACTCAAGCACGCTGAGGTTCCTCCTTCATCAGCACCCCGCGTCTTGTATGTCCGAGTCGAATATCAAGCTCCCGAAACCCATTCCTTCCTCGCTGCTGCATCACTGGACGTTCACTTACCGATACCAATAACCGGGCCGTACTTTGGCTTGTCCTCGTCAGCCTTCACAGAGACCGGGCACAAGAGAATGAGAGCGAGGAAAGCGAGGAAAACAAGAGACATGGACGACAGCAGTCGCCGAGACTGTGTCCGCGTCGGTCGGCGGGGAAGAGACATGGTGAGGGTAGGAGGAGAGGTGATGTCGACACGCCCAAACCCGACGCGTCTTATAAGTCCGGGCAACTTCTACGCGCCACGTCAACACTTTCGAGTTCGTCTGACCCCAGGCACCGCCACATGAATGCACAGTGGTTTACGTGGCAGAACCGGCGCTAGTCCGGGCGCTCGATGAAGCGGGTTCCCTTATGCGGTAGAAGCACACGGCCAACAAACTCTGCGCTCCTCCGAATTTTCGAGAAACGCCAGGGGAGAGGCCGGGGTCCTGCAACTGCAACCTCTCGAAGTCCTGCCACGTCGTGCTACGACGCCTTGTGATGTTGCATCCATCGCTGCACCGCACGGAGAAACGCCGCTCTTTGGTCAGGTAGCAAAATTTCGCCGATGCTTCATCTCAGCAAGACGAGGACATGGCGACACGTACACGGTCATGCTTTGGCATGAGAAAGCTCCGAGTGAGTCTCCGTCGGCAGAAGTCGGTGACCGTAAGGAGCCGTTTATGGAGGAGGAGTATGTGCAAAGTGACGATGAAATAGACTGCGAGAGAAGCCGATTGAGAGTACTAATGATACAAGTGAGCGGGGGCGGTCTGATAAATAGGGTACACACAACAGCGGGGAGTTCGCAGGACCGAGAGGGACAGTACCAGAAGCAGGAGAAAGACGGACGGGACATGGCGCGTGGGCGAATAAGTTATCAGCGTGAAGAGACCTCGTCGTCAGAGTCGTAAGGGAGGGGCGGAATGGTGATCGTCCGCGCCGGAGCGAGAAATCGGATGGGCAGTGGCTTGCGTTGGTCCGTCTCTTCTCCATCGAGAGCCTGAGGTGGAACTACCAGAACGAGCCTAAACGCGTCTTTTCCATTCAGGTAGAATCGATAGAGCCGCTTTTCCCGTATAAACCCAAGGGACTCATACAGCGACAGCGCTGCAGAGTTATCGTACTCGGTCTCGAGCACGACCTGCCGAGCACCGTCAGTACCGTGAGACGGCAGAAACCATAGGGATCCTCACCTCCTCGACTCCGTGCTTCTTCATGACTTCGATAGTTCGGCGCACAAGCGTACTGGCTAGAACGAGGGATAAGCTGAAGCGCGCAAGGCTACACAGAGTGTGAAGTTATACCTATGCCGCGCTTTCGCCAGTTCTTGTGCACGCTGAGCATGGCAATGTAGCCTCTGTTCGTCCTGTCTCTGTGCATGCTCTGCTTGCATACAACCACACCGACAGGGTCAGACGAGTGGCTCGGATAGGCCTGGATATGGGGTCAGCACTTCAGCAGATGGTTCTTCGTCGGAAACGCAGGCTTACGAGGAATGCCAGATGAGGCCTACGCATCCTATAGTCAGCATACCTGTTAGTGACATAGCTCGATGCGGGCTCACCATTGCTGCAGGAAGTAACGGTATGTGTAGATAACATACGGCTCACTCAGTTCATGCTGAACGAGTGCCATTATATGAGGTAATTCAGACTCGCCACTATACTGCCGGTATATGATAGCGTCCATAGCACGATCACAAACAAAATAAAAGGTTGGATGGATCTGTGCGCGAATGGTATAGGGCGATGGTGGTGGGAAGAGTGCAAGGAGCGCGGGAGACGAATTCGCAGGGAGGCGTGTCGCGCGTCGGTCTTGCGCGCGTGGGTCGCGCGTCTCCGGCTACCGCACCGACTTGACCTTGTTCCTCTCCCTCCCTCTTTCCCCGCTGGCGGACATGGCCTCGGTTGCGCGACTGCGGGCGATTCTACAATCTGCGTTCAGTCCAAGAGGTCTACCAAATGGCGAGCAGGAGTTTTTCGAGGAGCTGATGGCGCACAAGCCACATCTGGTGAACTTGTATGATGTTGGTCCGCGGAATCCACAGGAGCAACGCGAGCTCGAGTCTGGTGCGTTACTCCAGAGACCACTCGCTTTACGCGTTTTGACCCTGAAGCAGGGAAGATTAATATCAATGGACGCTCTGTCGCCGTGAACGCGGACTTCGTGAGACAAGCCGTGTTCATTTCGCAGCAGCTCGAGTGTTCAGAACGCTATGTCGCCGGCCTGCTCCAAGAAGTCATGGCGCGCAATCCCAACCTAACGCCAGAACGATGCATCGAAGCTACCGTCCTCGAGTTCCACTCACGCCGACGCGACACGGCCGACTGCTTGCGCTACATCCTGGAGGCGGCCGAGACGGCAGAAAGAGCGGACGCGCCACCGCTCTGTCACCGAATCAACCAGTTCGTACGACAACACCTACTTCAACCCGGTGGAAGGGCCGGGGCAGGGCTCTCTTTGGCGATGAAGATATTCCAAGAGATTCATAACGTAGGGAACGCGTTGAATAAGGCACAAGCCGCACGGCAGAATGCACGGAGTGAGACTGTAGCCCCCAACCAAGGTGAGTCTACACTGTGTTCGCGCTGGAAATTCGTATACAATGCTGTGTTACAGGAGCGAATGCTGGGCTCGGTGTCGATGTCATGAACGCGCGTTGTGAATCCCTGAAGTTTGAGCGTCGCAAGCTCGCTCTTGCATTGTTCTTCCTCAGCCGCATGGGCCTCCTCTCGTCGAAGGAGATCCCCAAGGTCATCGACTGGCTTAACGGGAATCCTCGCCACCCCATGGTGTACTACCTCCTTCCGGTAGTGCTTGCAGCCTTTGATGTGGTCGACCCGAACTCGGCAGGCGGACAAGCGCGCAAGAACCTCTTCGCAGACGGAGGATTAGTCGCCGAGATGAAGCGCAAGTTGGACGTCTCGAAGGAGTGGGCGGAACCTGGGTTGAAGGCAACCATTTTGCTGAAGTGGACGCTCTTCCTGACATCTATGCGTCGCGCGGACCCGTCTCTCGAGAACACAGACGGCTTCAAGTCGGACGAGCTCGAGACGCAAATATGGAACGCCGTCCAAGGAGACTGCTTCACATACCTCGCGCGGACGTTGACTTTGCTGCAGAAGAAGCAGACCGGGTACCCCTCGACGTCATACGCTTCGTCCGTACTCACCTTGACCGAGCAGGACGTGCAGGTCGAGCTCCCGGCGGACGACTTCAAGCCCATCATCCTGGAGGCGTTTGAAGTTCTCATTCGCTCACTGATCACCCAGGCGTCCTCCGAGCTCCGGAAGATCAAGCAGCGACAAGAGGATCTCCTGCTTGCAGGCGCGCGTACAGACAGATCGCGGATGTTCCGTTCCGCAATACCTCCAACTGCTTCGAGGGGTGCTGCGGAGGGTGATAAGCCTGCTACACCACCGCGTAACGATATGGCCATGCTCTTCTCTTTCATCGGCATGCTGTATACCATGCTCCCGGAGGAGAGGGCACTGCACTTCTGGGGAGCTGGAGGCATCAACCCTGGCCTGCGCTCCTCGTATACGGAGCATCTGGAGCTGAGCTCGACAAAGCTATACGGCTTCTTGCAGTGGTCGATCTGGTCAACCCAAGCACGCGATGTGGACATGTCTATGGCACTATACGACATGCTCGCGGGTCTGGCTAAGGGTCAACAATGCAGCGAGCTAGCCTATAACTATCTGGCCCGGGGTGGCGGAGAAGTCGTACCCGGAGCTGCGATGCCTTCCACAGCGTCAGTGCACTACAATACTGGCCCTGCTGTGTCCTGGAGCTCGATCTTTGCGCTCCTGGAGACGTGGGCATCGGCTGGTGCGCCGCCTCGCTCGAACGTGTCCGGCCAGTCTATGGGTCCCCAGGGTCATGGCCCCGCTGCGAGCCAGTCGTGGCAGGGTCAACCGCCGCAGCAACGTCCACCTCAGCAAATCCAGCTCTCGCAGCAGGACGTCTTGTTAGCACAGGCCTTCCTCCGCCTCCTCTCCGTGGTCGCCACGTACTCAGTCACCGCCCGTATCACCATCTGCGGCCACGCTCGCTTCCGCGCCATCCCTACGATGGTGTCGCTCGTCCCGCTTGGCATCCCGCTTGAGCTCAAGGGCGCCATCTTTGAGACGCTCTCTGCGTTCTGTGCGCCGGGCGCGGGTCCTGCTGGTGTGGAGATCTGCCGGTCTGTGTGGACGCTTATGGAGCGCTTGGAGGTCATCAACGTGCGAGTTGCCCACAGTGCTGGGAGTGTCCTTCCGGTAGGTCGAGGCGTCGAGTTGGAGTTGGATGAAGTCGAGGCTGCATTCAGGCTGTACCCTGCCACGATCCCCTTCCTCAACCTCCTCAGCACCCTCATGCACACACCCAAGCGGATACCGCTCAGAGAGCGTCTGACCGACCCGACGCCCATCGACACGATCCCGGAGACCCTAGGCGTTGGATACCGGTTACCTGGTATTGGGCCCTTCGTGTCCTTCGTGGTAGACAACGTCTTCGCGCGGATACCTACGAGGGAGTACCTTCGGCCTTCGGATAGGTGGCGAATGAACGACCTTTCTCTATGCTTCGTCGAACGCTGCCTTGCAAGCTTCGATCTGGAGTCGCTGGTGACGAGCATCGAAGAGCTGCAGCCTACGAGAGAAGCAGTTGTGAAACTCGCAATTCACCCTGGCTACGACCTGATGAAGCGGCTGCTAACTGCTTCTCCCCTGCAAGCTTCGATTCTGTCGTACCTCGTCCAGGGTTTGGATGGGTTCGAGAAGGGCCTGGCGGAAGAGGAGCCCTTCTATCGGACGACGATCGTCCGCGTATTGAGGATAGTCCACCGGGTTCTTGAGGCGCAAGACATCTTCCTCGACGTCTTCCTCCCCCTTCTCTCCGAGCTGAACGATCCTTCTGTCACCGGCGATGTTCCCCCTGTTTCCTACTTCATCCGCTTGGACCAAGCGCTCTCCTTCACTCCCGACTATGTGCCCGCTTTGGCCGCTTACATCTGCTACCCTGCCTACCCCGAACTCATGCTCCTTAGCGTCAAGATCCTCTCAAGCCTTGCCTCGTCTACCGCGCTCGGGCAACTGGCGCTTCTCATCGACCGGAGCAGTGAGTCGGTACGCATCCTGAACGGCTATTTGCATGCACTCGACACGCATGTACTCGAAGACGTGGAGGCCGCGGAGACGACCGCGGAGCAATCCACTGGCGCTGGAGCTCCCGACGTTGACGGGCAGTCGGACTTGCTCACCCAAGCCATTCGTCTAGCAATTCTGGACATGTTCATCCAGAATACGCAGAGTAACCGTCCCTTCCCGAATATTGCACACTTCCTCCTCTTCGGCAGCGCATCTCCGGATCAGCAGATCCAAGATCCTCATGCGCTCGGAGCCCAACGATCATGCGTACACTCCCTCCTTGATCTCCTCAACTTTGGCGTCCCACGGCTCAAGGGCAAGGAGAATAGGCGACGTCAAGCTCTAGGCGAACCACTCTTCATCTCGCTTCCTGCCTTCGCCGAACGCTGCTATCACGTCATCTTTCAGCTGTGCCAGCACCCTCGGACGGCGGAATCGACAATGCGGTACCTCAGGACAAGAGAAGACTTCTTCGCCCGGCATCTCGCTGCCGTACCGTTCAAGGTACCCGCTATCGAGCAGCAGCCCGCCATCGAGGTCATTTATGGCGACGGCTCGCGAATCATCACGACAGTAACGACGTTGGCATCCTTCCTCAAGCTTCGTTCGTGGATCCTTGACCTCGTCGCTCTCGACCTCCATGTTCTCACCAACCGTGGCCACCAGAAGAGCGTGTCGGGGCTGCTTGAGCTCATGTTCGGTAACGAAGAAGATTACCTCGAGGACGGACCGGACGGATGGGAGACTGAAGTATTCCGACCATTCCATGAGGTTGGTCAGTCCCATCTCCGGATGATCGAGCTTGTGCAGTCCTTGGACTTCGACTGGTCTGACAGCTTGCTCGTCACGCCCCACGAGCTCAACTTCCTCGGACAGCTGAACTTGCAGTCATGCCTCCGGGTGGATGAGTCTGGTTGCGAAGTGGTCGACCGCACCGCACTTCTGTCGCTGTTGACGCTGGCAAAGAGGACATTGCACCTGCAGGGCCGGATCACATCGAAGGCCCATGCCGATGCGCTGGAGGCAGAGACTGCTTATATCCTGGAGAGCTGTGCTATCGAGAACCACCGGCGGAAGATCCGCCATGCTGCTGCTACCGGATACGAGGCGTGGCGGAGGCTGCTCGACATGGCTCTGATGAAGTGCTTCGACCGACTGCCGTTCGACCGCCGAGAAAACATGCTATTCGACCTCCTGCACGTCCTGCCCAACTCTCTCCGCTCTGCGAACATCCAGGAGTCCACCGCGGTGTTGCTCTCGGAAAGCATCCTGTCCGCTATCACAAAGCTGCGCGAAGATAGGCGGCATCAAGTCCTCTTGCAATATGCGGGTGGGGACTCCGATGCTGGCACGCTGCCCGCGGAGCGTCTGAACGTCTTGCTCCGTAGCATCCTGGAGTGCATCATCGACAACAACCGTGTCGAGCTCGTCCGAGGGAACCTGTACGCTGCTTTGGTCAACTACCTCCACCTTGTCCTTCATGATGAGGGCCCAGAAGGGTCAAGCGAAGACGCATTCCCGAGTCTCACCTCATCGCTGTCGGTCGCCGCCAGCCGAGACGATCTCGTCTTCGGTGATAGCATGTCTCTCGTGTCTGTGTCGAGCCAACTCGGACGGCAACCCGTGCAATCTGCGGGTCTCATTGCAGGCAGCATCGCGGTACTCAAGCCGGTTCTGGAGCGGCTCGTCGCTATCGTCTCCCGAGACGCGATCGACGGCACTGAGGTATGGAAGACTGTCGCATTCATGCTACTCGACTCGCTGGTCAGGCTTTCGCGGTGGGAGAAGCACTCGACACCGCTAGCTGCCCTTACGCGGCAAGGCTTCCTGGGCGGGTTCGTGCGTGGGCTCAAGGAGAGCGATCTGCTGCTGCAGGCGGTCCTCAAGCCTGATCCAGGTACGTCCTGGTGTCGCTTCTCCGGCTCATGCGCTCACTCGTGTATAATGCTAGATGACCTCAACCCCCTGTATGTATACGAAGCTAAGATGTCGCTTCTCATCCGGATGGCGCAGACAAGGCAAGGAGAAGAGAGGCTTCTCGAGGCGCGGGTGCTCCCGATCCTGGCGGACTGCGATTACCTTGACGCACGGCCAGAAGCCGACCAGGCGTTCCTTGGTATGTCTTCCCTTTTCGCTGCTATGCACCCGACATCTCCCTGACTCCGTGTATTAGATCGCGATAGCTTCTTGCCTTCGGCTGTACAACGCTACCACCAACTCTTCATGCCCGCTCTGCAACTCGCGAGCGGGATGCTCATCACCCTGGGACCGAAGCACACCACTGCGGCGAATCACGTATGTCGTCCGTCTGTATGCTGCGCATAATACTGACTATAGCGCTAGGCACTGCAATTCCTGTCCGCGCACAGGGATACAGCGGTGATCCTCCTGAAGAATGAGGTCGATGAGCTGTCGCTTGCTGTCATGGAAGAGATCCGTCTTCTCGTGTCGCTCTGCGGCAATGTCGTCCACCTCATCCCCAAGACGGAGCTGGTGAGCACCAACCATGAAAGCGCTGTCTAGGGTGATTCATCTGATGACGACTTCACAGCTCTCCAACTCGGGCTTCGGTACGATGCACGGTGCGATCTCCGGCCTTGCGGCAAAATGCCTGGGCGACAGGCACTGGACGGAAGGCGTCAAGCCGCAGACGGACGCAGAGCTAGCTGATGCTAGCGCGCAGTCGCTTGGTGCGCCATGTCTCTTTGACGGTCTGCCGCAAGCAAAGCTGACATGGAGCGATCTTCGCTGTTCAGAAAATGGCCCGGAGTCGAAGTTCCGCGTTGACGTGCGTGTCCAGGACGAGCTGCTCAAGAACGCGGTCATCTCGTACCTGGGCGTCGCGAGCGACTTTACCGAGGCGGACTTCACGCTCGTCCTCTCGCCCGCCATCACCACGCCCAAGCACGAGGAGCGGCCCGCACGATTCATCGGTAAGCCCGTCCTTGCGCGTTTCCGTGTGTGGATGTTTGAGGCTGATGCGCGTTGGGGTATAGCCACGGTACCCACGATCGGCGACGCGATCGAGGCGCTCGACGACCTGTGCGAGGACCTGACGAACGCGCTTAAGCGGATCGCAGACTTATCAGCAGAGCTCGCCTCGAGAGACCACATCAGAGTTGACAACATCCAGGAGGTACGTTGAGAGCAAAGAGAGTCGTGTTGACGCGCGCCTGCTGAGATGTCGATACTATACTCCAGATCGTGCAGATTTCTGACCCGAGCCTGCTCGAGGACCTCGACATGCGCCAGAAGCAAGGGCTCATCAGCCGCGAGCTCGCGCGCTGGAAGACCCGCGCAAAGCGACGCGCGCAGACCATCCTCAGTACGTCCCCTCTCCCGCCCCCGCATCTCCGCGATCCTACGTGGCCCATATCCACCGGACTTGATGAACTGACCGACGCGGCGCGCTCTGCAGACTCGCTCGAGATGCTCCTGCTCCTCCTCTGGCGGCACCTCGTGTTCTACTCCGAGGGCCGCCACATCAACAATCCCGACCTCAAAGGCTCGATCGCGCACGCGATGCGCTTCGCGTCGTCGCCCGACGTCGACACGCTCCGCGCGGAGGCGCAGCGCCGCCTCGCGCGCGTGCTCAAGGCGCTCGAGGCGCTCGACTTGGTCAGTACCTACCACCTCTAGGTATCTCTGTACGTTGCTGACTTAGACGGCCGCACTCGCTGCAGACGGAAGAGACGGTCGGTACAGACTGGCGCTCGTACGACAGCTACCGGACGATTATGGTGCGCCGGCTTGCGGACGCGGTCGGGCTCGACGCGGAGCCCGACGCGCGGGAGACGGACCAAAATGGGTTGATGCTGACCCTCTGATGAGCCTCGTGCGCAGCCTTCGTCCCGTCCGGACGAGCGTGGGGCGGGCACAGCACGCGTGTATACGTATCGTAATCCTTCATGACAGCGATGAGTGTATAATAAGTTATCGCGCGGAGAGGGAGGAAGGGGGGCACCCGGGGATTCCCACATGTCGATGGTGGAGGCAGGAAGGAGCAAAAAGCAAGGTATCAAGACGTACAAGGAACAAGCCAGGAGGAGAAGGAGGGTCGTCAGAACGGAAGCAAGCTCCCGGCGCCGCGGAGCGCCATTTGCCCGCCAAAGCGCAGAGTTTGGGTCCCTCCTGGGAAGTACGCGGCTACGTATGCGACGAGCGCTACCACCTGGAAAGTGGGGGGTGAGCGTATGCTAAGCGTATGATCGGGGCTGGGCGCGAGCAACGCACCTGGACAATTGCGCAGACCATGGACCCGATATATGAGTGCGCCTGCGGAGACGGAGGGGTAGTCAGAGTGGGCGGGGTCGGCGAGGACGGGAGGACGGGGCGGACGTACGCCTAGCGAGAAGTAGAGCGTGAGGCCGAGGCTTGCGAGATATGCTATGGAAAAGGGTAGCCGCTCTTTGGAGAAGAGGTGCTTGAGGTGGTTTATGGGGCCGATGAGGACGGCGAAGCTGCAAGGACACCCAGATCGCCGTTCATACGACTTCATGGATCAGGTACTGGCAAGAGAGACGCACCCAAACATCACTAGCAAGCTCCCCAAGCTGTCCGCAACACCAATCAACGAACCTGCCACTGCAACTTGGAGCACCGGCGTACCTGAAAGCGAGCGCAAACTTGGCCGGACGCAGGCCGATCCACGGGAGCGTCAAGAACGCGACGAAGAAACATACGGCCGCCCCGATGAGACACGCCCCAAAGCCCAATAACCTGCCAGACGATCCTGGTCAGTCTCCGGCCCTCGCGCGCAAACCCGGTACGTGGAAGTGAGAACAAGGGACGCACCTCTCCCATCTCGACAGCGCGAAGTACGCTTCCTCCTCGTTCGAGCGCTCGCTCGAGCGCAGTGGCACGTAGCCGTTCCCAATCGCGTTGTAGAAGCGCGAGAACGGGTTCGCGCCAGTCGATGTTGTTGTGCCCGCGGCGGCGGCACCTTGGGAGTCGTTGGTGGTCCCGCGCGCCCAGCGGAATTGGGAGAGGTTGTCCCGGAAGGACTGTTCTGTCGACAAGGCTGGCATTGTTGAGAAGAGGCAAGGGGAGGGGCCGGGGGCGGAGGGGAGGCGGAGGCGATGGTGGGTAAAGTGGAGGAGCAGCTTGCTACGAGAGCGAGAGTGAGACGTCAGTACTCAGTCGACGGCCGTAGCGCAGCACGTAGGCGCCGTGTCTCCTCTCAAGGTCGTGTCTTCGGACGACTCAAGACGGTCCTTCTTCTCTACAATTCTCCCTCCCATCTACCCCGGGGAGAATCCCAGAGCATCTCTCGAGCGCAATCACAGGGGGGCGAGCGGGAGAGGCATCGAGGGCCATGGCGTCTGAGACCTTCAAATTCTGCCTACGTACTGTATCAACGTTGTCGTGCTCTACATGCCACGAAAGGAGGCGGCTCGGAACACGGGTACGTCGTTGTCGATGTTGTTTTGACCGAGTCGGCGACGCCCGCGCGAGCGCAATCTAGGTGCACACAGGGGGCAACCGCCAGTGCTAGCGCCCGACTCCAACCCCGGTGGTGGTGGTGTGAAATCGGTGTCCCGGGTCCTAGAAATCACTTTTCCGCCGATTTTCGTTCAAAGTGCTCTAGAGCACTCAAATCTTGCTTTCACGTCTCTCAAACTTGGGAGAGGGTTTGAATGCATATTCTCTATCAACACATGTACTCCTGCTGCAGTAACAGATGTCGTGTGTGCTGAGACGACCTCGCGGAGGTCGCGCTCGAGGAGATGAGGCGAAGCGCCCAGGACTGCACCGCTGAACAAGCGATCTTATCTGTTTATTTAATACAGAGCAGATCTTATCTATAGCACTGGTAGAGGCGATCGCTACCTCGAAGTCCCACAAGCTCACACACATTGCGCTCGAGTACTTGCTCCTGATCTGTGCGATGTCATTTGGGACAAATACCAACTCTATTGTTGCACCAAAGGCTATACGTCTTGATGATGGAGCTTACGATAGGTCGGCATCTCGGAGCCGTGCGGTTTCTGTGGACGCGACAGAGCGTGCAACACATGGCTCGTTAAGAAAGGCGGCAGCTTCAAGGTGTCCTCCAGCTGTCGATACCACTATGCATCGATTTTCTACGCGTCGGCGGCCCAATCTACATCATCCACTCCGTGCACCAACATCCACATCCACTGCCCGCTGTGCCCGCTCACCGCTTCCGGGAATCCTGCAACAATCGGGAAATACAACGCCGTCTTTCATCTGCTAACAGCACATAGGGACGATGAGGATACTTTACCCGAGCTGCCCCCACAATTCCTTGTGGACATGCACATTTCGAAGGCAGAGGAATCGGCAATGGGTGTCGGCGCAGAGTGGACTGAGCGTGGAGAGAGGAAAACGAGATCCCAGGTAGCGATGACATTCGATAGACTCAAGCGGGCCTAGCATCGAGTGCACCAAAGCGAGGGAGAGCGCAGTCTGCAGCAGACGTCCAACAGGACCGTAGGAAGACGATGAGGACGAGCTGAGCTGATGATATGATATCACTGTAGGCCCGGCGTTATCAGTAGAGATACACGACGGTCATCGTAATCTAATCTCGGCTAGGTGGTGGTGGTGGTCAATCGGTGTCCGGAGTCCTGGCTTTCACTTTTGGAGGTTGGAGTCACTGAAAATCTGGGCGGTTGCCCCCTGGGTGCACACAATACTCAATATTCCAGAGGACCGAGACGGGTCATGGCAGGCCAATTCCATGGAGAATGGCGGATGGCTACGACATGTTGCGACGAACACTGAAGCATAGAATACCTGCCCTAGAGGATCTTTGAGGATCAGGACGAGAGTCTGGCAGCACTAGTACTGGTGCTACAACTACTACAGCTGTTTGCGAAATCATTGGACAAAACTCCGCTTGACGCGCAGCGCTCAAATCACCCGAAAAACGCAAAACGCGCGGACAGCTCAGACTGA
>MU277687.1:0-127890 GCA_022385805.1 Pilatotrama ljubarskyi | reverse complement strand
TGCATTCTAAACGGCTCTCGTAGCTTTGAAGGTACATTGCAAAGTTGTCCGAGCTCACCGTGCGTTTCGCGTCTTTTGCGCAAATTGGGCGCGGCGCGTCAAGCGGAGTTCCTGTCCAATGATTTCGCAAACAGCTGTAGCTGCCGACAGGAGCCAGACTCAGCCAGTGTCCGTACTGGCCATGGCATGCGGTGGATATGCACGGGTATGCGCGGAGCGCCGGCCTAACGCGTGACGCTTCCACCCTCGGAGGCAGTTCAAGAAAGTCCGCCTTCAGCGAGTGCATGGTGAACGCGTGCGTGCACTTCTCTCGAATATCAACCGGTCTCGTTGAACTGCCCGCACCATTCTCTGCCAGTCAACTTAACCCTTGAACGCATTGTAAACCAGTACCTCCAGCTTGACCCGCCCGCTATCCCGTCGCGTCCGACCCCCAGCCATGGTCAACGGGATCCCCTCCCTCAAAGCCTTCGTTCATCGTGTACTGGGACTCCCAATGGCAGATACACCTAGCCTCAATCGTCTCCTGGGCATTTGGTTCACCGAGTTCCAAGCCGTACTCTTATCTGTGTGGGGGTTTTGCAGACCGCCTCGTGGATGCCTGCCTGCTCGACAGGATCAGCGATACCGCCATCGTGAGGCGCGCACGGATCTCTCTCGCCAGCGCTCGCATCCGCACCATAGCGTTCTACAAAGAGGAAGGTCTCCCTGAACACGAGTACATCGTTGTCGAACTGGTCGTACAGGACGCCGCTGATAGCCCCATGCCCTACCCAGGCGGCAGAGCCGGCTCGGACGTGCCTGTGCGCGTCCGTCCGATCGGTGCGCTGCGATGCGAACGTATGGCGGTCCCAGAGCAGCACGATATCTCTAGGATCCACAGAGGCAATATCACATACGACTTCTCGTTCGCTCGCTCGTCCCGCAGTCCCGTCCCTGCCCTTGATTGCTTCATCCCCTTTGACCAGGCGATGGCGCGGCGCTTTGCGAGGGCGCGTCTCGTGTACAAGCACACGTTTGATCAGCCGCGTACCAGGCCCAGCATCGCACGCATCATCGCTGCTGCATCGGTTCTCCACGACGAGTTTCCCGACTGTATTATCCGGAGTCGCCAGTGTTACTGGTTCGCTGGTGCGCTCTTTCGCATGGTCGTCGGTCCGACCGACCTGGCCCCGCGCACTAGGAATGTGAAGTTCGCCTTGGCGTACGAACACCCTGACGGCGCCGCGAAAACCGTGCATGCCGGGAGGTTCGTGAATACCTTCCGACTCGTGACGAACCAGTCCATCGAGGGCACCGTCGCTGCGCTCGAGGATAAAGTGATGAAGAAGGAAAGAGAGATCGAGGACCGACTTCGGCCCCTGCGGATGCAACGCTGGGGCAAGACTCCGGAAGAGATCAAGGCTGAAGAGAAGCGGGACGCAGTACTGGTTATGCTCGGGGAGGAGAGGGCCGCCCATCAGCGGCAACTCGCAGAGGAACGGAGGTCCAAGGAAGTGTTGGAGAGGAGGCTTCAGGCGGCGGAGAAGAGAGCTGCAGCAGCTGAGAGGGAGGCTGAAGCAGCGAAGAAGGCGTTGGAGGATGCGAGGGCGCGTTTGGCCAACGTACACCATCATGGTGTGCCTACATCGTCCGCGCCACTCGCAGGCTGATGTTGGTATATTCTTACACCCCTACGGCGCATGACCGATCCGGCCCACGCCAGTCCAGTCACCGCGATGTGCACGGTCCAGTCCACCAACGTCGTGTCTGCTGCCACTGGCAGTGCCCTCCCGCTGGTATCCCGTCTTGCATGCTGCTTGTTACCCCTTTCGCCTGCTAGGAAATGCTCTGACGGCTATGTGCTCTTGCTCTTTTGTGCGTTCTCGCTTCATCGTGGTCCGTCGCAATGCATCTCATGTTATTAGCCCACTGCGACGGTTCGCGTCTACTGAAGGCTTGATTGCGGACTCGGACGCCCACAGCCCGGGCCGCCCGCGAACATTCATCGGTATAGTCGCAGGAGAACAGCTAGAATTTGAAGAGATGCAGCGGAACCCCCTCACCATCATCCGACGAAACCATCGTTCCTTCGCACTGCATATCAAGCTCAGTGTCATCACCGCTCAAGGTACCTTCACCGGGCGGAAGTTAGGAAGCGCTGCGCCGTCGATCCCGACTGTCTGCTTCAAGCTACAGCAGCCATGTAAATCCTCAGTACCGCCCTATCTCCGCTGTAACCCCTCATTTGTGACGTCCTGGGGACAAATCGAGACGGATGTTGCTCCCTTCAGTAATATCTGTTCTCTCTCAGTCGTCCAGGGACGACAGTGGTACCAAGAGCAGCCGTCACGACGTACTCGCGGTGTATACACCCGGGCCACGGTTGACTGGTACATGGCACGTAGTACTACGTGCCAATGTACGCGACTAGTCGCGTACATACCTCTTCTGAACGCGGCATCCCTGCCTCGGGGCATCGTCTTTCCTTGCAGAGATCGAAAATGGGACTCTTCAATATGCCAGTGGGAATCAGGATCGATGCAGTCGGGACGGTAAAGTAGGCTGAGGCGATCACCGGCACAACATGCGAGGACTCGTCGCGCCAGTGTCGCGCCGGAGTCACGCGTGACACGTCGACCGAGGCAGCAAGTCCGCGTTCGAGTGCGGCACCGTGGGCGAACACGTGTGTGCATGCACTCCTCTCTAATACCCGCCCGGTCTCGTTGAGCTCGCCGCACCATTCTTTGCCAGACAGAACGCTACGCATCAGGTATCATTCTCTAGGTTGCGCCTCGGCTCAAGTACCGCTGCGTCAATTCCTAAGCCATGCCAGTCAACTTGACCATCGTCTCCTCCTTCAAAGCTCTCCTCCATCGTTTCCTGGGTACTCGAATGGTGGCAGATGAACCTACTCTCAGATTTCTTTTGGACGATACCGGCACCCACGCCCCGGGTCCTCTCGATGTGGACTTGTTCGAAAACTATTTCGTGCAGGTTTGCCGGCTCAACATCCGCCGAAACGGTGGACGAGACATCCTCAGCGAGTGCCGCATCAGCCCAGTGGTGCTTTACAAGCAAAGGGGCAAGCCGGACCATGAGTATATCGTTGCCGATGTGGTTGTTCCCGCATCCGACGATACACCCGAGCGCGCTCTCGGTGGACTGAAAGCAGTGCGCACTGTCCACGTGGTGGCGACGGATGACGGCGAGTCCACCAAACACAGCAGACCGTCGTCCCCCGCCTCCTCGTCAGGCGGGACCATCCGGATCCAGGCTCTCGATCGCTTTTTCGCCTGGGACCTGCCAACGAGGTCGAGGTTGCCAAAGGGGCACCAAGTGGCGTTGAAGCATGTTTTCGCAGTTTCCGAGAGGCCCTCCATCACGCTCCTCGTTGGCGCCGCCGCCGCCCTCCACGAACATGCTCCTGACTGTCACCAGCCCTACTGGTTTGCGGCCATGCTCTTCCGCATTCTGGTCGGCGAAGCTTCTGAGCAGCTACCCCACCGCGCCCGTATCACCATCTCCGTGGCCGATGAACCCCGGAGGGTGAATGCGAGAACGTTCATGGAAGTATTCAACGTTGTCACGAAGGAGGATATACGGAAGACCGTCGCTGCAATAGAGAGTAATGTCCTCAGCAAAGAAGCGCAGATCCAAGATCGACTTCGGGCCTTGCGAGCAGAGCACGAGGCGGAGCAGCAAAGGGCTCGCGCGTCCATGGAAGCACTGGAGAGGAGGGCTGAAATAGCGGAGGGGAGGGCTAAAATAGCGGACAGGGAGGCCGAAGCAGCGAAGAGGAGGGCTGAAGCAGCGGAGAAGGCGCTCGAGGACCTTAGGGCGCAATTGACCAAGGTACATCACGATGATGTGCCTTCATCGTCCGCCCCACTGGCAGGCTGATCCAGGTATGTCCCTACTCTCCTACGGCCGTGCGGTGTATGCACATTGCTGAGTTGCCAAACATTGCAGTCACGGCACCTGGACGGCTCAATTTATGCCTTGCATATTGACTTCGCCCTCGCATGTACTATCACCCGGGAGTCGCCTTTCTGTTCTACTTACACATTGTGATCATCTTCATGTTTTGTCCCTTTGCATGCTATGAATTGCTCTCATGTATGTTCATGTTGCTCTCGCGTTTTTGCTTTATGTGCGTTGCTATGCATCGCCTGCTAGCATTAGTCCATTGCCATAACTTGCATCCACTGAAGGCCAGATCGGGGACTCTCGCAGCCGCGGACGGACAACCAAGTACAGCTTGCCTACACATCTCTGGATAGTAGCCTTGGATCTACGATGGCTCCGTCGTCTCTTGATCCAAGGTTCTCGCACTCGTGCCACCGATCTACACCATGTATATGTGCCATGAGCCGACTTGTGAGGTGCATCATGTCTTGACAAATGGTACAGAATGGGCGCAGCTACTGCTAGTGGTCATGGGGCGACTCGGTGACGACACCGGTCTTCCGGCTCAGGTCTCCGCGGTCTTATAAACCGCACTCGCTCTGCTACGTGGTTCGCGCACCGTTCGCCCCACCTCCCGCTACCGCAAAGCGACTTCTTCGACAAACAATGGCACCGCCAGCGAGCAGAGAGGAAGCCCTCGCCCGCCTGCGCGCGACGATCGCACAGGGGCGCATGATCCTTGGCGCGGGGGCAGGCATCGGACTGACGGCGAAGTTCGTCGAGAAAGGAGGGGCGGACATCATCGTGATCTACAATAGCGGCCGGTTTAGGATGGCGGGAGCGGGGTCGCTGGCAGGTCTCATGCCATACGGCGACGCGAACGCGATCGTGGTCGACATGGTGCGTACCGGGATCGTCTCCGAGCCTCTGCCCTGACGACCCACGCTACTGTATGCAGGCAAAGGAAGTGCTCCCCGTCGTCCAGAACGTCCCCGTCCTCGCCGGCGTATGCGCGACGGACCCTTTCCGGTCGATGCCGCGCTTCCTGCGGGAGCTGCAAGCGCTCGGCTTCAGCGGCGTGCAGAACTTCCCGACCGTCGGGCTCATAGACGGCACCTTCCGGCAGAACCTGGAGGAGACGGGTATGTCGTACGCGAAGGAGGTCGAGATGGTGCTCGAGGCGCGCGAGCTCGGGCTGCTCACGACTCCGTACGTGTTCAACGTGGAGGAGGCGGAGGCGATGGCGCGCGCAGGGGCGGACGTGGTGGTGGTGCATATGGGGCTGACGACGTCGGGGAGCATCGGGGCGCGGACGAGCGTGACGCTGGACGAGTGCGTGAGGAGGATACAGGAGTGCAGGGACGCGGCGGTGAAGATCAACGAAGAGATCATCGTGCTGTGCCACGGCGGACCGATCGCGACGGCGGAGGATGCGGAGTACGTGCTCAGCAGGACGGAGGGCGTGCACGGCTTCTTTGGCGCGTCGAGCATGGAGCGGCTTCCGGTCGAGACCGCAGTGGAAGAAAACGCGAAGAAATTCAAGGCGATTGCTATCGGAAAACAATAATCAAGAATGGTTTTCGGTGGTACATCAGTGAGTGTTTCGTGCTACGACGCGCCTCTCATCTGATGGCGCGCCACAGACGCGTTGTGCAAAAACGTGACCGCGTCTAGTAGCATCCCTGTCGTGCTCAGTCCAGCCGTGTTACAACTTGATCCCGACGAAAGTCGCTGGCGCTGTCTAGGACGCATAATCCGTGCGAGTTTGAGACTGATCTTATCGAGTATATCGAGCTCGGCTGCCCTTTTGGGCCCCAAATGGGTGATCAACAGCGAAACATTCCCGTCAGCCTAGCATCTGCTGGTCGATATAGGACTGAAGGCTTCGCGACGACTCCAACCTCGATCCAAGCCACAGGCTTGCATTGTCAGCAACGGGAGTGCCTTCACCTCAGTTCCTAATTTCCGGAGCTCAGGTCAGAAAGCGCGTTCCCGTAGATCCACTGCATCCCATCGGATGCACGTCCTTGTTCCTCGCCAGTGAGCCTGCCTCTGCGCGGTGCTGGGAATGCGACTTCTGCTTGATTGCTCATACTACCGAGACACTCTTCCCAATAACTCAGAGAAGACTTGTGAGCGTGATTGGACTCGGTATACTGTACCGGGAGAGTGACGTCGCCCCGTGCACATGTGATGCTTCACGCGCACACGCGACTCTACCCTTCGGCTTCGTGAGCATCGTTCAGCATCAAGGCTCAGGGGGGCTGCGACATATATACAACTGGCTCCTCTCATGTCTCCTGGGGTGACCGCGCCCGGAACCACCACTTCGTTTCCACGAGACTTTGCTCGAGCGATGTCAGCTACAGACCGCAAACAAACCCCATGCGTCGTCGTCCTCGGGACGTGCGACACTAAACTGGAGGAACTGCTCTACGTCCGGGACAAGCTCCTGAACACGCACCGCGTCTGTGTCAAGCTCGTCGACGTCGGGCGTACGGCCAGCGGCCACCCTGCAGTCGACGTCACGCAGGCTTCCATTCTCGCCATGTCCGCCTCGCACCGCGGCTCCTCCGGGCCTCTCGACATCTCCAAACTCTCGCGCGCGGAGCTCATTTCCGCGGTCGCCGAGCGCATCACCCCGATCCTCGCCTCGCTCGCGGCGACGCACGATATTCACGGACTCGTCTCTCTGGGAGGGTCGGGCGGGTCGACGCTAGCAGGCGCGGTGATGCGGAAGCTCCCTATCGGCTTTCCGAAGCTGCTCGTGAGCACGATGGCCGCGGGAGATGTGAGCGCCATCGTGGGCGAAGCGGACATCGCGATGGTCTACAGCATCGTCGACATCGCGGGACTCAACGACATCCTTTGCCCGATCCTTGACAATGCGGCGGGCGCGATCGCTGGCATGGCGCGCGCGTACGCCGCCCGACTGCAAGAGGCGACCTCAGGACGCGAGAGCACGCGCAGGAAGAAACGCATCGCGATCACGATGTTCGGCGTAACCACGCCCGCGGTGACCCACGCGCGCTCGCTGCTCGCTCAATACGCGTGCACGCCCTACGTCTTCCACGCGACCGGCGCCGGCGGGCGGGCACTCGAGCGCCTCATCGCCGACGGATTCTTCGACGGGGTGCTCGACCTCACGACGACGGAGCTCGCGGACGAGCTCGTCGGCGGGGTCCTGAGCGCGGGCCCGCACCGGCTCGAGGCCGCCGCGCGGGCGGGCGTGCCGCAGGTCGTGTCGCTCGGCGCGCTCGATATGGTGAACTTTGGCCCCAGGGCGAGCGTGCCGGAGAAGTTTGCGCGGGGCGGGAGGAGGTTGCACGAGCATAACGCGTCGGTGACGCTGATGCGGACGACTCCCGAGGAGTGCGCGGCGCTGGGGCGGACGATCGCGGAGAAGTTGAGGAGGGCGCGGGCGGAGAGGACGGAGGTATGGATACCGAGAGGCGGGGTGAGCATGTTGGATAGGGAGGGGGAAGCATTTTGGGACCCGCAGGCGGACGAGGCGTTGGCGCGGGAGCTGAAGAAGGGCCTGGAAGTACGAGAGGGGGAGAAGATGACAAGGGTGGTGGAGAGGGAGGAGGACATCAATGACCCTGCGTTCGTGCAAGGCATGGTCGAGAGCCTGGTGCGTATGATGCACTTGGAGCCTTTGAGGAGTGAGAATGAGAGCGGGAGAGACGAGATGACACAGTCAATGCAGAGTAGCTTATGACCCTTCGGTGCTAGCTATCTGGGGATCTTGGGTTTGTTCTCCCTCCGACTTACTTAGTGCTATCTTGCATGTAGCAATAGGCTTGTCCCTGATCATGGTATACTGGGTCAGGATATACCAGGGATTATCGTGGATTCTACGCGTGCCCAACGTCAACCCCACGCCTGATCAAGGAGTCGTAACCACAGCACGCACCTGTTGTGTTGCAGCGACATCAGAGGAGTCGGATGTGCACACGACAGCAGAACTCAGCCTTCATCGGGATCGTATAATCGGAGCCAGACCGGGAGATATAAACGATGTCAAGGATACAACACGAGGAGAGCTGCTATATCGGGATACAAACATTCGTATTGAAAACATTGCGAGAGAAGCGTGCGCGTCGTTAGGGAGAGAAGATGCCCATGAGTCGTCGGCCGCGTAGTCGCAGCCTGCGGCCTCGTCGATGGAAGAGTGCAGAAGGGAACGGTTGAAGGGAGGTGGGTGAAGTTGTAACGATGTATAGAGCGTGTTCGGAGAGGCGAGGTACAGAAAGACCACAAAGCACAATACAGCTGAGGAGACCCGGGAGCGTGGATGCGTGAAGGGGCGTCAACTAGCGACACAGGGAGGGAGTCCGGAGACGAGAGGCCAGGGACCGAGTACGAGACTGGACGGAAAAACTGGATAGGGCACCGGTGGTTGTCTAGTCAAATGCCTCCTCTGCACTCCGTCTGACCAGTCGCCGGACCTTCTTCTTGTATGCTGAGGAGGATGGAGATCGTCAGCAACTTGTCTTTTGAATGTGCTTGGGGAGAGCAAGGGCAGTCACAAACGCGTACCTTCAAAGTCGGTCCGCACCTCCTTAGCAGCGTCGACATTGGCGGGACTGTCGAGGTTGGGCGTGTCCGAAGAAAGCAGCGAGATGACGCTCAGAAGCTGGGTGAATAGAACGGTCAGCGAAGCTTGAACAGAATAACAGGGATATATGCTACTGACAATGGACTCTACTGTGTGCACGGGTAGCCACCGCTCGCCCGAATCCTCGTAGCCGTACTGGTCTTCACCTGGCGGGTGCTAAAAGTCGTTTTGTAAATTCTGGGACCACACGGGACACCGCGCGCGGGACTCACAAGGATCGAGATGCACACAACACCATCGGGGTAGACTGCGCATACCAAGTGAGCAGGCCTGCTCAGCGACCGAAGGGGAAGATAGACATACTGTTTGGATGCCACATCGGAGTGATGAACCGCATCTTCGGCGGGTTTAGAGGGAAATCCTCAGGGAAAGACAGGCGCGCCTTGAAGAAGCCACCCTCACTGCACATCAGGTCAACTACCTGGGTACGCCTTATACATACTCCGTAAAGCCACTTACTAGATAGTGTCTGGAGGACTGCAACGGTACAGATTCGTTAGGATCCCCCGCCTGTGTTGTGGCCAAAAGTCACTCTGGGTAAAGGACATACCCGATGATCATGACCTCCCATTCGTACAGGTTATTGTCGTCCACAAGACCTAGAGTCCCAAATGACAAGCGTAGAGGATAATGCATTTCAGAGGCAACGGAGAACGCACACAACTCCAGTCAGTAATCCGGATATCCTGCCACAAGTCAGAATCGAGAGAGGCGCACCTGCTGAGAAGCCCTCCACAGGATGCTTGGTGAGCTCCGCCAGCTGACGGCGAAGCAGGAGTGTGTTAGAAGGAACGTTTCCGGGGGTTCCTGTCCTCGAAGTCATGGTGTTCTAGGTAAAGATGAGCGGGGGAGAAGGGAGTCGATGTGCGATTGCTCGAGACGTGTGGGGATCGATGCAAGGCAGTCAGTTGCTTAGACGCCCATAGTGTGGAATTTACTGCTTATATAGCCCGCTTTCATGAGGCAACGCCCGGAGTTACGCGAGTAACAAAATGCTTACACACCTTATTACGCCGCCTTTCCAGAACGCTTCTCTGAAGAGTAAGTAGTCCTGTCACTTCCCTTCCTCTTTGGTTACAGCATGAAAACATGCAAGAAATCACAAGCATGAGCTTTACTCGAGTAGTATCTTGCATAGATCCCTGAGATCTCCTCCGCAAACCTCAAAGAATATCTTGACGAACTTTTCAAGAGCCAATGTAGAGCCGACCCTAACCTTGCGCATGGCTATCGAGCGCTTGCCCGGACCGGTGTGTTAGACGCCCATAAACCGAAAGTTTTGGACGCGATCGGCTTTGCGGATACACGAGCGCGCGTCCTGCATCTCTACGTCCTGGCCCTTGGTTTCTTTGCTGGTTCACTGCGCACGCCATGGGTAAGAAGGCTGCTAAATCGACGCGGAAATTTGCTGCCAGCGGGCAGCTGAAGAAGACCATCCAGGCACGGCGGAAGTTCCGCGACATCAAGAAAAAGGCGGAGAAGCGCAAGGGCGGAAAGGGCAAGGACAAGGAGGTGCGCGAAGATGACGAGGGAAGTGAGGACGATGAGGGCGACGTCGACGAGACCTCCGGAAAGTGAGTATGGCCGGGAAGTCTCATGCTGGTCTGTGGACCTGACATCATGGTAGGTTCAAGGGGATGTCCGTGGATGACTTCCTCGGAGGTGGCTTCATGCAGGGAGCTAGCGATGACGAAGGGTCGGAGGTGTGTATGCTATCACTCTCCGGTTGGTGAGCTACTGACAACATGGCACAGAGCGGAGAGGAAGCTATGTCAGAGGATGAGGAAGACGAGGAGGGGTCCGAGTATGCGGATGACAACGAGTCTTTCGCGGACGTCGATAAGCTCGAGGGTATGCGGGAAGCCTGCATCTAGGGAGTTGGTCCACGACTCATTGAACTTTACAGACGAAGGCGAGGCGCATCTCATGGAGCTATCGAAGCTCGCAGAGAAGGACCCCGAGTTCTATAAGTACCTGCAAGAGAACGACCGCGAATTGCTCGAGTTCAGCTTGAACGATGCAAAGGTCGCCGATGACGATGAGGAAGACGAGGAAGCCATGGAGGAAGACAAGACGCCGGTACTGACCAAGGAGATTCTGCAAGGGTGGCAGAAGGCGTTATTGGACGTGCGTACTTGTCCTGCTACCCGTAGTATCGCGCTTGGTCTAACGGAGTCATCAGCACCGGTCGTTGAAAGCATTACGGAAAATGCTGATTGCGTTCCGGTCTGCGGCGCATATGAATGAGGAGGACCAGGTGCTTGCGTGGAGGGTGGACAGTGCATCAGGTGCGTCCACAGCCTACTACCGAGCTGTACGGGACGGGTCTGAAACATCTGCTCAGTGTACAGCAAGCTGGTCACCACCGCCCTGAGGTACACTCCCGTCGTCCTCGAGCACCATTGCCCATACCGCACATTACCGAGCGGCAAGTTGTGCGTTCTTCTCAATGATCTGGTTTCTCCTGGTTCACTCATGTACGGACCGTGCTGATCAGCAAGGCGCCAACCCAAACAAAGAAGTGGAAGACGTTGCAGAAACTCGTTCTCTCATACTTCCATAATGTCCTGCATCTCATGAGCCAAATCTCGGACAACGACATGTTGCGTCTCGCGTTCAGCGAGACCGCCAAGCTCGTGCCGTACGTGATGAGCAGTCGGAAGACCGTGAAAGCGTACCTGAAGGTAAGACAACCCTGATATGTATGCTAATCAATTGTGCATTGACCATCCGTGTATTGCAGACTTGCTTGAGCTATTGGTCAAGCGCAGAAGACAGCGTCAGGATATCTGCTTTCCTCTCTGTACGGAGGCTGGCAGGTGCAACCGACGAGTCCGTGCTCGACCTTGTCCTCAAGAACACCTACCTCACCCTTGTGCGCTCATGCAAGTCGACGAGCGCCCATACCCTGCCCTCCATCAACCTAATGAAGAACTCAGCAAGTGAGTTATATTGCGCAGACCATGCCGCGTCGTACCAGCATGCGTTCGGGTACATCAGGCAGCTGGCCATTCACCTGCGGAATAGTATGAAGACGAAGACGAAGGTACGTGGTGAACGATCAACGACAGCATATGTTACAAATCTGACGGCCTTGGCATGTAGGAGGCCTACAAGCAGGTATACAACTGGCAGTACGTGCATTGTGTCGACTTCTGGGCACTCGTCATCGCGCGGGCATGCGACAAGCAGACACTCATCGAGCGCGGTGGCCAAGAGAGCGAATTGAAAGCACTCATCTACCCGCTCGTCCAGGTTGCTCTCGGTGCGGCAAGGTAGAGCTTGTCTTCGTTGTGTCGCCATTCAGTGCGATACTGACAATCGTCGCCGCTTAGGCTGATCCGTAATGCCCGCTCATTCCCGTTCCACCTTCACATCGTGCGGTCGATTCTGCACCTCACACGCCATACCCACACCTATGTTCCGCTTGCGCCTTACCTTCTGCCCGTCCTCACCTCCACCCTCTCTGCTTCGTCAAAACCGAAGCCCTCAACATTACGACCACTGGACTTCGAGACGCACATCCGTGCGCCACAGCAGTATCTCAAGACGCGCGTGTACAACGAAGGACTCGCCGAGGAAAGCGCCTTCCTTCTCGCAGAATACCTCGCCAGTCCACCGGTACAGGGCAGTATCGGCTTCCCGGAGATTGTGGTTCCCGTTGTGCTGCTCCTCCGGAAAGCAATCAAGGGTGCCAAGAGTGCGCAGGGCAAGCTCGCAAAGGCGAAGGAGGCAGGCGTAACCAAGGCGCTCGTCGACCGCATAGAAGAGAGCGGACGGTGGGTGGAGCAGAAACGCAAAGGCGTGCTGTTCGCACCTGGGAAGATGGGCGAGGTGGAGCGGTGGGAGGACAGCCTGAAAGTGGAGGACTCGCCTCTCGCGCGGTACGTCAAGGTGCAGCGTAAGGCGCGCGAGAAACGGCGCAAGCTCGTCGAGAAGGTGCGTTCGCTCTCCACGGTCGCGGCGCCCGTTCGTCTGTTTTGGGTAGCTAATAATGCGCGTGCTTTTGCAGGCGAGGGAAGGCGAGGACGAGATTCTTGAGGATTGAGAGCCGGGATCGTCTGGGACTGGCGTCCACGCCCGTGGGATGTTCACGTCGGGAAGAGCCTGCACGGTTCCGGAGATGTGGGACATCGCCTGACTGCCGCTGGGGATGCGACCGACCGCGTCAGATGGATGGCAAGGGTTGCTCCGACTTTCACATTCTGCCTGGTTCCCCTCCTGCGCAGCTAGAGGAATGTTGTACACGCCGTGCCTACGCGCTCACGGCTGCATTGTGTAGCTATGTCAGCATTCTCACAGGAATCGAGAGTCGTTGGCTTCATGAAATTTCCCAGCTTTTTGAGTCGATCCTTCTCCCGCGAACCTTTTCACGGACAGCGAGCACGTAACGCAGAACGTACGGGCGAAACATCAGAGATCTATACATGCGATTGTCTGCGCGGTGCCGGAAATTCCCATCTGCGTACTGGATGCGGTCAAATACGGCGGTAGCGTCCGGTAGTGATGCCACCGTGTGACGGCGCGAAGCCGCGAGATCCAACACGTTCAGAGCGCAAGGGCAGAGAAGTCGCAGGTGGGCTACACGGATCTTGCTGTAAGGCGCTGAGTGCCAGGACCTGAGGCTGTCTGTGAATCCGGCACAGGGCGTACCTGGCCGATATGAGCGACAATGTCGGGGTTTGTTTAGCAGGGACGCACTACCGGTGAAAGAGTCGGGCATATGTCGACCCAGGAAGGCAGATTGGCTACCAGATGTTGAAGAAGATTTTCCACCACGGGCGACCAATGCCCTTCGCGCTTTTATCATACGCCTCTATGAGACGCGTGTAGTACTGAGGGAATGACGCTGGTTGGAGGATCTTCTGCGACAGCGCGTACTGAGCATAGTGAGAGAATCTCAGCGCTGCGTGCACTTCCAAGCAAGACAGATGGGAACCCCGAGCGTACCTTCGTCTTGAACTCATCGTCCTTGAGAGCGCGCGCTGCACGTACCGCCGTAGGCGTGAGGTTGGGGTGCTCAGCAAGGGACTCTAAGAAAGTCTTCAGCTGAACGTTCGGTCGAAACGGGTCGCCGGGCCATTTGGCAGAGATGCGCTGCATCTGTTGCTTGAGCGTTGTGGCCGCCGCAGACATCCTGCAATATGAGGCCCAGAGACGAAGTCAGGCAGCGATTCGAGAGCGGTGTGCGAAGAGGGCTGAGTGTATGCGGTCCAAGTCCGAGTACGACAGCGACAGCGACTCACTCTCCCTGTTCGGCGTTCGCCGTACCGGCTGCGTTCGTTGGTAACCGCATTAGGCAGGTGACCTAGAATCGACCCCCCACCATGGCCATGCTACCTACGCGATCTCTACGCGCTCCAGCATGTTCCGTTATCTGCAAAACACCATCACCCCAGCATGCCGTGTCTCTATGGCGGATGTTTTGTGGCCGGTACTCCGGGGACAAAAGTGCGGGAAAACCCGTTCGGCAGGTGCATGCTTGTGGCCATTCTCCCGGTGCCTACCGTACCCGCATGCTCGCGCTGATCACGAACCATACCGCTCATGTGCAGCACGATGCTGTATCGACTCCATTCGTTGTTAGGAACGTTCTTCTCTTCACCGGCAGTTTCCAGAGAGATTGTTGTAGAGCTCCGAGTGGGCATTCTACAAATTACTTGTCCACGCAAGCCTTCTCTGGAGCTAACCGCGTCAGGTACTCACAAAGAACCGCCATGACCCAGCATCGTGACTGCGGAGTTCCGCATCTTCCCGACTAGATGACAAAGGCACTCATTCTATGCTGCAAGCGGCGCATGTTGAAGGAGAGTCGGCCCTCTTTACAGCAGGGTGCAGAACGATAGACCGCGGCCAAAACTCCGCGCTCAGACCGTGATAGACTACACGAGCCTAAGATGGCAATCCTAACGTTGCCCGCACCACATCGTCCCCTCAGAGGCGGGGGATGGTGGAGCGGCACCTCCAAAGCGAGCGCTTTGCACACCATTCTAGGCAGTGATCTCCGTCGGATCATGGTGCGACCTCAGCACACATTTTTGGCCGTGGTCTATCGTTTTGCACCCTGCTGTATGAGGGAGCATGACGTACTCTGCAAGGCAACCTACGATACGAAGGCATGCATGGCGGGTGGTGGTCGATGTTCCCCGCGGAGATAGCGCACAGAAACGGAACAGGGCATGAAGTCCTTTTGCGAGGCGAAATATGCTGGTGGTACGGAGCTATGTCGATACAGCCTTTGGTAGGCCGCATACAACGAGTTATCTACTCCAGTAAGCATAATCACGGATTTTGCCCGTTTGTGAGTAGTCGCTGACAGCAGAACAGCCGCTGCCATTGTCCTCGGATCTTTTCACCTGGGAATATCGGCCAATGCCCGTCTGGATGAAGACGCATGAACCAGTACCCCTTTTGCTCCGCCCCAGTCCTGCAGGTGTCACTCGCAGAGATGCCGTTGGTTAAGGGACAGCGCGGCGTTCCGACGGTATAGTCGACCGTTTACTCGGGACGGGGACCTGACAAGCACCCCGCGTTTCAAGGGACACGTTGACCTAAAAACGCGTGAGTAGCAAGTGCATGAGACGGTGCTGTCTCCACTCATCATGCGACATTTTCATGGCGGGTGTGCATTTAGGTAAACGTCGAAGTTTCGGCTCTTGACTAAGGCTTGAGGCCCTGAAGCATTCTGGCAATGGGGTGTACGTTTTCGGAGACGTGGGATATCCACATTGCCTCGTGTTTCTGATTCATCCACGTCTCGCAGGCTTCCTCATGGCGTCACGCAACTGCGGCCCTTCGGAACAACCACGCAAGGGACGGATTCATTGCCACCACCTGATGTTGTCCGCTATAGTACAACAATGGTTCCGGCATCGCGTCGAACAATCCCGGCAACACTTCCCGTCGCCATGCACATCATCGTGGCTCATCGCCTCCGCAACTTCAGGTCCATGCCGACACCGTATGAGAATGCAAAATACTTGCCTTACTAACGCCCTGCGTCGGATGTTATGTTCAGCCCTAGAGAGCTCCAACGTCTCGGCTTGCGAAGCGTGGCCCAGGCAGCTGTTCATGCCCCACACGCCATCTGCCGTAGGCCGCAGTGTCCTTGCTTCTCGTCTAGTCGAATCCACAGCTCCTGACACAATTGCCAGTGCTATGGCGATTCGGGATCACCGCATATCCGGCTGGGCGGGACCAGAATTGTTATCGGTGCCCTCATCAAGCTGCCTGTACAGGCCGCATCTCTGGCGAGTGTAAGTCATGGGAGGAGTAACATACAGGTATGGTAATTCACTTACTGAAATGTGTATCTCGGCAGAGCTGATCACACCGTCAGTCTCCGGAAGCCCGAAAAATCAGACGGGCTTCTCTGATATTCTTGATCCGACATACTGCCCCTGAAGCAAGTATGGGCCATTGGCGATATCTGTTTGCAATCATTGTCAGGATTCAAAGTCGCAGGCTGAGAGCGGACTGCGCGGCGCGCAACACAAAGAGCTGCTGAACTGGACCGAGTCGAAGCGAGCCTCTTCCCACGTGCCATGGCCGAGATGAACCGGACCTGGAGGGCGCTTCGACCTAAAGGGGAACGCTTCTCACCTGGCCTCTGCTTGACACAAGCGGTGCTCGTTAATGACAGTTGGGCGCCCCCGTCTGCGCTAGCCCTCGCAATGTGGCTTGTACGCTGTGCGCGTCGTTCTCGCTGTCGAGATCGGCCTCCCCACCTTTGACCACGACCACCACGATGAGCTGTTGCGGCGAGCCGGACAACAAAGCCCACAACGCACAGGCAGCGCAACAAGTCAATCCGCTACAGACGCCTGGACAGCCAGTCACGCAGCAGCCAGGACCTCAGCCTAGTCTGCAATGGCCCGGGGGAAACGGTGGCGAGAAGTCTTTCCAGCTACCACCGGGCCCAACCCCTCTCCCTCAGGTGCACCAGAACTCATACGGTACATGGGAGTCTAAGCCATCTCCGCCTCCGCAGCTTCCCTTCAACCCGGTGGCACCGCCAGGATCTCCTCCTCCCGGCACGTATCCCAATGGTGCTATGCCACCGCACATACCGGGATCACCGCCGCCCGGGACTGTGAGTAGCGCTTACGTTGGATACTCTCCAGTCCAAAGCCCGCCTATGGCGAGAACAAGCCCAGATCGCACGCTCGCCATGTCTGTGACCTCAAGAGGTACCAGTCCGCCGATCGTGCCTCAGCAGCCGTCTTTTGCCGATGAAGGCAAGCTCTCCGTCTCCATTGATTTCGGTATGTTGCACACTGCGTGCTTCGCGGTCGAGAAGGCTAAAGGCTTATGGTACTAGGTACCACCTTCTCGGGCGTGGTACGTGCCGGATGGCGTGCTCTGAACCTCTCGATCGAGTGCTGAGGGTTCGGTTCTATCATTAGGCATATGGATCTTCCCGTATCGCCGCCGGCAAAGTCCAGCAAATTCTGAACTGGCCAGGATCCTTCGAGACTTTCAGGAAGATTCCGACCTGCCTGCTGTATGACCAAACCGGACAGGTGATCGCATGGGGCATCGAAGCGAAGAACGCGGGTCCTGTACCAGGCGCAGTGAAGTGTGAATGGTACGTGTCGTTAGACGTCGTCGGTCGTGAACTCCGTCATGACAGATAGGTCCGACCAGGTTCAAGCTTTTCCTGGAGCCCCACGCGCTCCGAGATGAAGCGAGCGTAGATCCTCGTCTCCCCGCATTGCCGGTGTGCCAAAGTGGCCTTGCGCACCAGTGAACATGTGCTCATTCCGATGTTTGCCCCTGCTTCAGCCAGGGAAAAGGGCCATCGATCTCATCATAGACTTCCTCTCCTGCTTGTGGGACTACGCCAAGCAGCAGATCACGCGAGAAATCGGCGCGGTGGCCGACCTGGGTGCGTACTGTGGCTCATCCCTGGGAGATCTCCGCACGTCCTCACACAGCTCCGGCCTTCTATGCCAGACTCGGCGGACGTATGGCTGACAGTGCCCGCCGCGTGGGACGCTACCGGTTGCCAGATGATGCGGGACGCCGCCATTGCCGCTGGGCTCGTCCGATCTGCGAGGGCTGGCGACCACGGGTGGAGAGACCGCCTGCGCATCATCAGGTGAGACGTTTTTGCCACTACGTGCCGGCGCTAGGACCGACGCCCATCCTCACTCGCAGCGAGCCAGAAGCAGCGGCCGTGCATTGCGCTAACCTGACAGATGTGCACAAGCTCGCCCCAAATCAGAGGTTCATGATCTGTGACGCCGGAGGAGGCACTGTGGTATGTCCCACTGCCCGAGGTGACCGCGGCCGCGCGCTCACGGCAACGTGCCCGCCAGGA
Source organism: Pilatotrama ljubarskyi (assembly GCA_022385805.1). Taxonomy (NCBI): domain Eukaryota; kingdom Fungi; phylum Basidiomycota; class Agaricomycetes; order Polyporales; family Polyporaceae; genus Pilatotrama; species Pilatotrama ljubarskyi. Next base: position 110,059 of record MU277687.1, on the reverse strand, counting down.
CCTCGCGGTGTACAGGATAATGGGAATGCTATCGAACCTGGAAATAGCGGAGCTTTGCGCACGCTCGGGTGCGAACTGCGGCTCGCTCTTCCTGGACCTCCGCTTCCGCGAGCTTATGAAGACGCTGCTCGCGGACCATCCCGTGCACCTCGACCGTGTGAGCCTCGCGAACTTCATGGAGAACTTCAGCGAGACGGAGAAACTGCGCTACATGGGAGAGGAAGACGACGGTAAGAGCCGCCGCAACGGCAGTCTCCATTTGCGCTGCGCCCGGTGGCGCACCGGTCGGCGGGCCAGATTCTGATCAGCGTGATGCAGACAAAATGTTCCACTTCACATGTTTCAACGTCGAGGATCCGGACGACCCCGCTGTCGGCCTGGTGAATGGCGAGGTGACGATCCCCGGCAACCTCCTCCGGCGCGAGGTGTTCGACCCGGTCGTGAACGAGGTCCGTCTAGCCAGCTTATTTGCCGGGCTCGCGCCCTCCTGTTCCCACAATCGAGTGACTTACGGCAAGGCACCGCTTCGCTACAGGTCCTGGAGCTGATCGAAGCCCAGACGAAGAAGGTCGATCAACGGCTCGACGCGCTGCTCCTCGTGGGAGGTTTCTCAGGCAGCGAGTACCTCTTCCGCAAGGTGCAGGTGCGTGTCCGATCAGCTCTCTGTCTCATGCAACAGGGACAGTCCACGCTGCGTCGTACAGGGGACTGACGAGTGTCGTCGTGGCGGCCGCAGGAACGGTTCGCTTCCCAGATTCGCGTCATCGCGCGTCCCCCCGACTGTGATACGGCTACCCTGCGCGGTGCGGCGCAATACGGCTTGGCTCGAAAGCCGCTCGTCTCTAGCGTGATTGCGCCACAATCATACATGCTAAAGGTAGGTGGGCCGGGCGCCGCGCAATTGCATCCACGTTCGAACCTCGGACCTTCTGTCGACATCGCTCACACCTCCGTCCAGGTGAAACTGCCTGCGGAGCGCGAGGACTGGCTGAAGAGACCAGCCTATATCCGGGAAAACGACGCCGGGGTCGCAATTTGCGAAAACAGGCGAGTGCTCCTGGGGGACGCTAGAAGGCGTGCGGGGGTGACGCTGATTTGTCCGGGCCCGGCGTCCCATCAGGTTGCAGTATTTGGTGGCGAAGGGCGCGATATTGCGGAAAGGGTGCGTCGCCTCACGGTCCCGTCCTCCGTGTCCTTTATTGCATGGTTTGATGCCCGTGCGCGAACTCGGTGCAGCCAACGCCTGAAGACGACGTTTTGGTACGCCGGTCTCCGCCTCTGCGCCGACGGCGCGGTCTTCTGACTCTTCTCTCCTTTGAATTGCCCTGGCCCACCGCCGAAAACAGCAAGTTCTCGCAGACCCCGAGCGGTACGTCGCCTGGCCTCGTCGCGCTTGTCTCACCAGCTGACCGTTCGCCGTATCCTCGCCGCCCCCGCCCCGTTTTCCGTCCGCGTCTGCGATCGCGTTTTGCGTTGGTGCCTGCTGCTGTGCCCGTGCGGCACGCTCGCTCGCTCGTGCGTGTATAGACCGGATGTTCGTGGCGACGCTGTACACGTCGGACAGCGATAAGATCATGCGGTATACAGATGAGGTCAGTCGCCCCGTCCTGGCGCGCAATGCGCGTCTCGGCGAAACCGGGGGCGTCCCTTCTTATTTGCACGTAGCGCACATGGCTGACCCGCACTCGCCCCTATTGTGCCCCGTTCCTTTACAGGGCGAGATATCGGAGTTGTGCAAATGGACGATCGATCTCGGTGCGCTTCCGAGCTTCCAGCAGAACTCGAGCGTGCCAAACTCGAACGGGTTTTACACGGGTATGTCACTAGTATTCATTCGAGGTCGCCTCCGTTTGGCTTCCATGCCCTTGCGCCGAGCCTGGCTAGCCGAGGCTCGGGTTCCGCGCAAGGGTTGATGTGGCAAATGCGAGCGCTCGAGCTTGGTACGACAACAGTTCACGCTCGTGCGCGCTCGGAGGGTCTGCTCCCGTCCCCCCAGCAAATTCTGGGCTGCGCTTCTCTCGCGCAAGAGCGCCAGCCCGTCCCGGCCTTCTCGCGTTCGTCTAACCCGTTGTGGCGGAGTGGTGCTAACCTTGGCCCTTTCTTCCCCTTGCACGCCCCTACGCCCGATCTGATGCCGTGGCTCGACACGCTGTCGCACCCGCAGAATTCGAGCTTGGCCTGGAGCTGGATAGCGCCGAGGTCCGTGGGGTGCTCATCTACCAGGGTCAGGACTGGGGCAGGGTCGTTTTCGACTACCGCAGTTGAACGCTGAGCTCGAGGGGGCGCACAGGGGCGTTCGGCGGAGGAGGGATGGTCGCCTTCATGAATTGGGAATCAGGGTTGGTCATTCTACTGTGTGCTTGGAATACCGCTCCACATCTCTGCTCGCTGTGCATATCTCTCTCGGCGTGTTCTCCGTGTATACCTATGTGGCCTCTGCTTCTGCTTCTCCGGTGCTTGGACACTTGCGGGCGTCCTCACGAAAGCTGCGTTCACCGTCCCGCTAGCGATATCAGCCCTAGCCGATCCTCCGCCCCTCACGGCAGCTCTCGTCACGGCCTCGGTGGCAATCGCACTCGTCCTCGTCGGCGGGCTTCTCGGATGAAGTGGGGTCTTGCTTGGCTGAGCGATTTCGTCCTAACTCCTTCGACTGCGATCTTCGAAGGCTCTGTATGTTAAGTCGAGCACCGTACGTAAAATGAGGTTATCGGAATGGTACAACGAGGACTCGGCGCGGGTTGTATTCTTGTACTCATGCAGCTATGTATACATTGAACCTGTGCACCGGCGAGGGTACTCGGGCGATAGCGGCCATGTACGCAGCGTAAGTACCGTACTGCGCACGCGATACGGTCTTCCGCCACGTGTGGGGGCCGACCGCCCCGCGTGTACAGGCGACAGGGCCGCGTGCCGGCCGCATACGCTGGAGACTGACTGCGAGATGAAGCGTGCGCACTTGCTGCGTCCATTGCATCAGCATCGAGCACCGCTAGCCTGGCAGCTGCCTTCATCTATCTCAGTCAGAGGCCGATCATCTTCATCAGCAATGTCGTCTTCATATTCCCGGAGGCCCATCGCCGCGATTAGCACCCGCTCTGCCTAGCTGCAGCCCAAACTATATGCATACATCACCAGCGCATCCGCGCACTACCTGCACCGGTACACGCCAGACAACGTTGTGGACGGGCTTCGGATCCGGGAAGGACATACCGGAGGACGGGACGCTCGACCGAGCGGCTCCGAGAGGACTCTTCAGGTACGTGTAGACTGCGATGGTGGCGGGTTAAGCGACAGCGTGGCGGGGGCAAGGCTACTCAACGTCGGCTTGCCGACGGTACATTCTCGATGGTGGTACAAGACTGTAGATAGCAATCGGCGCCGCGGATGACGTGTGCGCGGCAGCGTATGGGTACGGGGCGGATGAACGTTGGAATCGGCAGTGGCGGGCTTCGTGACTCGGACTCAGTGCGAGCGTTGCTCAGCATGACGCACACACCGCGTCGTCGCCTGCCGCGCGTAAGTAACTTCGAGACCGGTACCTCTAGGGCTTATCGGGTGCTCGATGGACGATTCTTCCTCTGGATTAAAGGCTTGGCTCTGGCTGTCGGGACGCTGTTGAAACGTTGATCATGGACGCAACGATGCGCGCTCGCCGGACGCTCGGCGAGGGCAGTTTTGCGGACTCGCAGTCTTTCGAGCCTTGAGGCTGGCTGAGCACATGGACGACGTCTGTGAGCGCGCGAGCGCATACGGAGCTCGGTCGTGCCTTCCGGCCAGTCCGACGATGACGCGGTGCTTGCAATTGCGAGGCTGGCAAGCTCAGGCTGATGGGACGCAGGGACACATCCGTGGCTGACGTTCGCAGCCCATTCATTCTCAGGAGTGAGGCCTGAAGCGTTCACGTAACTGCGTAGTCCTGGGAGCCCTGTCTGTCTGTCTGCATGCGGTGTTCCGAGTTCGCATCGACGTCGTCAGGCTCTGGCGTCTTGCTGTCTGCCTGGGAGAAGAGAAGTTCCGGGAGGGCGGGATGATGTCGAGATGCGGGGGTGTGCCCGTAGTGGTGCAGCCCGTGACTGAGTGTGTGCTGATCGACAGAGAAAATAGAGGCTGACGGACGTGCGTGCGCAGATGCGATGGAAGATGCGGCGAAGGGAGAGCTAGGGTGCCGGGCGAGCGGCGTGCCTAGCTCAGGCTCAGGACGAGTGTCCGCTTCATCGGGGCGCCAGCTGGGTGGCGAAATAGTGGGCATGGGTCCGGAACAAACTCAATCTTCGGAGGAGGCGTCGTGGCGAGCGAGGCTGGCTTGGGCTGGCGTCCCGGCGATTGCAGCTGAGCTTGAGCTGGGTCGCAAGCTCGAGCCAGCTCCGCTCCGCCCCATCCCAGAACTGTTATGTTAATTCTGGTGCGTCGCCGATTTTTGGATTTCGTTTTCTCCGTCCGGCGTCCGCTCGATCGGTTTCGCGCCGGTCCTAACATATCCACACCGGCTCGGCAATTGCCAGACCCTGGCCGCGGGTGTTCGGTCTCCTCCGACGGGTTGTGCTCAGCCTCTCCGTCGGGCGAGCTGCGAGCTGAGCAATCGATCGAAACAGGCAGCCTCGCTCAATCATAATCACGCCCGCCTAAAACTTATAAAGCCTCCCAGTCCGCCTCCAGACATGCTAGCCACACCGCGTCCGTCCGTTCTCCTCCTCCCATGTCCTCCGACGCGTCTTCCTCGCTCCTGGCTTCGAACATGCGCAACCTCTCCCTCCCCCAGCTGTACGAGCTTCTCGCCCCCGTCACCCGCCGCCGCGGCGACAAGAAGGCGACTTTCACAAACTGGGGTCTCAGCTACACCTGCACACCGCTTTCCGTCTTCGAGCCCGAGACGGAGTACCAGTGCGCGCTCATCCTCGAGCTCGCGCGCCGCGAGGGCAAACCCGTGCGCGTCGCGGGCATCGGCCACAGCCCGAGCGACCTCGCGTGCACGAACGGCTTCATGTTGCGGACGGAGAAGCTGGACAGGATCATCGAGGTGAGTGTGTCCGTGTCATTTTCGGCGCCTCGAGCAGAATGCGGCCCTGCCCATCGCTATCTCGCGTGTTTGCGCGTATTTGGCTGGCGCAATCTCTCGCCATAGCGGAGATCTCCGCCCGTCCGATCGCGCTGGATCTCTCGCCCGCATCTCGTCCAGGCACTCAGTCGCCTCCAGCCACCGCCGCCGCCGCCCTCACCGCCGTCCGGCCACACGCTCCGTCTCGCCCTCTCTTCTTGCACCTAAACTCACACTCCCCTCCCTCGCAGGTCAATTCCGAAAAACACTATGTTGTCGCCCAGGCTGGCGTCATTCTCAGCTCCCTCCACGAGGTTCTCGCACAACATGGACTCGCTATGCGCAACCTCGGCTCCATCTCAGACCAGACTCTCGGCGGCGTCGTCACCACTGCTACCCACGGCTCTGGCATGCACTACCCAGTCATCTCAATGGACGTCCGGGCTCTCGTTCTCCTCCTTGCCGACGGTTCCCGCGTTCGCTGCTCCCGACAGGAACGCCCGGATCTCTTCCTCGCTTCCATCTGTGGGCTAGGGAGCACCGGTCTGATCCTGGAAGTTACCCTCGACGTCGAGCCCGCGTTCAGGCTCAAAGAAGTCCAGGAGACTCACAGCTTTGACGATGTCGTGGGAAATCTCGACTCGGTCGCACACGCAGCCGAGCACGTCCGCCTCTGGTGGTTCCCCCAGGCCGACGTTGTGCGAGTCAGCAACTCGAATCGCACGTCAGAGGTGCGTTTGACGTCTTCTGCCCCGAGTATGGTGTCGCCTAACAAACGTGCGTCTGCGTCGTGTCGTTTACAGCCCAGGAATCCCGTCGGGACGTGGCTGTGGCATTCCCTTGTCGGGTTCCACCTGTTGCAGTTCCTGCTCTTCCTCGGCCGCGTTGTGCCAAATCTGAACCTGTTCATCGGTCGCTTCATGGCGTGGTTGGTTCGAGATAGGACCGTCACGATCGATGACAGCCATCGCGTCTTCAACATTGATTGCAAGGTCAGTCCGATCTTCTCGCTGCTGTCTGGCTGCCCACGCAGAAGCGTCTGACTGCCATCTTCTACCTGTGCGTTCCCATCCTACCCGCCTCCCGCGACAGTACCCGCAATTCACCACGGAGTGGGCGGTATCGTACGACCACGCCCAGGCGTGCCTGCGCGAGCTGCGAACGTGGCTCGAGCGGGAGTTTGCGGACCCCGCCGGCCTCCGCCCCCACTCATCTATCGAAATCCGCTTCTCGGCGCCCGACGACATCTGGCTGAGCCCTAGCAACGGCCAGCGGACGTGCTGGATCGGGCTCGTGCAGTTCAAGTAAGTCCGCCCTTTCACTCGCCGCAGCGTAGAAGCAGCCGCTCATCGCCACGCGTCTCCTCTCTCCCCATCTTCTTCGCCTTCTTTTTCTGCTGCTGCGTCTTCCGCGCCCCGTTCTCGCATCCGCCGCCGGTGCCTCGCTCGACTCCGCTCCGCCTCTCCGACTCGCCTGTCCGCCCGCGACTTCTTCTCGTCCTCCCATCGCCTTTCATGTCCGCTCCTTCGATGTGCTGCGTCGCATTGCTCCGCCCGTCCGATCGTACCCACGCTCACGTCTCGCCTCCGTCTCGCCTCTGCACCCGCGTCGCCCTTCCGCAGGCCGTACGGACTGAACGTCCCCTACCGGAAGCTGTTCGCACAGTTTGAACGGATCATGATCAAGTACGGCGGGAAGCCGCACTGGGCGAAGACGCACCCGCTCGGGCCCGACGCGCTGCGCGCGCTCTACCCGCGCTTCGACGACTTCCGGCGCGTGCTCGACGAAGTCGACCCCCAGGGCCTCTTCCGCAACCCGTACGTACAGCGCCACATCTTTGGCATGCAGGGCGCCGAGTACGGCGCGCGGGTCTTCAAGAAGCTCCCGTGAGCACGAGCAGCGCCACTTCTTGCCGCCGCCGTCGCTGCTGCCGCCTTCCCTCGCATATTAGACTCACTCGCACTGGCTGCGCTCTCCCCCTCTCTCTCGATACCGTTCCCGCCCTATCGTATAATTTCCTATGCATCCTCGGTCCTCCTCGACACACTACATATGCCCCTGTGACGACGAACACGTTGATACCGGTACCGGTCTGTAGATAATCCCCCCTTGTACGTATACCTTAATGTCTGGGTTTTGGGCGAATGCGAATACGTGTTAGAAGTCTGACCGGTTGGCTCCCAACTCTTGGTCGCTGCGGCGTGTCGTAACACCTCGTAAGAGTCCCTCGATATGCGCCCGTGCCCGCGTGGTGCTCATGGAACGTATCATCTCGTGTTCTCTGCGGCGAGAGGGCTGGCGCGGACGCACCCGTCATGCTATGGTAAAAGCACGCACGGTCGAATCGGGCTGCGCCCGTCCCACTCGTGCGACCGCGCCCTCGCATTGCAAATGCCACTAAATGAATGGGCGGGCGCGTGCGCAAGTGGCACTACTTATGCATTATGCAGCACCGACGGAGAGGGCCTATCATAATGGGCTGCAGGCACGCGGATGGAGGGGTGACGACGTGTCGGCGCAGCGCGCGGCGAAAGAGAGCGCGAGCGAGATTGGGGACGCGAGATCTCATCCCCGCGGACGGCCGTGTGCGGCGTCGCGGTGCTTGGGCCTTACGGAAGGCTGTCGCGCTCGGTGGCTCACGTAGGCTAACGTTACCTGCAGGCTCAGGGCGCGGGCGTGCACGTAGGTGGCGGCCGCTAGGGTCGATCCGGCGCAGAGACCCCCAAAACTAGGCTCTGAGCATCGCGGCTCTGCCGGTGAGCTGCGCTCGCGGTCGTTGCGCGGGCGGGCGCGCTGCGCGGGAATGTCGGTCTCAGCCTGTTGACAGGGCTACGGCGAAGGCAGCGACGCGCTATGTGCGCATACGGCCGCCATAATGATTTCCTTGATACGATGGTTTGTGGCGGAAGCACTAGCCAGCTATGGGATGAGGGTTGAGAAGGTACGGCGGGTCGCGGATGTCTGCATGACAAGTTGATGCAGTGGTGCAGAGCCGGTGTTACATTACATTTACACGATTTCCTGATGTTCTCTCACCAAGAGCCGGTCGCTGGGGTGGTGGTGTTCGTGGTGACCTCCGTGTACGTACACTGTCCGATGGGACACCCTAGGACGCTGGAATGGTTGAGCGTGTCTGCCGCGCGTAAATCACACCAGACTGCGTTACCTACAGACAGAGAGGCGTGGGCATCTAGGGCAACCAATCAGAGGCCCAGCTGTTCACGAATAGACTGCTTCACAATACGCTCATATTCCTGCAGGGCGTCAGTCCACATATGTTTTAGTCTTAACATATATCCGGCGTTCGCGCAAGCGCAGCGGACTCACCGCTCGATTCTCGCGGTAGAGTTTGCAACAATCGATGTTCGCGCCACTCTCCAGGTTCGGCTCTACGCGAGAAGAGCAGGGAGGTTGCAACCAGCAGATGCCAAGAAACCATCTCTTCAGAACTGGTCAGGATAAGGGGAAATGCGATGTGCGCACCTGCTAGCATCGAGATCACGCTCAGGATGACCTTCTCCACGCTCTGAACGGGGCTCCACCTCTCAGAAGCCTGCTCGTACTGCATGGGATCGTCGCCAGGGGTATGCAGGATCGAGATGCACACCGTGCCATCGGGGTAGACTGAGTGGAGTAGCAGCGAACCGAGTAACGTGGTCATACAAGCGCGTGGTCAGCTCGATATGATTCAATGAATAAGGCAACGGTCGCGCCAGGGGCAAGCTAAGGCGCTGTACGGTCGCTCACCCCGACAGGGCATCCCACGCTGCAGCTATCTGTCATGACTTACTGTTTGGGTGAAACAATGGCGGATCGAACTTCATCTTGAACGGAGATAGAGGGTAGTCGGACGGCTAGCGGATAGTATGTTTGTGCGCGTGAGGATGAGAGATGGCCGCCGTAGAGTACGTGGCATCGGGGATAATCGAATAGACGGACGGAGCAGTGGTGGACAGGGCGCTGGACATCAGCAGTATGTTTGGAGCGCCGTACATACGGTGTACGTACAAACGTCAGGATGGCAGGGAAGACACCGCCCTCGAAGGGGGTGTCTTTCGGGCCTACAATCAAGGCCTCCCAGGTGAAGAAGTCGGACTCGGAGATGGGGCCTTTCCGAACAGATGAGGGCGAATGAGGGTGCAGTACGCCCAAAGTCAGCGCCGAGTACTTCCGGTATACCGGGGAGGTTTAGACCATACCGGCCGTAAACATGCCATCCGGTGCGCCTACGGTGAGGCAAGTCGGGCAGAAGCATCAGGTTAGTCCGGGAGATATGCCATAGCTGCGATGATGCCTGTGCTCAGCAGATGCAGACCTTGCGACGTCAGCTGCTTGTACTCAGTCATGAGTCGGCGCAGAGCGGTAGAACTTCCGCCTCGTGTGTTCATGTTCGCTGCTATTCTTCAGAAAATTGCAATAGACAAGGAAAGATATCGATAGCGGATTCGACGAGAAAGCAAACAGCGAGGAGAGATGAGCGTCGAGCACCAAGCGAGGCACGACCACAGGCGCCGGCGACAACGCCGGACGGCGTGGGCCGGTGATCTCTTGTTCGCCGGTGCACACTGGCGTCTATGCACCTGCTCGCGGGCCGCCCGCCGCCCGGGACGACCGCCCACAGACGCCTCCTCCGGACGAGAAAGGCTGTCCGATTGTCCAGCTTACATGTTTGCCCGTCCTCGAGGCAGATGCGCCGCCCAGCTGCATCCCGCGACTGCCAGCAATCAACGCCAGCGCAATTCAGTCTGGCACATGTCCCCTGTGCGCGGGCGACCGAACTCAATCAAGCGCGGTCTTGTCTCTATCAGACTAGCAGCATGGTCGGGGGGTGCTCGTCCGGCTAACGGAGGCGACCTCGTTTCTTGGCTGTACACGTCTCTTGTGCTTGAAAATGTCCACCAGACCCCGGCTCTACTGCGATCTCATCCTGTGCCAGTAAAATTTCGCCGCAGGCGTAGGGGGGTGCGCCTTGTGGACCCCTGTTGGGCTCTCCGACTCCACTTCGGCTGTGTGCATGGAGGTCACACAACGCCGTCTGATAGCAGCCTCCGAGGTGGGACGATAACGTACGCACCAGCTTCGAGATGTCTGTCTGCCTCTTCTGCGGCGTCAAAGGCCCGATGATGCATGCTCAAATGCGGATCGATGCCGGCCGGGGCGGGCAGGCGGCATGCCCTTCCAAAACGCGAAGTACATAGCACGCACGCTGAGCATCATGCTTGGCGCCGTATAGCGGGGAAGGGCGGGGACGGATGTGGTTGACAAAGCCTTGGATAGTCATACAATCAGTGCGCAGAGTACAGATGTGCGTAATACCTTGACAAAACATGCAGAGCGTGGTATAATTTAGGGCTGCTTCTATTCCCATCATGCGTCATCCAAAACCAAACGCGGGACAACGTTCATCGCCATGAGCTAGAAGGACCGCGTGGGGAAGGATGCTGAGTATGAACTCCGGACGCGAATAAGCAAGTGCGAGCGTACCTCCTGGAAGAGCAGTTTTGCAGCGTAAGGGATGGTGAGCTGCGCCATCTTCTTCGAACTCTTGCAGTACGGGCACCACCCATTGTACCCAAGAAGCCCGCACTCTTCGCACGCGTCCACTTGGAATTGGTCAGAAGATATCATCAGCCGTTCCAGCAGCAACTGCGTCGCGCCATAGCCGATAAGACAGTCGCGTTCCATCTCTCCGAGACGCAGACCGCCCTCGCGCGAACGACCCTCCGTCGGCTGCCGGGTCAAAGTCGCACGGGGTCCCCTGTCAGTCGCATTCGTATATCAGTATGAGAACAGCCACATTCATAGCAGGCTGATGGCACGGACCTTGCGCGGGCGTGCATCTTGTCCATGACCATGTGTTCTAGAAAAATCAGTCAATGACTTGCCTACAGAAACGGTCTGTCAGATATACTCACTGAGTTTCTGTCGGAGTTACGACGGCGGTTAGCGCAACAGCGACGGGCGATGATAGTATCTGCGTTCACGCACCTGGTAGTAGATAGGCCCGAAGTAGACGTAGGCTTCTAGGGGCTCGCCAGTGATGCCGCTTGTTAGCATGTCCTTGCCTGCGTAGCTGAATCCCTTTTCAATTAAGATCCGGGACATGTCTTCCACCTGTACCATGCGTAGTCAAACTCTGCCGCCTGCGTCGGTGGTGAGCGGAGAATGCTCGGAGGCGCACCTTGGAGCCACCAAAGGCGGTCCCATACTGGAGCTTCCCAGCTAGGACACCGGCCTAAAACGCAACATGACGATCTCAGCATGGTGGCGACGAAGCATGGGAGCGTTGGAGCTGGCGGGACTCGTGCGCGCGACGGACACGAGAGCCGGAGCCGGTACGTACCTTCCCTGCGAGCAATTCTATCATCTTGCCGACCGTCATGCGGGACGGGAAACCGTGGGGGTTCATGATTGTGTCTGCGGAGCAGGGCGGAAAGTCAATCAATCATCGCCACCATCCGGACATCGTGGGCGAAGGGTCGCGTGGGGGTTGTTGCGGGAGCGAAAGACAAGGGACGTACCTGGAACGATGCCCTGGTCGTTGAAAGGCATGTCCTCTTGGTTGACAATCAGGCCGCAAACACCCTTCTGCCCGTGCCTTGACGAGAACTTGTCTCCGAGCTCAGGCCGCCGCGTTTGGCGGATCAGCACCTTGATGAGGGTCTGATCGTTTTCCGTGTCGGTGATCATCACTTTGTCGATTTGGCCGGCCACAGGCGACTTGTAGGTCATGGGGGTGTTCTTGTAGGGGACGGTGGCGGCCTGACCAGTGAACGAGTTGTCGTTCGCGTTCGTCGGGGTCTGCTTGTTGATGTACACGTCGCCAGGGTCGACACGCTCGCCGACGCCCGCGAGACCATCCGCCTGGATAATGTCGAACTTCTTCTGCACCTGCCCGTTCTCGTCAACCGGCGCATCGGCTAGGCGGTCGTATCTGTAGGGACGAACTCAGCGGCTCCGTCCCGACAAAAACGGATAGATTATGTACGTACGTTCCGTTGGGGTATTTGCGGATGAGTGTGGCGTTCTTCCTCAGGACTTGGCACCGCCCGTAGCCGCGGTCCAGCGACGCCTAGGGACGAGCACGCAATCAGCGCAAAGGAACGCTAGTATTGAGGGGTGGAAGGTGCAACGGCGGAGGAGGCATACCTTGTTCAGAATGAGCGCATCCTCAATGTCGTACCCTGAGTAACTCATCACCGCCACGGTGGCGTTCTGCCCGGCGGGCAGCCGGTCGTATCCAATCAACTCTATGGTCTTTGTTTTGACCATAGGCTGTTGCGGGTAAACGGAGAGGTAAAGAAGGGTGTCGATTCGATTCAGCTGGTTGTAGCCAATCGCGCCGATTGCTTGTTTGCCCATAGCGCACTGATAGGTGTTCCGAGGGGACTGGTTATGATGAGGGTACGGAATCAGGCCCGCGACGGCCCCAAGGAGGGTGAACGGCTCGATCTCGAGATGCGTCGTCCCAGGCACGATGTCCTTCTCGTAGAGCGCGATGTATGAGTCGTTCTCCTCGTTGACGTCGAGGTACTCCACGAGACCCTTGCGCAGGAAGTCATCGAACGTCAGCTGTCCCTGCTTCAGTTGCTGGCAGCGCACTAACGTGAGAACCGGCAGAAGATTATGACACGGACAGAGGCAGAACGTACCGCAATGTGCTCCGACGTAACCTTAGGCCTGCCGTTTTCTACGATGATCATAGGTCGGCAGATGCGCCCGCCGTCGCTCGCGATGAGGACGGTCCGGTGGTGATGATTGATGTACACGCTGACGAACTCGCTGAACCGACCTGCCCGGCGGAGCCTTCGGAGGTTATTGACAAAGCGCGCCGGGTAACGAGTTAGGCCGATGATAGTTCCGTTGACGTTGACGACGAAGGTGTGCGGGCCATAGATTTCTGTCCCGGTCGCTAAACTGATGTCTGCGATAGACAACTCCGGTCAGGAAGTCTGGGAGCGTCAATGGATTCGGGTCCTGTAGCGCACCTTCCACACCCAGCATGAACGCTATCCTGATGATCGGCTCCTCATCGACATCCGTCGTGATGTGTGTCATTAAGGCAAGGTTCTTGACCAGGCCGCACGCTTCTCCCTCGGGCGTGTCGCTCGGACACAGCATACCCCATTGACTGGGTTGCAACGCTCGAGGCCCACTGACCTTCCGGGTCTTCTCGAATTGCGAAGAGATGCGAGTCATCATTCCCAGGGCCGAGATGAACGAGAGTCGACTCAGGACGTGCGTGACGCCGGCTCTGTCCATCTTGAACCGTTTGAGGGACCAATTTCCCGTTGAGATAGCTCGCACGAATCCAGCCGTTATGTGATCGCCCTGGAATTGCATCGTGTTGAAGGCGTCGAACTCACTCGTACGCGACGGCTTCTTCAAGACCTTGTCGATAGCGGCCTTCAGGTTAGCGTTAAACGTCTTAAACAAGTCCTCAAACAAGAGCGCCAGAAGCTGCCCTGCGCTGTTTCGGAGTCAATGACTCAGAACACCGCGAAAATCGACGTGAACAGGCGGGGGCAGGGACGCACAGTTCCAACCGCTTGTTACCAACGTAATCCCGATCATCGACCATCTTCTCGTCATCCATGGCCATGAGGACGCGGCGGGTCATCGTCGCAACAAAGACCGCCTTTGACCGGAAGTCCAGGCCGTTCACAGGTACGTGGGCGAGCACGATGGTCGCGAGCGCCTCGAGCGCCTCCTCCCAGGCAGGACGCCTGGGTCCGACGACTCTGCGGTTGACCTTTACCCTGGTACCAATCCATTCGAGGGCTTGGTGGCGGGTGAAGACCCCGAGTTTTGCGGCCTCCTCAAGGTTCGGCGAGAAGGCAGACTTGTAAGCTTCGTGGTTGCCGGCCGTAAGCAGGAGGATTTCCTTGTCGGATTGGATGCCGAGTGCCTTCAGTGCGATGGCGATCGGGACGTCTTCATGAATGGAGTTATGGCGGAGGTAGATTTTTCCCTTTTTCGTTGCGACGTAAGTCTTCGACTTGAGACCGCCATGCGTCGATCTTGCATCTGGCGCGTCAATCCGCGATAGACTAGACGAGGGGGGCGCGAACTTACGAAGTACATGAGGCCTGCACGACGCCCTTTGTCGGGTCAACTTCGACGATAATACGGTTTTTGCTAAGCTGTTCCTGCACGAGAATGACCTTCTCGGTGCCTTTCACGATGAAATAGCCTCCGGGATCGAGAGGGCATTCAGTCATGCGCGCGAGCTGCGCTTCCGTGCGCCCCGTCAGCACGCACTTGTTGCTCCGGAGCATGATAGGCAGTCTGCCGATGTTGACGTTTGCGCGCCGGACGACATTCTTTCCGCGGGTATATTGGATCGTCACGAGGATGGGGGCGCTATAGGTCGTGTCGCGTAACCGACACTCGTGAGGGGTGACGCTTTTGTCGATGGCATCTGCATCCGTCCTGTCCGGGAAGCCCACGACGATGTCCGTGTACTTGAGCCAGAAGCGGGGGTCGACATCCGAAGTAACCTTGTTATTGGCCTTTAGAATGTTTTTGATATCGACGTCGACGAAGTAATTGAAGGAATCGATGTGCTGCTTCACTAAACCCTTGACTTTCAGAAACGCGGGCAACAAAAGCCATTTGTCCTGTGTTCATTCGCATTGAGTTCAGCAGTACATCGGGACGCGACTTACTGACACACCTCTACGCTCTTGATCGGGTCCGTAAGCCCCAGCCCCCGCCAGTTCGGCTGTTCAAGCCTTGCCCACTCCTCTGTCTCTTCCTGGGTCGCCATTCAGCGGTGCAGAACACAACCTAGAGCCTCCCGGTACAGTAATCCGAGCCTAGGACCTGAGGGCGCCGGATGCTTGGTTATAGTTCCTCGGGTCGGAGAGTCCAAAGCACAAGATCACCCAGAGACACCAGTGCACCAGCTTGAAGCCTTGGCCCGTCGAATGCAACCAGGTTCGAGCACAGGAGTTGGGGGAAGCAAGGAAACCTGAGTGAGGGTTAGCACTCGGGATAATTGGGCACGAAACTTCTCCGACCACTACAGCTGTTTGCAAAATCATTGGACCGGCGCTCCAATTGACGCGCCGCGCCCAATTCGCCCAAAAGACGCGAAACGCACGGTGAGCTCAGACAGGTCGGTGATGCACCCCTCAAAGCCGGGAAAGTCGTCTAAAATGCAATATTCGTGTCTTTTCTGTCGCTATTAGTCCTCGTCCGCCCTGTACGAGTCGATGGGACAATATACTGAGGATACGAAACGAGCCAAATCGTGGGCGTCTAAGCCAGCACATTGGGCGCTTAGCACTAGAAGAGGGCGTCGACGACTCGACGAATGGATGCGAGCGCAACTACAGGTATTGACTCAAAAGAACCTTGATTCTGGGCTCTAGTAGACTGCTATCATGCTCTCGGACTGGCCTGGGGAACAATTGAGCCCATAGGTGCGAGATGCAGCCCTCACTTGTTCCTATGAGCCGACCATGTGGTCAAACATGTCCAAGTATATATGAAGGGCAAAAAAGGACATAGGCATGTTCCCGGACACCTATACAGGCTGTTTCAGCCCTGAAAAATGTCATAAAGGCCGCTGCCGTGCTCTCAGAACGCTCGAGGTGGCACTGGTCTGCACTGGTACCAGCTTCCTCTTAGGCGCCCGCTGAGCTGTCAGTTAGGCGCCCAAACCGCGACTCTCAAAGCATTCGTCTTCGTGTCCTCTGTCCAAGGGAAATATACAGGAAGGTATATTTGGCACATAGCAGCATATATACGCGAGTATACCGCTTTTGAGCCACTAGTGGAGCACCGATAAGGTCCTCTGAATCTCAGTTTGAGCTCTCCGCGCATTTTGCGTCTTTTGCGCAAATTGGGCGCGGCGCGTCAATCGGAGTTGCTGTCCAATGATTTTGCAAACAGCTGTAAGCGCCCATGATGCTTCGTTGGAAGCGCCCGTCAACAACTGTGATATTTATGTTCCATACAGTATCTCCGTGTTGTCTACGACGGGCTGCTGCTGAGGACTGTGCTGAGCTTGGACTGGATTGCTTCACTCGACGCGACACATGTGCTAGGGTTTGCGCAAGAGAAACTATCGGCCGCAACTAGTCGCGGACGGCAGTGACTTGACACGTTTACTCCTCTCGGGCGAAGGAACCACACCGGTGCTCGAAGCATCATACTTCGTGCTAACCCAAGAGGTGGCCCTGAGCTTGCTGGCGACGCATGATGGCTCTTTGCTGATGAGTGCTCACTCCTGTAAAGTTAATTGTCTGTGCTTCACGCCTGTCTGAAGTGGAGGTCAGCTCTACCGGAAGTGTTCAGTTGCTTGCAATAGGACTCACGGGCACCCAGCACGACGTCCAGCTCAACATGGACGCGTCCCTCACCCTCCTCAGTAAAGAGTTTGGGATACAATTCTCCGAGAAGCGGAAATGGCAGAATATACGTGGAACTGTCACCCGTACCTGGAAAAGCGCTACGAAGCTTGCGAACCGACCTTCCAATGCTGAAGCATTACCCTCTCCGTCAGTTGGTCAACCCCCCATGCAAAGATGGCGCCTTCCACTCGAGCTCTTGGAGCAAATCATTGACCACCTCTACGACGACTTCCCGACGCTTCGCAGTTGTGCTCTCGTATGCCGCGCACTGGTGTCTTCCGTCCGTCATTATCTCTTCCACACCATACTCATTAAGGCCAAGAACTTCGTGGACTACGTTCAACTGTTCGTGAAGAACCCACATCTCACTGAACACGTACGCGATCTCTACTTCGAAGCCGATGGGAACGCGTTCGAATCCCTTCAGGCGCTTCAGCAAGGGAAGCAGCCCTCAAAACTCCTTCGCGTATTCGCCCTCGTCATAGCCCCACGACTCTCTAACGTGGTGCGACTCACTATGAAGGACGTCCCCTTCGACGAGAACATCGTAGCGATGTTCGCACCGCACTTTCCTCGCCTACATACACTCTCCTTATTCGACTGCTGGTTCCGCTGTAATGCGGACCTCGACCTTTTGGTGAAGAATCACCCTCTCATCCACACGATGCGCTGTGGTCGGTTATGCTCGATACGCGGCGTCTCGGATCCGACTCTCCCTGCTCAGCCCGGGGCGAAACTCACGATGCGTTCGCTCAAGGTCACCGAGGCGTATGCGCCGTCTCCGCTCACCTTGATGCCTTGGCTTGTCACCCACGTTAACCCGGAGACCCTCATCTACACTCTCTATCGCCTCAGCCAGGTCGCGAAGCTCAACCATACCATCGCTGGCTATCCCTCCTTGCGGCACCTACACCTCATCTTGTACCACTGGCGCAAAAGCGGTAAGTCTTCCTTCAGACTTCAGCATCACGTCTGTAGCGCTCAACACGTGCGCACAGATACGAGGGAAGTGATCGAATGCCCCGAGACCATCGCGCTCACACCTTCCTACCCTCCGAATATCGTCACCCTGACGCTCGACGCGAAGCTCCATTCTCTCCTGCTGGTCGTGTACATGCTCGCCCAACTCGATCCGCACTCCTTCGTCCGCCTCCACACCGTGAACATCATCGCGCACGTCTTGGCCGAGGACGTCGAAAACGTCGGCCTGGAAGCGTGGGCGGGCATGGACAAGACGCTCAGTGTCCTCCTCTCTCTTGGCGCGGTCCACTTCACCAACTCGTGCAACGACCCGTCGCACGTCGAGGATGGGAAGGCCGCGATCGTGGCACGACTCCCTGTGCTCAATGTGCGCAACCTGCTGTCGTTCGCAGCGCAAAAACAGGGGAAATAGCCGTCTCTCTCGCTGCAGAGCACGTCTGTTCCCCCTTGCTAGGATCCGACTTGTTTCTGCATTGTGTGATTGTTCCTCTTGCCTGTTGCGACTCCTTGTTGTGAATGATGCCCGATACCCCGGACATATAATCTGACGTACATACTGCTCGCTCTTGTTATATACACTACATACCGTTAATCCTCCTTGTGCCTGTGCGTGGTTGTCGCTTGCACGGTGTCAGCGGCAATATACTGGTTGAGGAACTGCCAATATGGCTAGAATTCTTGCGGCAGCAACACGTATGGGCACACTGCCCGGTACGCACTGGCCATGATGCTGCTCTTTGGTACATGCACTCACTGGGTCCCTGCAGTCGATCGGCATCGTGAACCACTCGTCCACTTCGTGTGACCTGGCTGAGCACTCCTTGTGGCCATATCAGTGCAAGGGACTGCGGTCTGTTGTGCGTAGTTTATGATTCGCCCACCGAGAACAGCCAGCTGCCGAGAACATGCTTAAATAGTGCTAGAACGCGAGTACGCCGGGTGCAAGTAGCGGATGTTCACTGTGATGTCGCTTGGAGACGTCGAACGGTCGGACCTTCCTACGCCAGCTCGGATACGCTTTGGCTCTCTCGCACGACGCACGTAGAGAAGGGAAAAGATCACTAAGAGTCTCGTGAGAGCAACGAGAACCAGATCAGCGCAAGATAGTGGTACAGTCTAGTCTTGACATCCGCCTCCACAACCATCCTCCATGTACTCAGACACGGCTGCCGTAGACGTCCTTGGGCTCAATGCCGGCCTGCCCCTTGCGGATGTTGGCCTGCGCCCACCTGTAGGATATTGTTTTGTCAGACCATGTCGAGGTCACAAAGGATGATACCTACTTTTTGATCCGGATGGACTCGATCTGGATGAAGCCAGTCGTGTCGGTCGGCTCGAAGCCGCCGAGCTCGTCCATAGAGGACTGCTTCTCATCATACAGACCCTACACGACCAATCAGCTATCACGGCGCGCTGCCCAGTACAAACTGTTTTACTGACCTCGTCAGAGGAGCGGCCCTCGATGATGACGTTGCCCTTGTACAGCTTGAGACGGACGACGCCGTTGACGGTCCGCTGGCTGCTCGGGATCGCGCTGACGACAAACTCACGCTCGGGCGTGAACCAGTGGCCGTTGTACAGGATCCGGCTCAGCTCGATCGTGACGAACTGGTCCCGGAGCGCGCGCACGTTGCGGTCGAGCGTGAGACCCTCGAGGTCCATGTGCGCCGCGCGCAGGATCGTCGCGCCGGGACTCTCGTAGCACCCGCGGCTCTTCACGCCGATGAAGCGGTTCTCGACGATGTCGATGCGGCCGATGCCGTGCTTGCGCGCGAGGTGGTTGAGCGCGGTGAAGATCTCGACCGCGTCGGTGTACGTCTTGTTCTCGTCAGGCACGGTCACTTTGACGGGGAGGCCCTTCGCGAACTCGATCGAGATGCGCTGGGGGGTCTGAGGGGCCTGCTCGGGGTCGACGGTGAGCTTCCACATGTCGGCGGGAGGGGTGGTGTTGGGGTCCTCGAGGATGCCGGCCTCGTACGAGATGTGGAACAGGTTCTCATCGGTGGACCAGGGCTTCGCGGCGGTCTGCTGGACAGGGATCTTCTTCTCCGCGGCATAGGCGAGGAGGGCCTGGCGACCGGCGAAGCGGTTGTAGAATTCTCAACGGATGTGAGCTGGGCGCACGTGCGGTGCAGATTCGTGCCGACATACCAGGAATACGCCAGGGGGCGATGACCTTGATGTCGGGCTTCAGGCCGTAGAAGGCGAGCTCGAACCGGACCTGGTCATTGCCCTTGCCAGTGCAACCATGCGAGACGTAGCTGGAAGGTGTCCAGGGTTGGCATGAGTTTTGTCATCCGCATAACAGGAGACTTACTCGCAGCCCTCCCGGTCCGCAACCGCCATCATTCCACGAGCAATCACTGGCCGCGCGAGCGATGTGCCGAGGAGGTAGACGTTCTATATGAGCAGTATTAGGCCAAGTAGATGCATCGTGATACTTCAGAGACGCACCTCATAGATGCAGTTCGCCTGCAGGGCAGGATAGATGAGCTCAGTAACGAACTCGCGCTTCAGGTCCTGAACGGGTAACGAAGCCATTGTAAGCTCTGAGGGCGACGCGGCGTGAATATGCGAACGTACCTCGAGGAAGAACTTCTTCGCGCCTACGGCGAGTGCCTTTTTACGGGCAGCCTCGAAGTCCTGAATGCATCCTCAGCTTGCTATCTTTATCCACGACATATACCGATCGGTAGTACCTCCTCCTGACCGACATCAGCCATGAAGGCATAGACCTCGTAGCCCTGCTCAATGAGCCATGCGAGGATGCACGAAGTGTCTAGATGCGCAAGTGATTAGCATGCGCCACAATGCTTGCGACTGATGTGCACGACGATCCGCGCAAGAGATAACTCACCAAGACCTCCGGAGTACGCGAGGAGGACACGGCCTTTGGACTCGGGCATAGTGATGAGAGCTGGAGGAGGGGGTGGAAGTGGAGGAGAAGGAAGACGGTGAAAGTGACTCGGCCGATTCGACTCGACTCGAGTGCTGCTCGCCGGTGGCTGGAAGAAATTTCTGACGAGCGCCCATAAAAGGCAGCGCGCGTGCCCCGCACGCGTCTCGTCGCGTCAGTCACGCGTACGCAGTCACACTATTGGTAGGATCCAGGAGGATGTCCTTAGATAGCCGTCCACGAGTGCCACGAATAGAGCCGATGCATGGCTTGAGCTCGATGCATACGCACAAGAAATACTCGTAAGTTATCTTCGATTAAGAGGCCAGCGCCGTGGATAAATGTACATGCAACCGACACTGAAAGTCCGAGTCCTTGTGGAATGGAGGAACTGGGAGATCCGAGTTCAAGGTTCGAGCTGACAAAACCATAAATACGGAAGCGAACGGAGAGAACAAGATGGGGATGCAACTGCATCGCCCATAAGTACGACAGTTCATGAAAGTCGTAAGGTCCTAGAGAACAACGCTTGTACATATTCGTGACGGTCATGACGGTCATTTCGGAGATGGCTTTCCGTTCGCCTTCGACTTGGCGTTGGGAGACGTCTGAGGCGTGCTTTGGTTGTGCGCACTGGGCCGTGCTGCGCGAAGGCCGCAGTCCATCGGAGCCAAGTCGCCGCACTTGATGTGTGTCCTGGTGAGATGTGGTCAGAGCACGTTCAATGCACAGAGATCGGAGCGGGATATACCTCAGCCCACAATCATCGCACTCCAATACCGGCTTCCAACCAAGGCGCTTCGTACAGACGTCGCACTTCGCGCTCAGCAGAGTGCTGGAGAAGAACAACTCCAGTGGGCTCCAGAGGTTCTCAGTGGACCGCGTCGGTGAAGCACTCCGGCTGTGGACGTCCTTCTCACGCCCGCCCGCACTGCGCTTCGAACCAGGCTTGATGAGGGTGAAGCGATGCACCATGGGGATGGTCGATCCACGGATCGTTGAGCCGCCTTCCGTAGCAACCGCGAGTGAGGGCGCCATGATACTGGACGAGGACGCGGTGTGGTATGACTCAATGGAGAGCATGGAGTCGGAGGCCGTGGCAGCGGTTGTCGTGCTCGGCGTGGGACCGTGGGCGCCGGTAGCAAGAGGGTGAGATGTCAGGTCGTCGGATCCGTTGGGATTTGGTGAAGGTCGGATGGTGAGGATCGAAGACAGAGATGGCGGAGCGGTGTCGGTATATGCTGGTGAGTGGCCACGAATGACAGTCGTGCTGTAGTCAGAATACGTGCTCGAGGTGCTGTCAATGAGGGGCTGTGCACTGTTGTTACTCGCGTTCCCTAATCCGACGAGTAAGAAGGATGCAGGCTGAACAGATGACAGCGTAGGACGTACCATCGGCAGCATCGCTCCATGCGCTATGGAGGTCGACCTTGCCGAGTCCCTCGACAACTTTCGCAAACTCCTCGTCGCTGTCCTCGTCGCTCGAGTTTGCTCCAGCCGCTTTGGCGGCGCCGTTTGCGGAGATACCCATGCCGAAGCTCGGGATCCGAGGCGCAGGACCCGGTCTGCGGATCCCTGACATGAACTTGACGGTTCCCAGATGGATATCGTCAGCTTCTGAAGGCCGCGCAAGCACCTCAGCCTCGATCTCCCTAAGCCTGTCTAGGATCTGCCGGGTCGTGGGACGTTCGCTCGGCACCTGCTTGAGGCAATCAAGCGCAAGCGCGATGAACGTTGGTGGACATCCTGGGCTGGCTAGTCGCCGAACCTCGTCCTCGTCTATGTTGAACAGTGGGGCTGTTCTCCGGAAGGTGTTGTCATCCGCGAGCTTGCGCGCCGCGATCTCGCAGAAAATAACACCCAGCGAGAAAATGTCTGTGGGGAGATCGAACTCGTTCCCGAGCAGGATTTCCGGGGACATGTACGAGTCCGTGCCACAGAACGTGAGGCGCTTGCTCTCTTCCTCGTTGCGCGCCGCGATGCGGGCGAATCCGAAATCGGTGATCTTCAAACGCCCGTTCGCGGTTACCAGCAAGTTCTCGCCCTTGAGGTCGCGGTGGATGCACTTGCGTGCATGAAGGTATGCAAGGGCGCGGGCGATGTCCGTGGCGAATGACAGTCGGAGGCGCCATGGAAACGGCTTCGACTTGTCATGGATGTACATGCGGAGGTTACCGTTCTCGATGAACTCCGATATGATGAAGATGCGGCCGTCGGGTGCCCGCGAGAGCCCAAGGTATAGGACGACGTTTGGATGGCGAGCCTCCCTGCATGCATATAGGAATGAATGACGCCCTCCGCGGGGCAGCGGGAACGTCACTCACTTCATCAGCCGCCATTCTCTCTCAAAGTACTTCGCGACATCGTAGTCATTGGATGGCAAAACCTCCTTGATCGCGACGTCCGTGCCGAGGTAGGTCGCTGGACGGGCGTTCGCAGATGTCAGCTCCACCCCGCAGCATCGCAGGCATCCCACCGCGGACACAGCACGTACTCACCCTTATATACGTTGCCAAAGGACCCGGAGCCTAGCTTCTTCCAGTCGCCTTTTATGTCCTAAGCGGCCTCATGGGCACTAGCTGTGGGGGTACTCGACACGAGCACGTACCTCGAAAGGAATGACATCAAAGGCATCGGAGTGCATCTTGATCTGGGAGTTATGCAGCCGCTCTAGGGATTCACGCGTCGTTGAGAAGGTTGTGAGTACGAGCAAACGCAAAGCAGAGATTCGACTAGCTCAGAGGTGGTATATCGGCACCAGGCCGTCGTCGGCGAGCTCGTCGAGGGCGGGTGGTGGTCGGGAGTAAGCAAAGATGCAGCCAGCCACTGACCGCATTCCTCAGGCACTGTGACCTAAGTCACACGTTCGTCACCAACACTCTAGTCAGGGAACCGGAGCGACGGGCCGGACCGAGGTGACAAGCTCTTGTGGTCGTCAGCCGCCACCAGTCTGCCACCCCGATGATACGGCCTCATATGCATCTTAGTGCATCTTGGACGGCCGGTCAACGGGCAAGGCCTTCATCCTCATGGAAGACGCACACGATTTGGATGCAAAACTGCTACTAGCCAAGAAGTCTACTAACCTACACCATACCGTGACAAATGTCCCGACGCTGGTCTGCTCATGCTTCTCGTTGAGAGACACGGACTGCATCCTTCTCCTTTTGCACCGAATCTGAAGTCGACGACCTGTCAGACTCCGCTGCACGTTTTTCGATGGTGGGGATGGGCCCTTGGAACCAGTGCACGCCTCCATACTTCGGGAAATAGTACCAGATGATGGACAGGACCATCACTCCTCCGAGGACAACCTGGTACGGTCAAATGTGAGCGCGCACGGTGAGACAGACTCGCAAAGAGGACTCACGATAGTATAGTTCATGTCAGCAACATCAGTTCCTGGGGAGGCAGGGAAGAGGAAAACGATGCCCATAAACAGCATCCAGAGGACCGCCACGATCGCCACCGGCGCACTCCATTTCCCTAGATTAAATGGACCAGGCTCGAAGTCGTTGTCTCCGAGGAACCGAGCTGCAATCGGAATTGCGTACGCTGAAAAACGAATCCATGAATGTCATGTCGCGCAGAGGAATGTCGACGCCACAGCTCTTGACATACCGACGTATAGCGCCGTGATGGACATAGCGAAGATTGCGTTGATAGCGGCGTCTCCCGCAAAGGCGAGCAACCCAAGAAGGATAGAGAAGAGCGCCACGAACCACACAGTGTTCACGGGTGTCTTGGTGTAGCTGTTCATCCGGTAGAGCCACTTGGAGAAGGGCAATGCGCCGTCCCGAGAGAACGCGAAGGACTGGCGGGAAGCAGCGAGGAGCTAGATATTGACTTGAGGAATGCGAGAAAGAAGAAGCTGAGAGATGACCTGACCATGCTTGAGCCCATCATGTACCTGATCTTACTGGGTCAGCGCGCGCAGGACGGGCGGCGTCCGAATGGATATAGACGCACTGTACGAGTACTACAATCGACCATAGCGCCAACGTTCCCTTCTTCCCGAAGCTGTTAAAGAATATCTCCGCCATGGGTTGGCCGATCGGACTGTTCATGATACTGTCGAGGTCCGTGCCCATACAGAACGCCAGGGCGATATTAATCGCTTGATCCGAGGTAAGTTAGAGATCGTCAAGGTTTCAGAGATACCCATTGCACCTACCCCAGCCGAGGACTCCGGCTATACCGATTGCGTAGACAATTGCCCATGGCACTGCCGTTGCCGCATTGGACGCCTCTTCACTGATGTGCACACTAGAATCGAAGGAACCTGGATTCAAAAACGTTCAGGCGAACGGCTGAGAATTGGTTAGATGTGCTAGACCCACAAATGGTCCATAACGGCGCTAGGAAGCTCATGATGAATGCGTAACCATCGGGCCAACCGCTTGCTGTGAAGGCGAGACTCTGTCAGGCTTAGACGTCATTCCACGTTTCATGAACTCACTGTTCGTGAAGTTGCCGAGGGCGTAAGAGGCGCTGTTCCTGAACTCCTTCGGCGTGGCCGCAGGCAGCGCGATGATGACTGCAAGGCATAAGCTTTGAGATGTTAATGGTGAGTATAGTCCTATGGCAGTCTTATGGGTTGGAACGTACAGGACGTTTAAAACCACATAAACGGTCTGGAGACGAGCGAGTAACCGCGTCCCAAGACAGCAGATCACAGCATGGGACAGTACAACTGCTGTGTAAACACCGCTGGATGAAGGTCAGGGACGCAAGCATGTCGTACAAAGCAATGGCGTACAATGTCTGTGCGTTGGTTGCGGCGAAGGTCTGCCCCGAGCCAATACTCGCGGCTGCGGTAATTTGAACAGCACAACCCCAATCGATAGATGCGACAGACGCTATCGACCCGATGGTGTTCGCGTCTGCGTGAAGAGGGTATTGCATGTTAAGATTCGAAACGGACTGCGACCCTGGCACAGGTTACTGACATCCGACGATCCAAGCCAGCAGGTTGCGCCATCTTGGAGAGGAGAGGGAGTGCGTCCAGAAGTATAGCTGAGCAAGAGTAAGTCCGGGACCTTCAGGGGAGATTGACGACGGGCTCACCCCGCCTGATGTAGGAGCTGCAGACGCCAACTCTGCCATGGACATCCCGACAAACAAGATGAAGATACTAGCAACGAGCCACTGGATGCGGGGCATGTCAGTAATACAGTATATCTAATACGCCACACGGGATGTACTCACGCCCCAGACCATCGCGGACGGCCCTCCATCAGGAATCGGGTATATGAGGACTGACCTGGATCAAGACATGAGGACTGGGTCTTACTTCGTGAGACCTCACCTACGCAATGGACGGAAGGAGACCGATAATACTGAAGGCGATCCCAAATGTCTACACACCGTAGCAGTCAGTCTCCGGGTGGATGCAGACGCACAGCAGAGATGTCGGCGGTGACCAAGGCAGATCCAGCCGCGAAAATTAGATCAGACATACCTCCAGGCCCGTGAATGCTCTCTGGAACTCCTGTTTATACCCCAGGTTCGCCAATAGCTCCTCGTCGGCAAGCTCAATGGCCGTTTTCCTCGACTGCCGTTCCTTGTCCATTGTATCGTGAGCAGTTCGTCAATGGCGGAGGAAGGTGGTCTTGAGGAATATCGCAGGAGCAAATTTGCCCTTGAGGTCATGAGGCCAATCTTTATATTCGACAGAAGCCGCTCGCCTCCACACGACTTCTTATCTCCAACCGCGTCGCTTCTATACGATAAGAAGCTAGCGCGCGGACTGCGGTCCTGCTGGATTGAAAGGATACTGCATATGCGGATAGCAGACGTCGTCGGCATCAGGAATAGAAGCGGGAATTCGATATCTCCATTCTGGCATCGAGAGCTCAGGTTCGCGAGCCTGAGAAGAGATGTACCCTGCACGGGAAACACATTTCCTGCCTACTGGACAGAGCGGACGTGAGCGCTGAGAGCCGCTAAGTACATGGCACTGCCTGTACCTTCTGATCACGGAGCTCCGTATGCTGTACCCGATGTGGAGGTTCATGGGGTCATAGCACGAGGAGCAGTTGGCGGGTCAAAAAGCCGTCTACACGCTGTCATCGGGGCAAGCGGACAACGTTGACGCTTGACTTGGGGAGCCTGTGGGGTATCAAGTGGTCTGCCTTCGACACAGCGGAGAGTATACACAACGGCTGACCCGTACGTGTCGCCATGTCCGAACTGATTAGCTGCAGAAGCGACGAAGACTATGTTCGAGAGCAGTTAGCATGTAGGCGCTCGTGGTTGGCTCGAGGATGGTCGGCAGCTGTCCCAAAGAAGTATTTGCATTGCCAGAAACGGAATGTCTCCTTGTTGAAGGCCTCCCTCAGTATAAGACCAGTCCCACAAGCTTAAGCGCTGCCCGGTACACGACGCTACGACACTACCTTGCCAAAGCCGAACTGGCGGACTCGCCGAAGTCGCATTTTAAAGGAGAGACGGCCGTTTGCGAGACTGCACTGTCGACCAGGGTTTACAAAACACTACGCACTCGGGCGTCAACCAAAGGAAAGCCCCTTCCGTATCAATTGGCGAAGTCCTCAGCATGCAGCTGAACGTAATCCAAGAATCCGTAGGTTCTGGAGGCCGTACAAGGTCATGTAAACAAGACCATGTTCCAGAAGATCATAGACTGCTTACCCATTCGGATAGGCGAAACACTTGACGATCTGGGGGTTGAGTTCAGGCGGCTTCTCGCCCTCTTGTAGCGGGGTAGGCATTGGTCTGTCCGAAAAATGCGCCTGGTAGCTCTTGTCGCTACATGTGAACAAATACAAGAGCCTGGGAGACAGGTCTTGGCCGTGTATCAGCATACCCTGGCCGGCCCCAAACCGCTGGTGACCGAATTGCCCAGAGAAAGCGTGCTGGCCAAAAAACCCGCCCATGGGTCGCTGGGACGGCATTGGTGTCGAGGCAGGCCAATACTGTATCTTCCTCAAATCTCTCACCTTGAAGCGCTGTTCGGTTCCAGCTCTCGTGACTAGGATTCCGACATAAGAAGGCTGCGAGGCACATTGGTGAACATGGACGAAGATCTTACCGAGGATGAGCTGCTCTGGCTTGACCTTGTATCGTTTGGACAGCGAGATGCCGTTGTCGAGTAGATAGGTCCATGCTTGATTAACGCGTGACACGGCAGTCTCTAGGAAGATGTAAATGTCGTGTTCCGCCTCAGGTGGTACCACCACCGGCCATCTATGAGGGTAGAGTCAATCGCATAATTCCCGACTGGACCATGCCGGCTGAACTGAGTACGTACGCATTGATGCCACCGGGCATGGCGAACGGTGCGATGTCCTGCCTCTCATACACACGGTTGACCCACGTTCCCTGCTTTCCCATTGCGTAGGTCGTAGAAGGGAACTTGGCGAGCCCATCTTCGAGCACGTTGCAGAGGATAATGAAGTCACTCCAATCGTCGCAGTCCTGCGGCAGATAGCCGAGATCGCCGACGGTCAGTTTATGGGGAGGCACAGTGTTCCTGTGCCACGGCTGTTGCTGTATGCCCGTAGCAAACGCCGCCTTGCGAATCTCTCTGAGGGACATGGGCGCCATCTCAGCTTCTTCGTCCTCATCTTCGTTGGAGATCATATGTTGAAGATGCTTCTTCACGACTTGCAGGTCGTCTGATCCAGGGAGCACAACCCGTGCAAGAACCGCGAGGTGGCTGACTTTCACTTGTCTCTCAGCTGTCACTGTCATCGTACAAATAAATGTACTACTGCTCGAAGCGATAGACTGGAGACTTACCGGTCTGATCCCTGGTGTCAAAGGGTTCCCGAGCATATCCGCGGTTAGGCAATATCTGTATAATCGAACGCTCAGATGAAATCAACACGCATGTGATACGAGTGGAAGCTCACATGGAGGTATATGTTACGGATGGAGTCACCTAAGCCATAGTTCCTCCACGACTGAATCTCATCCACCTCGGGTGGTGGAAGACCCATGACGACAGTTTGCTGTGCGTCAATCCTGTAGTCCGCATGCTATGTGTCACAATGAGCGAATGCTTTGCCAGGAGTTTCGTGAGGGACGTACCTCCACGTAATCTTGAAGCTTCGAATCGGAAAGGCCCCTTTGACGTTGCAGGTATATGGCGGCATCCTATAGCAGCTATTCAGCTAAGTCCTCAGCACCTCAAATGGTCTATCGATCGCACCAAAGTGTCCCGGTACTGAGTCCGAAGTCAGATCATACGAAAAGGAGAAGGGAGGTCTTACTCATGACGTACAAAACGCAAGAGCAGCTGTGTGCATTCTGCCAGACTGGCGTTCTGAATGACATGCAGGAGCATCGCTTGGGGAAGGCGCGTTTGGACTGCAAGCAATCATCGGGGTTAGGGCGAACATCGCGGACGTGCTACAGCAGACGCACCATTTGCGAGCAGAATGAACGGTGTCGGGGTCTGGTCGTTCGAGTACCCGACCATTTGAGGCAGATTTGGGTGACTGCGCCAGGCTGTCAGTGACCGGGGGAAAGGTTTTCGAGCACGACTAACTATAGATTCTGCAGGGCTTTGACGTCCCTCATCCGTCGCTATAAAGCGCGCATGAGATTTGACTACACGCAGGCATGATTATGCCCTCTGACCTTCATCGCGTCTCTGCGGTCACCCTCGTACCGCAGCATGAGGGATTTCTGCCCGTCTATATCGCCCTCGACACCGCCTCCCCACCATCCGGATTTGATGCGGGATTTGCCCTTCATGCGGAACTGAGACTGGTGGTATTGGTTGAACTGCACATCTGTGGTCAGGCGGCAGAATATGGATTGATGATGAGAAGCTCAACACTTACACCATGGTGCTCGGTGATTCGATAATCGTCCTCCGTCTCAGAGACGGTCGACGCGACCGACTCGAGAGAACGACTGCTCAAGATCCCAAAGCTGCTCGTGACAGAATTGATCGCGCTCTGCGTCTGGGCCGCGCCGAAGGAGCCAGACTGAATGTCATGTAAGTGGTCGTTATCGCCAAAGCACGCAGAACTCACAGTGGCCGTCTCAGGTACGGGAGAAAAGCAGATCTCTTCGACATCGGAAATTGTAGCCGGTTCATCTGTGTACGGAGGGAGCGTGGAGGCCCTTGCTTCTCCACGGTTGACGTCTATCGCGGGAGCTGCTATGAAGGCCTTCGAGCGGGCGCTGGCGTCTCCGACGGCCAAGTGTATGTTGATAAGAGTAGCGATCTGCGACGGTGATCAGCCTTCGCTGTCGGTCGACGTGGATCACGTTTTTACTTGGAACGACCGCGCTGCGTCGTCAAGAGCTACGTTGTATTGCTTCATGGCCAACTCGATTGTCGTTTTCCGCATCAAGCGCGCGCTCCACTTCTGCTCTGCCTCTTGCTTCATGAAGGCGTGTATCGACTTCAAAGTCCTACAATTTTGGCAAAGGAGACCCGTTGGAATCAGATGGGCGACGATTAGATTTGCGGGGATCTCACTCTTCGAAGCGCGAGAGCGCTTTAACCAATGAAGGGGGCGCAGCATCCCAGTGGTCCATCATATGGTCGCGGATGTCCACAAGAAGCGCTAGACACCGTCGTGCAAGACGGTAACAGCCATCTTTGTTGGCTTCGATTTTCTGTAGGATTTACAAGGTGAGCAAAGCGATTGTGAGGAGAGTACTGCGCGCAGTTCAAGTTTCCCGCCGCGGTGACCTACATACCTGAATTGTCTCGAACACCAGGAGCAGCACCCCTGCAGCAGCTTGAGCCGGTGGAAACTGCATGATGTCCGCGATCTGCTTGGTCACTTCGGAGGTCACTGTGAGCGCAGCGAGGGCATTGTTGACCGTTACCGCTCTACGAATAATCTTGATGGGTAGAGGCATGATCTGCAGGTGCCGCTGCTCGAAGGCGTAAGTGAAGTGGGGCAAAGCGGGTCTGCCTTGCAAGCCTTAGCGCATGAGCGATGTCCAGTGCTGCTGAGAATGATATGATATGGTCGCCAGCGGCTGAAGCAGACTCCTGGGCGACGCGCTCCCATAGCCATCTGTCAATGTCAGACTGGACACTGCCAGACGGCTTCAAGTTGCCAAATGAAGATAAAATGAAGGGATAGCACCGCCTCCACGTGGAGACATAGCCTTCGTTCCTGGGAGCACGATGAGAATCGATATGCGTGCCCTCGACAGATTAGCTCCGCCGGACCAGTTCACGGTGACAGAAACGTTTGGAATAGATAATCCTCGCTGCTTTGCAAGGAAATGCTGGCTACGCGACTGTCTCGCAAGGAAAACATGGAGGAGTAAATACTGACGACGGACGGGGCGGGTAAGCCGGACATCGCGTCAATCTATCTGCAACTCCAGCGGCATGAGTTCGATACGGCAGCGTACTGGACGGTCGTGAGCGTGTCATCGTGTCCTCTTCAGTCCGTCATCGTCAACTCCGCGATGATCTTCTCGTAGTTGGTCGTTGTGAACCCGGACTCGAGGTCGTGGGGATTTGCGCGGTCAACATAGGCGGCCATAATCTTCTCGTCCTTCTCGGTCGGCTCGATCGGCTCGGCGCTCCCTTGAGCAATGTTGACAGCGTCGATGTACTTCATATATATTGGCTTGAGGTAATCGATCTCCTCACTGGATGCGACGAGGAGTTCCTGGCCTTGCTCGATGTACCTGTGGCGATCCCGCAGTCAGCGAGAGTACTCGTGTATCGCAAGATCAAGCCTACTGTTGATACTCCTCTTCCTCCTCCACGATGGGATCCAGGAGTCTCATGACGATCTCCGGCAGGGACTCTGGCAGGGACTCAGCTGCGGAATGCGGCTTCTTCGACTTCGGGTCTTGCACACGATCTGTCCGAGAAATTCTGGAGCCCGCAGCTGGGTTCGTGCCCATCCATCGTCGCACGCCGTCCATCAGCCTGGAAGTTCTGTGTGAGCACAGCTGAATTCAATACTAGAGATACGGTTCCGGACCTCGGGTGGTGTACAGGCGTATGGTGCGGGAGGAATGGGCTCATGTTGATGTCTCGAGCAGTCTTTCTGCAATTCACAATCTAGCGTTAGCTCTAGATGCAGGTCATCAAAAGATGAGGGCCCTGACCCAGGAAGCTTGAGAGTACTGTTCATCGAAAATGCGAAGTGCTTGCCGAGCGAAGTGAATAGCAGTGGGCGATAGTACTCTATCCAATAGTCGCCACGCGTGTTCACGAACTGATTGACAGCCTTCTCACAATCCTCGAGGGGATATGCGGTTTCTAGATGCTCGTCCTTGAACCATTTCTGGTAGTTGCCACGCTGCGGCGGTGCGCGTGTGCTCGTCTTCTCCGCTGGTACGCCGAGGAACAGGTTGATGGCGGTCTGTTTGTCGGCGTCTGTCGGGTGGTAAGCGCATGAGTACGTCTGTGAGCGTGGAAGTATAGGCTTACCAAGCAGGGAATTGGCGTAAAATCGGCGCAGGTTCTCGATGATGTCGCGAGAGTGACTGTTCCAGTGAGGCAGTCTGCGGTATGTCTCCACACGGTTCACTAGTGCGCTACCTGTATACTGCAACGCCAGACCTGGAGACACTCCATCAGCAGGGACGCGTCGAGCGCTGCGGTACCAGGACGCACTGTCTCCGTGATCGTGGTACATCTCCGTCAGCATGTTCACTGCATCTGAGTCGAACGCGAGGTTGGGCGTATCGACAACGCCAAGGGCATACAACTGATGTCCCAAGGCGCGCTTTCCAAATACGAATTGCGCCGCGTTCGTGCGATCCAGGCAATCGACACAGTTTGTCCGGCAGATCCCGTTCTGAACCAGCATCGTACTGCGCCAGGGATACTCTTCGCCACTAGAGTAGATGGACATGAGCAATATGCGATGCGAAGAAATGCTTGTCTCACTCAGACTCGTTGATGAGATAATGCGAGAATGGCTCCGGACCGGTGTGGAAAAACCCCGTCATTTGAATCGACTCTTCCGCAATGTCCTCGAGATAGCTGATGACGTCTTGTGTCTTCCTAGATTCCAAATGAGATGCTGAGGCATCATCGAGCGCGATGATCGTACTCTTTGTATGCTCGAGCCATGTCCCACGCGCGGTATATCATCCGCTTCTCCGGAGGCAAGAACTGATTGAGGTACCGTACGCACTGCGTATACTCTTCCAACAACTTCGACTCGCGAGGTTGAGGCTCGCGCTTCTTGATCAAGTTCAGAATCATGATGGGGGAGCCATATCGCCTGAAGAGGTCGTCGAAGTGGCGTGCTGCGGCGGTGTAGAATGGGTCCATGACCGGAACTAAAGCGCAGGTCAGAGAGTAAGCGTTTGTGTGAGCTAACTATACCCTCACTCTCAATCGGAGGCTTCGGGCTCATGCTGGTCACTTCTTGTGTCCAGAATACAGGGATACTGCCGCGGTACTGAACGTGCCTCGAGTTAGCGATATCCGACCAATCTGCGATTGTCCCAGACAAACCTGAACATAACTAGTATAGTTAGGACTCGGACGTCGGCCTTGCTTCCCATCCGGCTCCTCCTTCGGTGCGGGGTAATAGAACGGAGTCGTCAAGGTCTCGGAGACGATCTGCTCTGTCTCAACCTCGTTCGCAACATTACCCTACAACGGGTGAGCAAGCGTATGCGAGGTGCTTACCATACTACCTACCTCGTCGTTCACGCCTCGTTTCAGATAGCGAGCACCGGCGTGATGCCGGGACCGTCTTGCAATAAGGGTGATGAAGACAACGCGGCCCAGCACCGTCAACTCTGACATCAAACGTATATTCAGCGTGCTCGGCGTTGCAACTCGCCCGACTTACTGGCTTGATCGACATGGCCATGGATTAATGGCACAAGCCAATGTGATTTGGTAGAGGGAGCAGTGGTGGTACCGAAGGCGGCCGTCAGTAGGTGGTGGTTCCATGCGAATCTGTCGTTCATGCTCCAGCGCCTGCATGACGATAGACCGCTCCGCGTCAGATTGTGTTGAAGGGTCGATGTGAGGTCATAGGTATAGCTGAGCGAGAGCGTTGACAAGCGTAGGTCGCAGTGAGTAGAAGTGCAACATACCTGAAGTAGAAGTTCTTGGTCATGTCTACTTGCTTGAAAATGTTCATGAGGCGCTGCTCCTCGGCGGGCTTGTCTATCTTGTGGTTGAAAGAGACCGGGACGATGTCCGTACTCTCACAGTGGTAGACATAGTGCCCTCCGATGAGCGCGACTACAGACCGCTTCGAGATGAGGATCATGTACCACCCTGCGGTGAACTTGATGAAGCCTTGCACATATCAGGTCAGTGGATGAGAATAATCGGGCGTGAAATTTACCTGCGACTCCGAAGAACACTCTGGCTTTGCCAAGTCCACCGCAGCCCTTGTTTCCATCCTCAAGCATCTTAAGCATGGCACTCATCTGCTTGCCGCTGTATATGGCCTCGTCCTCGACCACGACGAGCTCATCCTGAGAGGTCCGGTCAATCTTTATGATCCGATGCCGGGAGTCGGAGGTGTTCGATGCGACCACATAGAAGCGCAGCCGATTCTCGTAGAGGATGAACTTATTGAAGGCTAATGAGTCCTCCGCGCGTAGCTGCGCGGCCTTCGAGGGGGCAGGTTGCGCAGCAAGGGTAGTTGTAAGACTTTGGGTATCCTTAGACTTTGAGGAGACGGTATCATGCGTCGATGCCGCAGCGGAAGGTAACTGGGCAGACTGTTGAGAGACGGGCGTAACCGTGCCACTCGAGTCCGTACTGGCAGGCTGGGGTATACTGAGATGTGTTGTGGCGGTTACGTATTGCGACGACATGAGGGCTGGCACCGTTTTGGTGAGATTGCGAAGCGTGTAGACGAGGTGTGCCTGTGCGTCATGGACGTCCAAGGACAAGGTGTTTGCAGGAGGCGCGTCGGGGTCGCATGGTCCATATTTGGTAACTTTGATGGGGCTATCGGCTTCTGGGTCTAACACAGGCAAACATACATCCGAAATTATAGCACCGAGATCTCTTCACCCGATCGCGTGATTCATGTCTTGCTCTCCCCCAGCCGTCGGCTCCTCTATGGCTCCATCTATCACACTTCCTGACTTTGACTTCTCTGATGCTCAGGGCGAGGAGTACAACGAAGAGGAGGATTATGAGGAAGGCGAGGGCGGCGAGGACTACGATGATGGCGAGGACATAGACGCGGAGGCCGAGGAGATGGCGCGCAGACTTGGCGACCAGCTGCTTGCAGACATTGCCAAGGCTCAAGCTGAAGCCGCAGCGGCCGCAGGTAGCGCGGGTACTGCGCCTTCGGCGCAAGCACCGGAACCTCTGGCTCACCCAGAAGCTCCACCACCAAGTGCATACAGGAGGAAGCAAGACGCGGCCTTGCTCACGATGAAAGCCATCCTCTCATTCGCCTCCCAGAACCCCGTGGTTCAGTCTGCGATGTCGGCGTCTCAGGTACCCGGTATCGAAGGGGCGAATCTCCTCGAGGTCTTCAACCGGTGCATCTCCGCGTCGTCGATATCAAAGCCCCTCGCACGAACCCTCACGGAGATTGTTCTCTCTCTGGCCAAATCAGACGTGCTTTTTGGCTCACTGCGCAACTCGGACGCGCCGGCGATGCAGCTAGACAAGGGTAAGCGCAAGCGGGACCAGGCGGACGAGGGTGGCCGCCATGTCGAGCTTGCGCCCGCGCCCAGCTACCAGCACCCGCATAAGCGAGTCGCCATCGACCAGCCTGACTTGCTGCATCACCTCAGCGAAGCCGTCCGCATCATCTCGCACGCGCTCTCGTCCGCCCCTGCCCACCGCCCGTCCATAGACCCAGCGCTGATATCCTCCATTCAACTCCAGCTTCATCAGGTCTTTCTCTTCGCGGTCACATCGGCCCCACGCGCTATTGACGGGCGGATGCCGGCGCTGCAGGAGCTTGCGGGACTCGTGCAAATGCTCGGGGTGCTCAGCGGCATACACATCGGTAATCCCGCCGTGCATCCCCCTCATTGGCATATGCCTCCCGGCGGATCTGCTCCACCTCCGGACATTGGTACCGCCGTTTACCCTTGTCTTGTTCCCGGATGCAGCAAGGCATTTCACCGGCTCTACTCCTTACGCACACATCAACGCTTCCACACGCTCGAACATCGTCCTTACCGGTGTATGCAATGCCCCGCCTCTTTTGTGCGTAATCATGACCTGAAGAGGCACGCGCTTCTACACGAGAAGAAAGCTTGGCGGTGCGCAGGCTGTAACAAAATATTCTCGCGGCGGGACGCCATCAAGCGTCACAAGGATGCAAGGGGCCGAGCCGGTGGAAAGGGTCGACCAGGCGAAGCCGACGCGATGGATGCTGCTTGCGCTTATGCGGAGATTGAGGAGGTTGAGGTCGAGAAAGCGGACGGTGATGAGGAGATAAGCCGTCGGGCGAAACTGTGGAACGGCATCGCCACTGGTGCTGGGGGCATGTCAAACGGCGAACACGCACCACCCGAGGAAGGCGAGATTGACCCGCGCGTCATCTTCGAGGCGCAAAACATCGTTCTCTCCATTCATGGCTTGTTGCAAGGCGAGGTGGCGAAGGGCCTCGGTCCCCCCACTGCTCCTGCGCCCATGCCTCCGCCGCATGTCAGCCAGTCGACGCTCGCCAGTATTATCGCTCGCGCACAACAGACCGTTATTCCCCAAGAAATCCCTGTTCCACCCGGTGCCGCACCAGAAGAACCGCCAGACCAGCCTGCTGAGGATGAGCCCATGGCGGTAGATATATCGACCACCTCTCCGGTCGGAACGTCAGCTGTTCCGGAGAGCACGGAATCAACTTCGTCGCCACCCCCTCTCTCGCTCTCATGGCTGTCCGAAGAGCAGACCAAGCTGTTGGAACAGGCCATCGCTCAAGCTGCATCAGCTGCACAAGCTCAGGCAGAGGCCGAGGCGGCGCTCGAGGAAGAAGAAGATGAGGACTTCGACGACGACGAAGACGCGGAGGGCGTAGAAGAGGAGTAACGGACGCCTTGCAGGCATCTCTCGGACTGTCTCCTTGGACGCAGGTTCTGCGCAGCAGACGTCGTACGTGCTTGTGCTTGTGCACATCTTTCTATGGACTGATCGCATGGCTTGCAGCGCAGCCCACGCCTACGGTGGACTTCTAAGGCGGAGGAGACTTCGTGTCTCTCGGGCTGTATGGACGGAAGCCCACTGCACGCTGTCGCCGGCAGCTGTGCAGTTCTACCCCCCGGACTGCGACCATGCCCGCGACTGCCCTTTGCATCTCCGGACCAACTCCGGACACACCTCCAACGCGCAGGACTGTCTCTTGGCCTTCGCGTGTGCGGAGCTCGGTTGATCAGGCCGGTCAGCAGAGACAATCGCCGTTTACACTATAGGCTCACTCAATTCTTTATTTTATCGCTCATTTTATTTCCCACGGAGTCCTGCAATGACGCAATGGACCAGTTTCTTGCCAGAAGGCTCACTCAATTCTTTATTTTATCGCTCATTTTATTTCCCACGGAGTCCTGCAATGACGCAATGGACCAGTTTCTTGCCAGAGAAATTCCGCCCTCTTCCCACCGACCAGGTTTTTTCTCTCGGAGGGACACCGACGGTCTGCACGTCTCCTCGCCGCAAGCTCCGCCGGTCTCGGAGGCAGGCCGCGGGTGCTCGCACGCTGGGAGCATGGCGAAAGCAAGGAGTTCTTCCTGGAGATCCTCGGCTTCTACCAGAAGAGTGAGCCCAAGCAGTTTGATCCTCTGGACGCTTTGCTTTGTTTCCTGCAGACGGCGAAGGCACAGGGTCGAAAATCGAGCCATGGAGTACAAACAATGAGATCTGCATCGATGGCAGTCTGAGTGTCGTCGCACCTTTGGGCGCTTATTTGGTGCACGGTGCAGGCCGGCTCGCGTCTCGCTCTGGCTGATCATGTAAATACTCGTTTTTGATGCTATGGTATGGACTGTACATGGTCCCGCTGTCCGTTTGTTTCCCCAAACATTGGCTGCTCGAATGCAGCATGTATTCGCGCCGGAGTGTGTTGGGCGCTTAGCACGCGTCGGTTCGCATCCCGTGAACTAGTGCGCGCGCGTGCGAGCACCCGCGGCCTGCCGAGACCGGCGGAGCTTGCGGCGAGGAGACGTGCAGACCGTCGGTGTCCCTCCGAGAGAAAATACCTGGTCGGTGGGAAGAGGGCGGAATTTCTCTGGCAAGAAACTGGTCCATTGCGTCATTGCAGGACTCCGTGGGAAATAAAATGAGCGATAAAATAAAGAATTGAGTGAGCCTTATAACTGAGCTACGTCCTATATTACTGTACATCACCCTATTGTAAGAGTGGCGTAGTCTGTATGCCATTTTATGATATCCTGTGTCCATGATCCGTAGTCGCTTGAGCCCATCGACGACGCTGATTGGTCACGGTGCAACCCGGAGCTTGCGGAGGTCGGGCGCTTACTTACTACTGAGCTCACTTGGCCGAGCGCTGTCTGCGTCACCAAAACTCTTCCTCGTACTTCTCGTCATGCTGCAGGCTCAGAAAGTTTCCTCGAGGGTATGTACCTCAGGCCGGCTGTAGCAGAGTGATCGATAACCTGATGTCTCTGTAGGCTGCTGTGCGCCGGTTGCGTCACACAGCTACCCAGGTCGGTCGCTGGCAGCAGCAGCGCGGACTTGCCACCCCCTCCGAGCCCTACGACGCGGTCATCATTGGTGGAGGTGAGTAAAGCATGTCGGTAGAGTGGGTTGGTGTGAACGAGCTGTTACAGGCCCCGGTGGTTACGTCGCGGCGATCAAGGCGGCTCAGCACGGTTTGCGGGTGAGTGCATGCCTCTACTCAAGTAATTTCACCGAGCCCCCTCGTCTCACTCCTGGATGTAGACGGCATGTATCGAGAAGCGTGGCTCTCTCGGTGGCACCTGTCTAAACGTCGGGTGCATTCCCTCAAAAGCCATGTTGAACAACTCGCACATATACCACCAGACCAAGCATGACCTGAAGCGACGGGGAATTGATGGTACGCGCGACATCACTGACCTCGCGCATAGTAGTACAGACTTATTCACGATGGGTCCTTCTCTAGTGTCTGATGTTCAGCTCAACCTGCCTCAGATGCTCAAGGCAAAGGAAGACGCCGTGACCGGCCTGACGAAGGGTATTGAAGTGCTCTTCAAGCAGAACAAGGTCGACTACATCAAGGGGACGGCCTCCTTCGTCTCCCCCACCAAGCTCAGCGTCAAGCTCAACGATGGTGGAGAGACCGAGGTTGACGCCAAGAACATCATCATCGCGACCGGTTCTGAGGTCGCTCCCTTCCCTGGAGGATCTATCCAGATTGACGAGGAACAGATCGTATCGTCTACTGGTGCGCTCGCGCTCCAGAAGGTCCCGGAGAAGATGGTGGTCATCGGCGGTGGTATCATTGGTCTGGAGATGGGTTCTGTCTGGAGCCGTCTTGGCGCGCAGGTCACCGTCGTCGAGTTCTTGGGCGGCATCGGTGGTGCGGGCATTGATGAGGAGATTGCGTACGTTCATCCCCCTCCGCGTTCTTGATACTCAGTATTCATGTCCCCTGCAGTAAGCAGTTCCAGCGCTCCCTCTCCAAGCAGGGCCTCAAGTTTATGCTGAACACGAAGGTGCTGTCTGCGGAGAAGAAGGATGGCAAGGTCTACATCAAGACCGAGGCTGCGAAGGGTGGCAAGGAGGACACGGTACGCGCCTAGCTGATTCCATTCTCCCTGACATCGTGTCTCACTCTCAATGTGCAGCTCGAGGCGGACGTCGTCCTTGTTGCCGTTGGCCGTCGACCCTACACTGAGGGCCTTAACCTCGAAGCTGCCGGCGTCGAGGTCGACAACCGTGGCCGGATTGTCATCGACGACCAGTTCAACACAAGCGTGAAGGGCATCAAGTGTATCGGTGACGTCACATTCGGGCCGATGCTTGCGCACAAGGCCGAGGAAGAGGGTCCGCCTTCTTACAATCCTGCACCTACCGACATATACTAAACGATCTGCCTTCAGGTATCGCCGCGGTCGAGTACATTAGCAAGGGTCACGGCCACGTAAACTACCACGCTATTCCGTCAGTCGTGTACACACACCCCGAGGTCGCCTGGGTCGGTAAGACCGAGCAGGAGCTCAAGGCTGCCGGTGTGCAGTACAAGGTCGGCAAGTTCCCCTTCGCGGCTAACTCCCGCGCCAAGACGAACCTCGACACCGAGGGCACCGTCAAGTTCATCACTGAGAAGGAGACCGACCGCGTTCTTGGCGTGCACATCATCGGTGAATACAATACATAAGTTGTGCACGGATCGAGGTGCTGACAATGTGCTCCAGGTCCCAACGCTGGTGAGATGATCGCGGAGGCGGTCCTTGCTGTCGAGTACGGCGCGAGCGCCGAGGACATTGCCAGGACATGCCATGCTCACGTACGTGCTCGAGATATATTGTCTATCATCACACATGCTGACCATTGCGTGTACAACACAGCCCACGCTCAGCGAGGCGTTCAAGGAGGCGGCCATGTCTGCTTACGACAAGCCCATCCATTTCTAAACCTCCCCTCTCATAGGATACAGTTTGTTGCTATCAGTAGTGTAGGACACGCGGAATCTACGCTATGCAAATAATTCCTCCATATTCGCTGAAGTGATGTGTGCGAGCAGCGACCCCAATGCTCTGCAGCTGGTTGATATCGTGAGAAGCGTGGGCACGAGACACAAGTACTACTCGCCTTGTAAGATTCGATACTCGCCGGAGGATCTTATGGAAAGAGCGATTCATTTGCAGTACTGGATACAAGAAACGATGAATAATCCTACAAAGTGTATAAATCTGTCTGTTCCTCCGGGTATGAGTCATAATAGAACGGATCGTAAGGTAACTCGACTCATGCAACATCCCGCAAACATGCGACACCTCACAACCGACTCTCCATGACCACCAAGTTGCGCCGCCAGTTGAGGACACCCTTGCCAAAGGCCGCGTCGAGGACCTCCTCCATCGTGCGCGCGAAGACGAACTGCATCTCGGAGCGGATCTCAGGCGGGACGTCGTGCTCGACGTCCTTGCGGTTCGCCCACGGAAGGATCACCTTGGTGATCCGCGCCCTATGTGCGCCAAGGACTTTCTCTTTGATGCCGCCGACCGGTCCCACCTTTCCCCGGAGCGTGATCTAAGAGTCAGGTGTAAGAGATCGAAACGAGGGTATAGTGACGCCAGGCTACGCACCTCGCCGGTCATAGCGACATTCGTTGGCACGCATGCGCCGGTGAGTAGCGAGACAAACGCACAAGTCTAAGAAGGATGAGCAGCATGTCCTCCACCATGAGCACCAAGACACACCATGGCTATGCCAGCAGAAGGCCCATCCTTCTTGACCGCTCCGGAAGGCAAGTGCAAGTGGATGTCGATGGGATCCGGTACCTTCAGTGGGTCCTGCGAGCGCAGCTTCGTGATATACAGGTCGTACGCGTGGCTCTTGACCCAGCTCAGCGCAAGCTCGCCGCTCTCCTTGATCACTTCCCCGAGGCTGCCGGTCAGCTTCAGCTGCCCGCTCCCGGGCACGGCGGTCGTCTCGATAGGCAGTATACCGCCCTCGCCCATCCCAGTAACGACGAGCCCATAGACGAGCCCGCGCCGCTCCTCGCGATGCATCTCCTCCTCGTCCCAACGCGCGATGCCCAGGATCTTCTCGAGCTCGTGCTCCTCCACGACCTTCTTGTACGTCTTGCCACCTCCGGCGATCTGATCGGCAACTCGGTCGTCCGTGTAGACGGACGGCACGCGGGCGATGTCGTAGTTCCCGGTGCTGTCGACATACTCTGCCCACTCCACGGCCTTGTATCGCACGACGGCGCCGATGGCGCGCTCGAGAGAGCGGACGCCGGCTTCGCGTGTATAGTGGGTCGCGATGCGCAGGAGGGCGGGTTGGGTGATCATCACATGCTCGGGCGTGAGACCGCTCGCCTTGAGTTGCTTGGGAAGCAGGAACTTCCGCGCGATGTGCAGCTTCTCGTCATAGGTGTACCCTGAGGTGCGGTCAGCACATACGTTCGATGGTGCTCCTGCCGAGGAAACTAACCGGAGAGATGCACAATCTCGCAACGATCTAGCAAAGGCGCAGAAATCGTCTCCAGAGAGTTCGAGGTGCATATGAAGAGTACTTGGCTGAGATCGATAGGGACATTGATGTAGTGGTCCTGGAAAGGACACCTCAGATACACCCTAGAAATATAGGATGACCGGCGGCTTACGTTGAAGGAGTGGTTCTGCTCAGGATCCAGGACCTCTAGCAGAGCGGCCGCAGGGTCGCCGTGGAAGTTGCTCTGTCCAATCTTGTCTATCTCGTCCCTGGTATCACATTAGCTGCGCGAAACGTCCATAAGATGGACAGACGACTTACAGCAGGATGACGGGATCCGGACGTCCCGCCTTGCGCAAAGCTTGGACAATGGATCCTGGGCCGCTCGCGACATACGTTCGCCTGTGACCCCTAATCTCTGCTTCGTCCCGGACGCCGCCGAGCGATATACGCTGGAATGGCCTGTCCAGAGCGCGCGCGATGGACTGTCCCAGAGACGTCTTGCCTGTGCCTGGTGGGCCGACGAACCTGGCGGGTTCTTAGCCCTTCCTGTTCACGCTTGGCACCTTCGGCAGACTCACAAAAGAATCGGACCCTTGACGGCCTTGCTTGCGGCACCTCGTTTAGGTTTCTGCTGATCTCCAGTTGACTGCGTTGGGGGCGGCATTGTCTCCGCCGTGGCGGACTTGCGCTCCTGCGGCCCCTTCTCCTTTCCCTCTGCCCCTGCACCGTGCCGGGAATTCAGCGCCTGCGAAATCAACGCCAATGCACGCGAATTCGCGTCACCTTCTGTGCGGTGAGCAGACGAAGCACTGTCTGGCGTGTTGCCTGAGGAAGCCTCCAATGATGCCTCGCGCTCAGCTTGAAGCTGCTTGAGACGGACGACGGCGAGGTACTCGATCAGCCGCTTCTTGATCTTCTCGAGGCCGTAGTGGTCCTCGTCCAGCTGTCTGCGGGCGTTCTCGAGGAAGGCGCGGTCGCGCAACTTGTCCGAAGATGCAGAGGATGCGAATGCCGACGAGGACGGCCAGGGGATAGAAGTGAGCCATTCGAGCTATATAACCGAAATTAAGCACGTATGTGGGAGGAAGGAGCTGCTCTAATCGTACGTAGTTCCTGATGACCCCGTGCTCCACGCTTCCGGCGGGTATGCGCTGGAACCTCTTCCATTCGCGCACGGCCATCTTCCGCTCCTCGCTGTCCTTTGCCATGGCCTCAATCTTATTCTTTATATCTGCCAGATCCTCAGCCTCAGCTTGCTCCGGGTCGTCGAGCTCAGATAGGCCACTGGGAGGGCGTGCGCCGCCATCCTGGTTTGCGCCGCCTGACGACCGTGTGAGGGCCTGAAGCTCACGCTGGATGGCCGCGAGCTGTTGGCGCAGGAAGAACTCCTTCTGTTGCTTAGACAGCGACTCATCAATTGACTGTGCGATCTTCTTTGTCACTTCCGATATTGAAGCTTGTTTCACGAAGAGCTCGGTGGCACGTCGAAGACGTTCATCCACCGCGGAAGCGGACAAGTAGGCTGCAACGAGTCTTGGTCAGAACAGATACACGTGCAAAATCTGACGCGGAATTATCATATGGGCAGCTGCCGCGGCAACAGCTGTCGACTGTCCGAGAAAGTCGGAGTTGTAGCACAGGCAGCAGCGAAGCACGCTGCGGCTACTGCACATGCAACGCTGGCCACAATGATCTATGTAAAGGTGCTCACCGAGTTTGTCATTGTAGTCAAGCTTATTGATGCCCGCCACGATCACGTCCGCCATCCAAGGCGTTCTGTCGTCAGAGACTTCCTCGAGCATATGGGAAATCTTGACATAAACGTCTCGCCGGGATTGCTGATTAGTATCCTGAGCGAGGTGCTCCAAGAGCTTGGTAGCTGCGGCGCGGAATGCAGCGACGGCCTCTTGGGAGGGTGGCCCATCGGCCTTTGGACGTTCCGCTACGAACTCTACGAGATCATTCGGGCTGAAAGGAGCGCCGGAGTGGGTATCGGGGTAGTGCAGGCGAGTGAGTCCATGCAGAGTGACTTGGAAAGCCTTGCCGGAGGATCTGGCAACTGTGCGGACGACACGTACGATGCGTGCTCCAGTTCCCCACGAGTAGACCTCAGACGTGGAAGTACAGGGGACGGTTCCGATGACCAGCTGGGAGTCGGAGCGCTGCACGAGCTCGACAAGCTTCAAGCCGGCTTCTTCGTCTAGGAAAGTCTGTATCCTAGCAGTCGGCAGGAGCACGAGAGGCTGGGGGAGAGTGAGGACGGGGATGAGGGTCGCGCCGGCCATCGTGGTCGGTGGTCAAGGAGTGTGCGGTTGCAGTGCGAGTGGCATCTGCGGGGAAACGTCCAGTCGCTACGGGCGCTTCCCCAGAATCACGCTACTCGTCCAAGCGCTCGTGCACCCCTGGTCTGAATTGGCAACCATGAAGGAAATCCTTTACATCCAGGCCGGGCCACTTGCGAATTTTGTCGGCACGCACTTTTGGAACACGCAAGAAAGCTATTGTACATATGGCGAGGACGAGGATCCATTTGTCTTCCACGATAGATCGTTCAGAGAAGGCCTAACGAGCAAGGTGACCCTACAAACTCTCATCCCTGCGAAGTTTCTCATGCTCATGCCCACCGGCGCAAGGGAGAGCCGACATTCTGCCCAAGGCTGCTTGTCTTTGACAGGAAATGTAGGCATGCGATAAACACATGAGATCTGCACAGACTGAGTAGGAAACAGCGCATTTCGGCGGTCTATCCGACGAGCTTTACGGAAATACTGACGAATCCGATGTCAGCCAATGGTATGTCATCCCGTCCTACGTGCATGCTATACTCCCTTACACCTGTGATTCAGGGACGGCG
Source organism: Pilatotrama ljubarskyi (assembly GCA_022385805.1). Classification (NCBI taxonomy): domain Eukaryota; kingdom Fungi; phylum Basidiomycota; class Agaricomycetes; order Polyporales; family Polyporaceae; genus Pilatotrama; species Pilatotrama ljubarskyi. The sequence continues at coordinate 65,923 of MU277687.1, read as the reverse complement.
GCGTCGTAGAATATCGCCAGGACCCGATACCAAAGAGTGAATACAAGCGGCGGTTGGATCAGGGTGAATCGGACGAGCAGGATGAGGACGCAACAGCTGATACCTCAAACGTCCGCTTTTGGTCCGATTACAGCCGCGTATACTACCACCCTCGCAGCGCTCAGAAGCTCCCTGATCTCGCCGAATGGGAGCGCGCCGAGGGCGAGTGGAACGCAAGCAGGGAGGCTTTCGAGAAATATCAGCACGTAAGGGCCGCCAGTAGCGCAGCTTTCGAGCAGACGTCTGACCAGCTCGTAGGACCATGAGATCATGGAAAACGACGTCAGGCTCTTCGTCGAGGAGTGCGACGCCCTGCAGGTGCGGCAATATCTTCAGCGACTTCGAGCGCATCGCTAATACGCTTTTCAGGGCGTCCAACTTCTTAGTGACTGTGATGCGTTCGGCGGCTTCACCGACGCCTTCCTTACGGGTTTCCGAGACGAACATCCCAAAATGCCATCCCTGGCGTTTCCCTTGCTCTCTAGCGCCTCAAATGCTCCAGTGAGCGCAGATGAGGTGCGCCGCTGAGATGTATGAATTACCTGACAACAGCTTAGCGGCCTGATGACTTAGGAGCAAAACGCCATGAAGGTTATCAATGACGCGCTCTGTATCCGGAGCCTCGAAACCTTGTCCACGATCAGCGTACCGCTGCAGCATCCCTCGAAATGGCGCCGAGGCGATTGGCTGGATGGACTGACTGTGGACGTAAGTCTCACACATCGGGAGTTGGTCGTCGTCGATATATGTTGATCGGACATGGGCAGCTCCGTAGTCCATATCACACCTCGGCCATCCTCGCGACTCATATCGAAAGCGCCACCCTTCCACTCAGGTTCGACCGCACCATCGCACTGCTCGCACGCCTCACGCTAAGTGTTTACTCGCAGACTTAAAAACTCCGAATACGATATCGCATCACTGAGCAGTATGCTCAACGCCTCCGCGACATTGAACATATCACATCTCGCGGGCATGTATCCTGTGCCATCGTCTGTGGCTTGGTCGCAAGGGGTAGAGAAACGGATCTACGACTTTTCTGCCCTGACTGAAGCCAGCGTGAAGAGCGGGAATGTAAGTCTTCGAGAGCCTGGCCCATACAGCCGACCATAGGCCCAGCTAACTGTCTATAAAGCACGGTCCTGTGACGGAGTATGCTCGGTTGCAGGTCTCGCGAGGGCTCCGCGCCTCGGAGTACGCAAAGTACGACGAGTTCTTCTCCGCGAAGACGCCCGCTCCGTTCAGGTTCGTGATACCCGCAATTCGTTGGTAAATGTGCTCTGAAACCGGCATGCCGCATTGCTACAGCATCCACGCACGACCTTACTCAACCCCAACCTCCTTCCCGCGTTTTTCTGCTCCATCTCTCTCGCAGTCCGAAGACAAGCAGCGCGTCCTCTCCGCGCTCTCCACTTCAAGCGCAACGGCGCCCTGGCTCGCGACTTACGCGACGCTCGTGCAAGAGTGCGTCGACCGTCGTGCAGAGGTGGTGACGCGCATGGGGCTGGAGTTTGACGAGATGCGCGAGCTGAAGGACCAGCTGTGGGCGCTATGTGACCGGTATGCGGGCCCGGACGAGGAGTGGAAAGGAGAAGAGGACGTGCTGAGCGAGGACGAGGAGTAGATGCAGCTTTCGCACGAAGATCCGAGCTAAAAGAGTGATGAAATCAAGGGTGGTACGGAGCAGCTTATTTCGTGGTACACTGAATAGTAGCTTCTTCTATACAAGCACATTTATGGGACCCTGGTGACTCCGGCGCCATGAAGAGATCCCGCGTCCTAGCTTTACGCGGAGCGAGGCTGGAAAAGCACCAAAGCGTACCTAGAATTCCGTCAGCCAGGGCGGCACGTAACCTAACACGGGTAATCACTTACTTTCCGTTGTAGCGCCACTTCTCTCCGCTCTTGTCCAACTTGTCGGCCACCTCTTGGTCGACGGCGACGATGACGTCGGCCTTGTTCGTCCGGAGGCTCAGGATGGGGAATGAACCAGCAATAGGACCTTGGGATCGGCAGTCAGTGACATCTCCGGCACAACGGTAGGGATGATGTACCAATAGCTGTCTCAAAGGGAGTCGACGGGGGCCATTGCACGTCTCCTGTCAGCCTTGAAGGTACAGTCAGTAGAGCACACCAGGCTTGGGCACAACGGCTGCATATTTACTTGCGGAAGCTAGCGATTTGAGGGATGTCATTTAGCTACCCTGACGGCACCCAGATCAACACTTACTTCAGATCACCCTGACAAGGATAATCAGCCGGGCGTCCAGACCCAAGAGACGGCTGATTACCCACCTTGAAGACGACGAGGTTGCTGCCCTGCAGGGACTCGTGCAGCTTAGGAGCCAGCTCCTTCATATTCCAGTAGGGATAGGGCGAGGTCCAGAAGTTCGCCTACAGCGCAGGCTCAATCCGCCATCACCCATACTCCTTTGGTGCATCCATACATACCTTCTCGTCCGAAGTGCCCAGAGGGCTGTCGATAGGTACGGAAAGTGCGAACACGCCAGACTCGATATAGGACTCCCATCGCTTGACCATCTCGTACAGATGTGCACGCGACTCCTCGGTGGATTCTGACGCGGGCGCGCCCTCCGGGGTGCTCTCCTGTGGGAAGAACGACGGCGAGAGGAGCGACTGTGTCGTGGATTTGAAGTCTGGAGGCGTGACGTCCGAGACGAACCAGGGGATGAGCTTTGGGCTGTGATTCGTCAATGAGGGATCATCAGTCTAAGTGAGAGAGGTGCCTGTGAGAAACGTACTGAAAGATGACTTTAGAGACGTAAGGAGTGTAGGTCACCAGGAAGTCGGCAAACACGAAGTCGGTGAAGAGCTAGACACATCACAAACCCCGTGAGCATATCGGCGATCATTAATACACGCACCTCGAAGCCAGCTGTGGAATCCAGGACAGTGGTTAGATTACCCGCAAGGTAGCATTCTTGAGTGGTACAGACCATTGTCTAGGACGAAATCGACTCGCGAATCCGTCTCCCCCGCAAGACTTGTGAGATGGTGCCAGACCTTCTCCTGATCATCTCGCAGAATATACTCGGCCCGAGCAGCCTGAGCGTCGCGGCCGACTGTCTGCAGGCGCTGAATGTCTTCATGCGACATATGCGTGAGCATAGACAAGTCCTGATTCCGCGCATAAGTAGGTCGAATGCGCCCGTTAACGCATAGACATACAGTGGCATTGCCCCATAGACACATCTGGATCATTTCCTTGAAGATGACCTTGAGGTTGTCCGGGTCCGAGGCCAGCGTCTCCTTATCTTCCTCCAGCTCGTGCATAGTAGTTGCCAGCTCTGCGCGAGTGCATATTATCACATGTTGGAGAGGTCCTCTAGATGGCGGCCGACTTACGGTAGATCGCTTGCGCACTCTTCTGGAAGGTGGCTTCTTTCTGTGCAAGGAAGGGATCATAGTCTCTCCAGTGGTTTGTCTGCACGAAGAACGAGCGGACGAGGCGATAACTGTTATAATGTAATTCAAGATCAGGCTGTCTCCATCCTCGTGAAGACTCGGACTCACAGGTAGCATCTATCGGGGCGTGAGCATTAGCATAACACGGCCCGACAGTAAGGCTGCTCGCCATAGACAGCGTAAATCTTACTCGGAATACAGCCATGGCACGGTAAGCCAGGTGTTCTTCTTCTGCGCCGTGAGGCGCTGAAGCTCAGTGTTGTATGCATCTACAAGAGCTTCGCCATCCTCCGGGATTGGCCTGTGAGAACCGTCAGCCGATTAGGAACAAGGCGGATTATCTTGCGGTATTCCATCAGTACTCACTTCAAAGCACGGTCCCGAGCCATGTCATACTTGACCTCGCCGACCTTGGCAATGATGGCTTTGCCTTCAGCGATGACTTCCTCTATGGTCGCCTTCTCTTCCTCCGTCTTGGAGGGGAGGGAGACGCCGAGGTCATGGTTCCGGCAGTAGATGTTGTCGATGATCCCCGTGAGGATGACCGGCCAACGCTTGATCACCGTCTCGAAACTACACCGACCACAACAAGGGTATTATCTGTTCCGTATGCTGGATAGATGGAAAGCAGAGGGTAGGGTACGCACGCGAAGCTGTATCAGCCAATTGGCGAATTCAAGTCAGCCCTCGATATCATGGACGGATTTCGATCGTGCTGCGCCTCGCCAGTCATAGCACCTACCTGCCCCTGTCAGTGAAGTCCCACGGCGGGTATGGTGCCTCGAACATATTGTCTACGTTCTCTGTAGCGGGCGGGGTAGTCAGCGGCTCGATGGCGGTCTTGACCAGCTCGGTATACGGAGTGGGCACACATTCATGATGAAGTCACCACGGAATACGGTCCGATATCGCCGAACTTGATGGTGTTTGTCGGGTCGTTCGCGCGCACGGGCTCGAAAAGTTGCAGAACGCACATGGTGATAACATCGCCGCTGGTCTTCTAAGTGTCGCCAGTATATCTGGAGATTAGAAAAATATTGTACATCCCTCCCATCCTCCGTCCGGAATCCAGAATCTCAATAGATGCATCGGCGAGGCGCCCTAAGGGCACAAAACGCCCCAAAACCCCAAATGCCCGGTGCCGACTCGAGGCACATACGTAGGGAAAGTATGCAATAACACAACATGTTCACGAAGACAGACCCTTGCAAAGCGTGGGAGAAGGATCAGGACGGCAGGTGAAGGCGCCATGAGAGCAACAAACATGCAAATAAGGGCCTAAATCTGTGGGGGAAGCCCCCCGCAATCTAGTGCACCCCGCCGACCAAGGCTGCGGCAGCGAGACGTCCCTCACGAATGCGCTGCTGTGTCCGCTCAGCTGCAGCATCGTACACGTAGTGGATTGGCTTGTGCCACGGGTTCTTTGATCGCCCTTCTTCCGACTCAGATTCATCCGAGTGGTGGAAGGAGTCGTTCGCGTGGTTGTAAAAGATGTCGTGCGGGTCGAACGATACTGCAAGTGGGTAGCTTCAGCCGATTGCAGTGTCGAAAGCTGAAGTAGAGATACGTACGATCCTCATCAGGAGGCGGCTCAACCACTTTGCGCTTGCCGAGCGCTTTGGCGCTCGGCCGCACAGGGGTCCGCACCTCCTCATCAAGGTCCGACCACTCTTCGCTGCTCTCCTGCCTGAGCTTGCTGGGTTGCTGACGGGCCTTGCTGTGCGTGCTCTCAAGCGACGTTCGTGGTACGCGACCTGCAGGGACGCGTTCGGGTGAAGGCGTGCTGGACCGCTGTGTTGGAGAACGAGGTCCATGCGGAGCAGGCGGGGGAGGTGCGAGAGACTGCATTGAAGTTTGTTGCGCAACAGGCTGCGGGTGATTCGTTGTTGCAGGCTGGTGGTTCACCGCTGCGGGTTGGTGGGGTATAGGCGGCAGAGGGTGACTGTGGGCAATGCTGGAGGGTGTGGGCGTGATGACGAGGGAAGGTGCAGGCGAGGGCGACGTGGATGGTGAAGGAGATGGGCTGCGTGAAGATGATGCGCCAGCGCCACTGTGGTTTGGTTGCCCGGGCTCTAGGTAGTAAGAGTGTTCGCTCTCGTCGTACCGCAATTTCTACGGGATGTGATAAGTCGAGTAGTATGGCAGAGAGCGGGACAAGATATTTACCGTGCGATCTATCCTCGTCTCCTTCTTACTCCTCTCCTGCGCGTCCCGCTCGATGCCGACTCGTTCGAGGTCGTCGTACTGGCGAAGCGCTTCCAGTAGCTCCTCGTTGGCAGCGAGGATCGCCGCAAGCAGCTTCTCTTCGGTAGTGAGGGTTTCCGCCTCTGACTTCTCTTTCTTCGGGCTGGGCGGCGCGCGCTCCCTCTCACTAGAGCGGCGAACCTCCCTTGGCTTCGGCTCCGCCGCTCTGGCTGCAGCTGCAGCTTCACGTGACTTCTCTGCTTGAGCGAACGCCCAGGGAATCTGAGCGGATATGAGCTCCTGCGATGCTCGGCAACGAGCGTAGAACTCCTGATAAACAAATCAGTACGGATGTCGGGGGATGAGACCGAAGCTGATCACCTTGATGATGTCCTTGCTCTTCAGGTCCTCCGGTTTGGCGTACGTGAGCGACTCCGAAAGCAAGTTCGCGTTCCCTCGTCCCACTTTGCATTCTTGGAACAGTCGTCGGATGTCTTCCTCGGGTGGAATGACTCGGTTGCGTGAGGATTTGGTCTTTCCGGGAGTAACCTACATTCAGGAACATCCTCGTTACTTCTGGCCATATGCCAATCAGCGCAGCACTTACAGTAGGAGGCGGGCGCTGTGGTGTCGCTCGCGGTTCTTGTGGTACATGTTGCTGTGAGTGGGGACGGGAGCGTGGCGGAGGACGTTGGTCCAGTACAGGTGGTTGCAAAGTGTTAGGCCCTGCTGACTGACGAGGAGTCGCAGGATAGAACATAGCATCCTCGGTGTCGAACGGGACGCCCTACAGCGGATCAGCGGAAATTCGGGCTGGCTTACCATGGCAGGACGCTACCTCATCAGGTTTCTCTGGAGGCTTGACTTTACGCCACAATGCCTTGTAACCGCCGTCTTGTAGGCGATGCGTCATGAAACATCAATCTGTCGAGTGACAAAATGGACATACCTGAGTCACTCGCATAGGCCGCGGCCGCCAATACTTCCAGCAGACGTTCTCGGACGACGGGCGACGTTCGAGAGGACGTGAGCAGGTCCTCCAGGGTGTCGAGGAATTTGCGAGAGGTGCAATGGTAGACGAATCTATGCGAGCAATTGCGAAGCATGATAGCCCATAACTGCAACATAAGCCTGTTCAGCTATGCTATTAGGATAGGCTCGCCACAAGAACCTCACCCGAGCGGCGGATAGTTGCGCAGCAGGTTCCGCATACCTAGAAAGCGAATAAGCACTCAGAGATAGAAGAGAGGCGACCAGGCGCACTTAAATTCACGCCTCAACGCTTTCGCGGCCTCCTTCGCGTTCGTATCATTCGCAGACGCTCTATCACACACCTCTAAGACGAGAGACCAATCCTCCGATGCAGTCGCCGTAAGATAACCTATCGGCACAAAGCTGTTAGGGTCTGCGACGGAGATTCGTGAGTATAACACGCACCGATCATCCGTGTAAGTTCGGCCTGTGCATCGTCTTCTTTTCTGTCTTTATCCTTCTCCCTTGCCCGTTCCTTGTCCTTGTCCCTGTGGCTTGCTCGCTCCCAGAACCCTCTCTTCTCCCTCTTCTCCTCACGTACGGACCCGTCTGTGAACCCGTCTTCTGACTGCTCATGGGAGGCCACCGACTCAGGATGATGAGGCTCTAGTGCTCGAAGGATCCCGACTGCTGCGAAGGCATTTGGGACGGATGAGGGCGGCTTCTTGCGCAAGACCTGCTGCTGTTCGCGCTCTTTGGAGTTGCCATTCAGTTTGGAATTTGGAAGAGGTGGCGAGGCGGGAACGCTGTATGGCGATGATGCGCGTGGCAGTGGACTGGGCGCGGGTGAGGCGGCTTGATGTATGGACGCAAGAGAGGACGTCTGCGATGTGGTCAAGGTGGACGGGCGGAGGGGCTGCAGAGGAGGCTCCGCTTCTGAGATGAGGTCCCACTGGTCGTCAGATGCGGCTTGTGCTCTGTCGTGTCTCTGTGCCGCGTGCGCAGTGTTCTGCTGTGGGAAGGACCGGTCAGCGCGAGCGAACGAGTGAGGGAGAGATGGACTCGTACATCGCCGACGACGTCCTCGTGCCCGCCAGGAGCGGGTTTCGGGCCCTTCGCTTTGTCTCTGCTGAAGAGCTTCTTCATCGCGTCGTTCGGGCGAGGTCGTCGCGATGCGGGTGTGGGCAATCGTGGTCAGGACGAACAACGAGTGCCAAGGCTGTGTGCCCCAGCTTGTGCGCCCCCCACGTGGCCGAGAGCGGCAGAGCTCGTTATACGTACTTATGAAACGTCGGATTTCAGCTGCGCCCCTCTCGAGCTCGGTCTTGATCTTGCCCTCGTCCACCGCCCTCCTATCACTCAGCGCAAATCTCTACGCACGTCTGCAGTGACTCAAGGTTGACCCGAAGCTGCGTCGTTTTGGGGCAATTCGGCCCACAGTGGTTGACAGCGCTTCAGCCGACCACAGCCTTGAATTAATGGGCGCTAAGTCACATGATCGCCACTACTAGTCTCGACGAACGCTCCGATACTGGTCGCACTTTTCTACGGTATGGACCTGCTGCCGCAGCGAGCAGGTCTTGCAGTCCTACATGTTGCGATGTGCGTTCGGTGCTCTGGTTGGAGCGTTGAAGTCCAGGCTGTCTGCGGACGCCAATCCTAACAGTGGGTTCAGGCCGCGGCCCTTCGTGCCGAACACATCATGAGGCCCTCCTGATAGAACCCCTGAGGTATAAAGTACACGACTGTTGCGGGTAGAAAGGCCTCGCCTCATAAGTCTCCTCTTGTACTGACCCGGAGGTTCCTCGAAGGATTTCCGCAAACCATCCCGTACGTTCCTGCGCAGCACTGGTGCGACAACTTGTGCACCCACTCAGCTTATGCCACTACTGTTAGTCGAGCCTCCACGTGCATGTCCAAGGAAACGTCTGTTCTGGGCATGCCTTCTCTCACGGAGGACCAAAAGCGGGAGATCGGTCAGGTAGACATATCGCTATTCGTTTACATGAGCCTGTACTGCTATCACTCAGACTGACCACCTAAACCTAGCATTTCGTGTTTGGGTTTCACGGCCATGAAGTGAATCAAGATATCAAGACGCTCATCCAGGAGTATTACCTCGGGTATGCATCATCTTCATGAGTCGTCTACTGGCCATCTCATGCGGCGGGTCGTGCTCAGAAATGTCATCTTGATGAAGAGGAACGTGCAAAGTCTGTCGCTGCGAGTCGCCCCTCATGTCACCATCGCTCATTCGTCATATCAGGCATCGCTCAGGTCCACCGCTTGGTCAATGAACTGCAGCTGCTGGCGAAGGAGGCGGGGCATGTCCGCCCTCTCATGATTGGTATCGATCAGGAAAATGGTCCGTCGTTCAGCGACAGTGTCGCAATATCGGTACCCGCTGACGATGCGTGCCCGGCTCAGGATTGGTCTCTGCTTTCAGTATCGCCGCCACACGCGAAGCTGGAACACAGTTGTCAGTAGTTCGAGCACAGTGCTGTAGCTGGAAGACTCATCGTTGGCAGCCCAGGCGCAATGGCCCTCGCCGCCACCGGCTCGATTGACCTAGCCGCCAAGGTGTCCGAAGCAACAGCACAGGAGCTGCGCGCTGCAGGGATCAACTGGGCGTAGGTGCTGCACATTATGGTTGGGTTCATATGTGCTGAAGAGGATGAACGTGCAGATACAGTCCCGTTGGCGACGTCAATTCTGATCCCAGGAACCCTGTCATTGGTTGGTTATCTTGCGCTTTACTTGCTCCAGCCCTTGCTTACATAGCGCATAGGCGTTCGCTCATTTGGAGACGGTGGGCCTTCGGCTGCTTAAGATGTGTTACTCACGTAGCTCATGCAGTGATGTAGACCCAGGACAGGTCGGCCGTTACGTCCAGGCCGTGAGCACCGCTCTCACCGCAGGAAGCGTCGCCCCATCTGCAAAGCACTTCCCGGGTCACGGTAACACCCACGTCGACTCCCACCATAGCCTACCGCGCATACTCGTCGATAAGGCCTCGCTGCGGTCCACGGAACTCGTGCCTTTTGCCGCGGTCGTAAGCGATGGGATAGCAAGCGTCATGACCGGGCATATGGCCATGCCGCTTGTGACCGGGGATGACAAGCCCTGTTCGCTATCCCGATCTATCACTACCGACCTTCTTCGTGGAGAGATGGGATACACGGGCGTTATCGTCACGGACTGCCTCGAGATGGAGGCCGTCGCCGAGAAGTACGGGTCTGAGGGTGGCGCGGTGCTCAGTCTGCAGGCGGGTGCCGACGTCGCTATGATCTGCCATACCTTCAGCCGCCACGTCGGTGCGATCGAGGCGACGTACGCTGCGGTAAAGGGTGGAGGGCTCTCCATGGACGCTCTGGAACTCAGCGGAGCACGTATCGCGGCTATGAAAGACAGGTTCGCTGGAGGTTGGGACAACGTCCTCAAGCCGTTCGATGCCGAGCGAGCGGCCGAGCTGAAGAAACAGCATGCACTCCTCAGCAGCGCAACCTACGCCGCCTCGATCTCTCATCTCCCCGACTCTCGTCCCTTCGCCCGGCTCTCCAAGACCGGTCCGGCCGTGCTCCTTACTCCACGGATGGAGAATATAAACCCGGCCGTCGACGCTCCAGACGGACAGTTGCGTGACGCCGGAGGCTGGCTGCGGAACACAGCTGGTCCGTCCTACCTGGCGTTCTGCGCCTCGGTCGCGTCACGGGTCCCTGCAGTGGAACACATCATCTATGCGCCGGAGGAGGCCATATCAGACACGCTCAAGGAAAACCTCAGGGCGGCTACCTCGGTTATCTTCGCCACCCGCAACGGGTACGAGAAGGGCGCCTGGCAGGTCGAGTACTTCCGGCGGATCGTCGACATCGTGCAAGGAGGGGAAGGTGGACTGCAGAAGATGGTCGCGGTGTCGACATGCGCGCCGTACGACTTGCTCGCAATGGGTCAGCTGGCGATCCCGGCCATCGCTACTTACGAGTTCACTATACCCGCGCTGGAGGCAGCTACGGCCGCGATCTACGGGGAAACGGAGATTGTAGGGACGATCCCAGTCAGAATGACGGCTGTTACGGGGCTGGCTTGAGAGTAGCATAGCCGCAACTGTCTATGTACTGTAACACTCTACTGTACTGTATACTTGGACACATATCCCGACACGATTGTCGCTCACCTCGTTGCCCTGCGAGTCCTGCTTCAACGTCAAATGGCATGGGGGCTATGGCGCCGCAGTTACTAGTCTCAGAACATACCAAAAGAGGATTGAGCACAGGACCACAGGATTATTATATAATACAGGCGCTAGAGCAAGAGAGCGCATCGGTGAGACACAGCTCGCAGCCTTCGTCTGTTTAACATTGACCACCATGCCCGGCTCTCTCGACAGCGACCTCTACGACGGTATGTGCAACCTTCATTGCTCTGGAGGTATTGACTGACGCCGTACTATTGCACCAGATCTCTACGGGGACAACGAGGAGAATCGCGAGGAGACCGCGCAGCAAGAGTCGACTCAGAGCCTGGTAGAGCAGAAGCAGTCGACCTCAGAAGCCAAGCCGGAAGAGAAACCCGTGGTCGCAAAGAAAGAGAGCTCACTACCGCCAAAGCCTCCGTCATCCTCAGAACTTTCGTACTCTGCGCAAGTGGCCCAGCAATTTTCGGCGTACAAGCAGACCCCGGCGCAGGAGCGCCAGCAATACCAAGTCTCGCCCTCGACGTCTGGGTCTAAGGCGAATGGCGCTGGTACCGGCGACTCGTCGCAAGATGACGCCAGTCGCAGAGCTGTGCGCCCGTCGGAGATGAAAGATGAAGGGTGAGTTATCTTCCCAACCCCCGGGTTCGCATGTCTCGTGGCAACATTGGCCGTCATAAGTTGTGGTCTACGGTATTGCTGCGGGCATTTCAGTGCTACCTCCTACCTCGCTCGCCATCGCCCTACGTACTTCGCTACAGAAGTTTCGTCACTGAATACCGACCGCACCATACCTGCACGCATTTGCCACATTCTCGCCTCTCCGGAACTTGCCCACCAGCTATATCTCGGCTACCTCGACTTACCTTACGGAAGCTAATGTTCTTCTACGTTGCTCCTCGGTACACCTCAACTTCTCACCTACCTGTCTCTACTGCGCTACGTGTCGACACCCTGTCCGCCTACGGTACGACAAATCAATCCATGCAGCAAGATGTTCGTCGGAGGCCTCAGCTGGGACACCACAGATGGTATTAGTCCATGCACCACGAGCTATTCGAGAACTGAACTGATCGTTCCTGCGCGTGTTGTTTCGAGCAGAGGGCTTAAGGAAGTACTTCTCCGAGTTTGGAGAGGTCGAGGACTGCACGATTTTGCGTGACCAGGAAGGCCGGTCGCGCGGATTCGCTTTCCTCACCTTCAAAGACCCAGCTTCGGTCAACGCCGTGATGTGCCGTGAACATGTCCTTGACGGCAAGACTGTACGACAAGCATGTCCTCCCGCCTGGTTCGCTCGCTCACCGTAAATATAGATCGATCCCAAGCGAGCTATTCCTCGCGAGGAGCACCTCCGGAACACCCGGTACTTCGTGGGAGGTCTCTCGCATTCAACGACGTCCGACTCTATGAGAGCGTTCTTCTCGCAATATGGCAAGGTCGTCGATTGCACGGTTATGGTCGACCGAGAGACCGGACGATCCAAAGGCTTTGGCTTCGTCACCTTCGAGGATGCGAGTAATACCGAGCAGCTGGTTGGACAGCCGAACCTCTTCTTGGACGACAAACAGGTGGGTTCCTTTTCGCTCCCGCTGCAGATGGTTGACTTGTTGCTGATATCGCCTCTCAGATCGAAGTGAAGGTCGCTCAACCTCGCAGCCAGCGTGACGCCGCTCGTACGGGAGGTCGGGGTCAACGCGATGGGAGCTACTCGGCAGGTGGCGACGCTGTGGGTGCTGTGGCCCCTATGGGGTTCGGCGCTGGCGCGCAGAGCAACGTCGGTCCGCAGCAAATGTCGATGCTCTACCAGCGCATGATGGGTCAAAACCCGATGATAGGCATGGGTATGAGTATGGGCATGTCCGGGATGGGTGCAGCGGCGGGCGGTATGCCGGGCATGATGCCAATGGGCTCCGTTGCGACACCCATGGCCGGCGCGGACTTCGGCGGCATGGGCGCAGGGATGGGCGCCGCGGGCATGGGTGTCGGCATGAACCCCTCCATGGGCATGGGTGTCGGTATGAACCCTGCTATGGGAGGCGGGATGAGCCCCGGAATGGCCGGTGGTATGGGCGGACCCATGACTGGCATGTCTGGCGGCATGGGGGCTGGCATGGGACGCGGCATGGCGGGCGGCATGGGGAACATGGGCGCGGGCATGGGTGGTGCAATGGGCTCTGGCATGCGGATGGGCATGGGCCCGATGGCAATGGGCATGCAGCCGTTCATGGGCAACGCGGGTATGATGGGGCGTGGAATGGGCATGATGGGTGGTGCGGGAATGCACCCCATGGGCCGTACCAGGGGAGGGATGATGAACGCCGGAGTAGGTCCTGCGAGAAACATGGCGCGAGGACAGCATGGCTTCCATCCGTACGCACGATAGTATTTAAAGTCGACTCATCCGCTTGTCCTGCTGCTTTCTCGTTACGCCTAGGTATATATGTCGACACGTAATGATCCACATCCCGACGTTGTAATATCAGTACGCCAACAGCTTGTCTCATACCAGATGATTGCTACACTACTAGAGGTATATATAGTCTACATGCCTTATCAATCCTACACCTCTCTAACCAAACCTATCAATGTACCCTACTTGTCTTAGAACGACCGTAGTGAGATTTGAGGCTTCGCCGGTTCCGCCGTGGTTGTCTTGCCACCCAGAGCTTGCCTGACGGACGTCTCTAACGTCTCCCGCGTCGGAGCTTCTAACCTGCTGGTGGCGTCCTTGAAGGCAGCCGGAGACGCTGCCGCAAGGGATAGAAGCTGGGTCACGCTTTGGGTATGAAGGGCGGATGGTGGCTGCCGCGAGGGGTTCAAGAACAATATCAACACGGGCATTATGACGCCAAGAGCACGAGGACCTAGAGGGAGTGAGAAGGCATTCAGAGATGATACCAATGGAGGACAACTTACGAATGTCTTCAGGTAAAGACATGAAGAGGGCAGAGAGCGCCTTGTTAATCTCGCCGACAGTCGCCAAGAGGTGTTCCGAAGAGGCAGCCTCATCACTCGATGCCGCTGCCTTCGCGATGCACTCGACAAGTCCGGGAAGCAGCAGTCTTGCACACTGCTTCAGGACAGGATTCCCCGACGCAGAAGCCATGATGAGAGTCTTGGCGCAATGGGCCGCTGTTAAGGAAAGCTGGTCGTCCATTAGTTGTGGCGCTGAAGCAACCGTGGTTCAGATGAGCGTACCTCCCCTCCCTCCAGGAGCTTCTGCGATATCAGGAAACAACAATGTTCAATGATGGGGCGTCCCACAGCCACTGTCGTCGGAAGGACAGTCAAGATGAGGACTGCAGCAAGTAAATTGCTCTTGATCTTCTTGTTGCACATGGGACCTTCTCTTCCGCTATTGGAATATCTCAGTAGGTGTGCCGAGCATATGTGGGATTGCCTGACCTCATGGCATCGATGTTCATCAAACATGCCGAGAGCAAGCCATGGACTATGCGACCGTATTTCTGGTCCGGATCGGGGAGATTCGCAGGTCGGTCAAGGAGTGCCTTCAGTGCTTGGAGCGTGGGTCCAACGAGGTCCAGCTCCGACACTTCATCCTTCAGCAAATCTGGTGACATCATGAGCTTGCTGCTAGTGGGCCACCGGCAAGTATCTCACCGCAATACAACGTGATGGCAATTGCTCTGAAGTCCTCGCTTTTGGAAGGTCCAAAGGAAGCTGCCACTGCGGAGAAAGCTTCGAATGCAGCGACGATCAGCCTGACCTTCTCGACAGGAGTTGATCCATCATCTACTTCACGTGAGGACATGTTATATGTTGTAAAGTGGGTGTACACTCACGAATTGCTCCGCTTTGGGGCCCCGAGATCACTCTTCGAAGGATGTACGCGCATATACGCAAGCAGTGCGCTAGCGGCGAAGACAATACATCCGCTGTGCCTGAAGCATGTCCGTTGCTGGGCAGTACATGTTTGTGAGCACATTGCTAGGAAAAATCTAGAGTGTATCACGAACGTCATATTGCCAGTCTTGATACTCTCCGCCAGGCTCGCGATAGCTTCGACCAAGTGAATCTGGACTCCGGAGGGCTCTGTCAAGGCCATCCGATAGAACAGATTCAACAGCTCCTCAAAAAGTGGAGGGTCGTTGAAGACTTTGCCACAGTACTTCCGTCGTACCAGACACTTCAGCGCTTGAAGTGAAATGATAGAAGTACGTTGCGCATCCGGATCCGCGTCGGGCGTCGAGGTCGCTAAGGCCTCATACACCAAACCGAAGACTACAAAGAAGAACACTGTAGGTTCATCGCGACTGTCGGCCGCCGTCGGTTGTGTGGGAGCAGACTCTTGACCGTCCATAGCGGCGAGGATGGTTGAGTCGTCCTTCTGCATGGCGATCGCAACGGCATGCAGGATGATGGGCCACGCCTTGACGTAGTACTGATACACCCTTAGTTACCTTGAACTGATCAGGGCCAGTGCACTCACCGGAAGTAGCACCTCACGCCCAAGACTTGAATAAGAGTCGAGGGCCCCGGCAGCAGTCTCATCCAAGGACTCGGCATCGACTCTGACGCTGGCATAGTCGCGCAGGGAAGAGACCCACAATGATGCAAGCGTAGCACGATGCGGCTTGACCACCTCTACCAGGTATGCCTGTTGCGTGCTTGCCACCTCTAGCTCCGCCCAAGCGGAGAGGGTCGCTATACGCAACATGACCGATGCATTAGGACTGAGTTCGGCGGCATCTCCAAGGGACAGCATCCCAGATCCTGTGATGCCAAGCTCAGTGTGATTGGTAAGGAGTTGTGAAGTACCAGGCTTACCCTTGGATTGCTCCAGCGCTGAAGTCAAGAGCTTCAAGATGCGGCCCATGCGGCCGATGTCTTTGACGACCCCGCACCCTACGAAGATGGCACATGTCCCAATAGCCGACGCCAAGATCTCAGGCGTAGAGTCCGAGGAGAAAGCGGGCGTTAGAGCAGCAGTGATGGGAGCCTGGTGCTGCTCTAGTAGTAGGTTCTCCTCGTAGTCCGGATCGGGGACTTTGGCAAAAATCTACAACGAATCAATCCTCGCGCCTTCACTGCAACGGCCAATGGCGTACCTCGATGACGTCTCTCAGCACTGTCAGACCTTCCAGTCGAATCTCTGTGACATGCGCTGCAGAAGCTGTGAACGCGATCTTGATCAAGTCCGGCACGCGGGAAACGAGTAGGCCAGAGACCGGAATCCCTTGGCTTCGAGCAAAAGCAATGTCCAGATGCTCTCTCCGGCCCGAGCGCCCAACCACGGCGCAGATATTGTGCAGACATTGCAATGCGAACAACTGGGTCCGCCAACGAGATGTCTGCCGAGAAGACGTGGAGGTGTTCCCGACGCTGAGGGATTGACCCTCGTCATCAAGCTCCCCGCGCTTGGCTGCTGCATCAGCGGCCTGTTGAGAGGCCGTGGTGCGCGACATGATTCGTTGACATAGATCGATCCAGGCGGACGGATTGTAGATGACAGTCTGTTGCAGCCAGCTGGCGATGACGTTGCGGACACCATCCACGGACGAGTCGTCATCCAGCATCGCGAAGAGCTCCTCGACGAGCCGGTCACCTCCGAGCTTCGACATACTCAATGCGTCGCGCTGGACGAGTTGGTAGAGCGCATTGATCGACGCGAGCTTGAGCGGTCTCCGGGGTGAAGCGAGGTAGCCCCTGAAACGGGTGACGAGTTCGGGGACGTGGACATGGTCGGGCGCGAACATGAGGAAGTGCTGGATGCACTTAATGGCCTCGACGCAGATCCCGTCATCCTCTTCGTCAATGAACTGGTGAACAAGGTCAAGGACGAGCGTTCGCGTGCGTGTGGACTCCTGGATGTCTGGACCGAGAACGGTGATAACGGCATCGATATTCTGGCATACGACCTGGTAGACAGGCAGGTCCCCGCTGATATTGACGTGGTTCAGCGAGCCGCCGTCGGGCTCGTGGGACTCCATCATGTAGACCTTGAAGAGTAGTCCAAGGGTGCTCGACACGAACGGCGCGTACGCGAGACTGGCAGCATCGATCACCCGGGCCAGTGCACTTAGCGCCCAGAAGTGAACGACAGGATGGGGGTCATTGATCAGCGACATGAGGACGTGAACTGTGGTCTTGAGAAGTGGACCCGCAGCAAGGCCCCCTACATGCGAATGGATAGCACCGAACGCAAGTGCACAACCAGCGCGCCCATGAGGGTCTCGGTTATTAACGACCTGGTCTACAAGGGTCTTCACCTGGCTGGTGAGGAAGTTCGTGCCCGCAACGCTAGCTAGTCGGCCGATGGCTTCGCTGCTTGCTTTGCGAAGAGCGGCATCCCCGTCTACTAGGACGTCCTACTCACCTTTGTTAGCTCATGAGTCGTTCACACGGGGATGCTTCATACCTTCAAGAACGTCGCGAGGGGCGTCGCAACCTGCGAGTTACCCAAGACTTGGCGAGCGCTTGCAGATGTTCCCTGCCGGAGGGCGAAGACGACCGCATAAGTCGTATTGACAAGGGCTGCGGCTTTGCGCCCAGTGTTCTTCTCCAGCTTAGGAGAGCCTATCGAGTTCAGTAGTTGAGTGACGATACGTGTCGTTTGCGTAACATCCTGCAGGGGCAGCAGCTCAGCGAAGAGCAGGATGGATGCGTCAACTGCGGCAGTAGTAGCCGGGGGCGGCTCTGGTGCACGACAACTACTGTCGTCGATGATGGTTTGGCAGAGGTATAGCGGGTCATGTTCCAGTGCCGTGATGATCGGTTTTTGACACTGCGACTATGGTCAGAGCCTGTAACGGCACGTACGATGGCGACTTACCATCTCGTCAATTGAGGTCTCGATGCTATCCCTGTTCATCCAGTCCTGGTTATCCTCTGTTTGCAGATTGGTCAAGCCATAGGCATAGCCGTCGACGCTCTGCCAGATGGACGTGAAAGTCCCAGTAGACGAAGCGATAGCCGCCTGGACAGAGGAGCCGGCGTAGCCATCCGGACTCGCGAAGAGGGTAATCACAGACTGTAGGAGCGAGCTCTGGACAGACTCGGTAACACCAGAGAATCCGACCAAAGAGAAACACTGGAAGATGCGAGACCGGAGCAGTGCTTCGCGGCCGTCAATGCCGAGACCCTTGGACTCCGCCTGCAGTTCTTCTGGGTTGAGTGTAGGACGATTGGTGATATAGGTATTCGCGAACGCCAGACCATTGCCGAGCATGGATGAGATGCGCCTGGTCACGTCCGCCGTCACAAGCGCCGGAGAGTTGTGCTTCAGGAAGCAATGGATCGCCCCAACAGTGCTCTCACGCACGTGCAAGAGGAACTCCCACTCTGCTACGCTCCGTCCGGCCGCGCCGTCTTTCGTTGTAGGCTTCGGGAGCGCATTGCGCCAAAGGACGAGGAGCTGCGGGAGGTGAGGGCGAACGAAGTTGGGTCCGAGGGTCATCAAAGACGCGATGCACGTCCACGCTATCTCGATCTCGATACGCGCGACCTTTACATCGTGCTCGCCTGCGCGTTTGAGGATTTGGACGGCCATGTCAAATACCTTTGCGCTAATGTCATATGAGACGTAAAGGGGGCGATCGGGGATGACTGCGATGAGTGCCGCAAGACCGTAGGCATGCCCGAGAGCACGGAGGTGTATGTCGGAGGGGGCGGCGGGGGTGGTGAGGGATGAGACGTCGCGCTGCAGCTTCTCGACGACGCTGAGGAGCACCTTTGGTAAGCGTAGCGGGGTTGAGTAGCAGAAACAGCGTAATGCCCAGGCAGTGTTGATCCGGACGCTATGGCTTGGGTGCGAAAGTAAGTTGAGCAGGGGGTCTGAGAGCGCATCCTGTGCTGTGTAAGCATCCTATAGGATGATAAGAGAAGATCGACTTGCATACCTGAACAGGGCTCGGAGCGTTGCCCAACTGCTGCAGCAGTCCGCTCACTTCTCGCAGCGCAATGACTAGACACAGAGGGCTTGGGGCAGACTGGCCAGGCATCAGTGCGGGCCATCTCTTCAGATACGTGTTGGAGAGCTCCTGAATGGCGGCAATCTGAGCCTGCTCTCCTAACATGCGTACGCCGACCAGGTCACGAAGGACGAGCTCGATCAGCGAGCGGACGAACAAGACTTCGTAGCGGCTCCCAGAACTGCGGGGGTTCGTGACGATCTCAGTCATGAAGTGGTTGACAATGAGAGCGTAGTTGCTCTCCACGAAGCTCGATCCTAGCTTCCAGAGCAACGCAGAGTAGATGTCGAAGATGCCCACTCTCGTTCGACGCGTTGCTTGTGGTTTGTTGAAATGTGCCGACAGCTGCTGGAGCATTTCGCTGGGCGTCATGATTGGCTTCGCCTCTTCCGAAGTGACGTGCGGGGTGCTTGTCGGGTCTTCATCCTCGTCGCCGTTCTGCGGCTTCTTCCCCTTCTTCGCGGTGTCAGCTACGGGGACGACTCGCTCGATTTGTGTCGACGCTAGCATGTGGGCTGCGAGCTTGGCGAGAGACTTCCGAGTCAGCTGGTCCGCACTTTCCAAGCTCCTCACGCATAGGTTGAGGATGCTCTCGACGTCTGCGACCGATCGCGTGCCGTCGCCAGAGGGGAACATGAGAATCAGCACCTATGAAACGTGAGCACGAGTGATAATCTGAACGAATCTCGGGCGAACCTCGCAGGCAGCACGCTGAACGGATAGCGCCTTGTCTCCTAGAGCGTTCTTGCTATGCTTAATGATGTCCTTCGCCACGGAATCCGTAACCGCCCGCTTGGCGGTACTTAGGGCCTTCGCAAGAGCATATAGAGCATAGGTTCGCAGGATGATGGGCTAGAAAACGAGGTCGATTTATGCAAAGCAGCCTGAGGGGGGTACCATTGGCTTACGCTGGATGAGCGGTATAGCTTGATGGTGACCACCGCGACCTCGGCCATCTGGGACATGACCTACAATTGTTCAGTCCCAAACTCAGAAGTTTATGAGATGTCATACCTGGGACCCATAGGTGCCCATAAGCTCCCCGATACAGTACACGGCAGCGCTGTACTGGCGTCAGCGTCGGGTTCAGCCCCAAGAAACGATACAGCATACATTCTGCTTGATTCCTTTGCCGGAGGCTTTGTCTCAGTGAGTATCTTCAGGAACGCTTGGATGGTGTCGAAGAGGGACTTGGTCTCTCCGCGCAAGTAGAATGCCTGCAGGCAACTCGCGACTAGCCTGCGGATGGGGCGACCGGGTGGAGGGTATGGCTCGGAGGCCGTGACAATCTTCACCATAATTGCTTCAAGCTCTGCCTGACATGCTTTGAGTTGCTCCTTGGAGGTATACATCCGTTAGAACGAGTATAGACATCGTTAGGTACTGGGACGTACCACGTTTGCCCGCTTCGCCTGTTTCTCTGTCGATGATAGCCATTGGAAGAGGTAAATTTCCCCATTCTCTCCAGAGAGCTTGGACTAACCCAGATTCGAGTGAACTGGCTGCCCACCGTCGTTGGCAGAACAAGACGCACCTCGTCCAGTAGTTCTATGGCTGTGTCCCCTGCCGCCATGGTTTCCGGGCGTCGGGATGTGAGACCGACAGACACAGCTATGCCCTGTTCGTGAAGAGAGTCGGATGAATGGGAGCCTTATTCCAGAGATACGTTCTGAATATTGTAGAGTCAGTCCGGCTCGCCGGTCCAATGGCCAGTCCAAGAGCGGGTTCGAGGGTCGATGACCGCGTCAACGGCGCGTAGCACTTGATCGGGATACGTAGCCACGTGGTGGAGGTATCATGCTGAAGTAGTTAGGCGCCCCGCCGCACTCCCCCGGCGCTACCGCAACATGCACCAGTCCAACACCACCACCACTGAGCGTAAGTTCATACACAAGCCGGAGGCTAGCTGTTTCCACTAACGAATGGCTTTCAGGCTGCTGTGAGCTTGACTGTATGCCAGGCTACTTGAAGCAGTGACGCACCCAAGGAACCCAGCCCAGCCGCGTTGTTCGATCACTCAGCCACAATTCCCAGTGCTTGCGAGTGGCAGCCTGAGCCCTAACGAAGCCATCGCACCAGAATGCCACCACCCATAGATTCAACAGTACTGCAGTACACCTCATGCGGGAGTATATGCGCTAAGTCTCTAGGAACTCAACAGGCCGAGCCTTCGCCTCCCAAGAAGCGCAAGCTCATGCACACACCGGACGGCTTCGAGAGCTCAAGGCGCGCTGCCGCGAAAGCTCCGGCTCGCAAGTTTGCATCTGCGTTTGAAAACACCAAGAGGTCGAAGTTAAGCTCGAAACCGATGCTTGCTCGGAAACTGTCACCGCTGCCACCACCTCCAGTCGCCGGTCCGTCGAACAGGCCTATATCACCACCCGCCGTCCGACTCCCGCCCAAGCAGCACTCGAGGATACCTGTGCCTCGGCAGCCTGTCTCAGAACCTAGCTTGAGACCCGCACAGAGGAGGAATGCGTCCATATTGGCGGCACATAGAGTCTCTGCGCCTGTTCAGCCCAAAGTGCCGGCCGAACCCTTCTCCAAAGGCACTCTGCAACAATTCCAACCTGTCTTACCGCCTCCTGCACCATCTAAGGACCCACCACGAAACCTGCGCCCGCTGCAGCCCCCACCTGTCCCTGCCGTGGGCCCTGCCATGCCAGATGCGAGCAAGCTGAAGACGATCTCGACGACGCGTGTCGCCGTAGCAATGGACCCGCGGACGGAGAGCGGCACTGACGAGCTCCTCGGCATCTACCTGGAGCAAAACGCCGCGAGCTACGTCCCCCCAGCCGAGCGCGAGCTGCAGCGAGGCCTCGGACAGAGCCCCGAGAAGGCGTCGAAGGCGAAGAGCGCGAAGTTTATCAGGCGAGTGTGTCTGGTTTCGGCGCTGAAGCGGTGCGTGGCTGATGAGTGAGGGTTCATAGGGGCGGCTTGGCGGAGCGTGCTCAGCGCATCTTTGCGAAGCATAGCACGACGTTGACGCTGTGGTACAAGGACATGGAGCTCCAGGCCCAGCGGCCGCAGGCGCATTCTAGGGTCACGCCGGATCTGTGTCTGCGAGTTGCAGAGGTCTTGCACGTTTCTTCCGTCGCTAGTCTCCAGCGCTCCCAGAGCGTGCCCCGGTTGTGCGTCGCCCGGTGTACGAAGGCGGCCTCAGGGAGTGCGCGAGAGGAGGACGTGGCTGTTGTACTGGACTTCGGCAATCCCGGCTCGGCGGCCGCGAGGGCGCATACGCTAGACGATCTCAAGGAAGGGAAAGGGCTGCAGGTGTGGCGTCCTTGGAACACAACGAAGATAGCTGAAGAGTTGCCCGGCGAATCGGCGGATACTCGAGAAGCCGTCTTCCGACTACCTCCCAATTGTAGCATTTTGTTCTGCTCACGCTTCCGCATTGTAATTTAGCGCAATGCTTGACGCAGGATACCCTGCCAGTGGTCTTCCCGGATATGCTGCAAGGCTTACTACGTGGCTTGTGTGCGCAAGTTGAGGTCCGTCGCCATACCATGACGCATGCTTCATTGGCTTGACTGTCTTATAGCCTCACTCACACTGTCGCAGTCTGCTGAAAGGTCGAGGGTCACTGCACGCCATGCTGAGACGCTTCGAAAGGCTGGCTCCAGCTCGGCAGTCCCCTGTCCCTGACAGCTGCCGCATTTCTTCTGCTGTTGATCCCCCTTATTATGTATGTTCGTGGACTTCTTTTGGACCTGAAAGTCGTCTTCGAAGTGCCGCGTTCGTCGCACAGGCGGGATCGGATCCGGTATCAGATACAAGGTGGGTACTTCGGAGACCCGCCAGACAGGAGTCAACTAGTCACCCCGCTGGACTGGTGTAAGTTGAAGGGTCTTGCAAGTCGAAGCCGGAGCATTACAGCGCAGCCCATCAGGTCGCGTTCATGACACCGTTCACGGGGTCATGTTGCAAATCCCAAGCTTGAGTCTGACTGGCAGGGTAAGCTCGATAGGTGGGCACGGTTTCCCGAACCGCACAAGAATCCATGCTAATGCTGAGAGCGGTTACAGGGTGGTGGGATAGTTCAGGAGAGTATCCCAATGCCAAAGATGTCAACGGTCGACGTCTCATGATCAACTTAGATTGACCTATCCCTGGACGTGGCACGACGATTCAAACTCGATTCTAACCGTCCGACTCACATGCAAGTAGGCTACTCACACTCGTCGAAGCGGCTTCATTGTCCGTGTCCCGGGCCAGGGCCGTGTGCATCGGCGTGACTCCTTGAGAGGCACCCAAATCGACGGGTCCGAGATGGACACTGTGTGAGAGCCCGTGTTTCGTACCCCCCACCGGGGATCCCGCCCGCATTTGACTCTGCTTCTCACAGGACCCAGGACGAGGCCAGTGCCGGATACATTCTCTCATGACGTACTTTGCTAGGCCTTCGAGGGGCGGCCGCACGCGAACTGTAATGCAGAACGAAGGACGCGGAATGCACGCGCCTGCGTGAGTACCGCGAGCTCCTAATCAGCGCAGGCCACCGTGATGGGTCCGGGGCTCGAGTGCGCCCTATGGGCGTGAGCATGATCAAGAGACGTGCACATGGAGGCGCTTCTTCGAGTCTGTGCATGATGTGGGGCGAAAATCAACGCCGGATCATGTTACAGCTCTCATGCATCTCAGCAGTGTGGTGAGCGTACCCAAGCCCTGGGGCTGGGCAGGCGGCGGGTCCTGTGGAGGGTCTGTGAGGAGGGGAACTCTCCGAGCCTATTTCCAGGCTATCTTTGGCGGGTGCGGACCGTGTTCGTATTCCTGCACGGGCACTGCGGTAGCCTGTCAGTAACGTCTTAGAGATACCCTGGGTATGCTGTCTTTGACAGATGAAGTCGTAGTGCAGATGCAATGGAACTCAAAGAGGAGTGATTGTGGTAGTGGTCGGTAAAGGAGATGGTGTGCGGTACAGTAGCGCTGGGAGGAGCCGAGTGGCAGCCGAGAGTGTTCTGAGAGACGGACGGCGTTCGTTCCATAACAGGCTCAACAACACCAGAGCCCAAGCCGCTTCTCTGCCCCTCCCCCTCCCTCGACCGTCCTCGACCGCCAGCCCGTCCGTCCTCGACGACCGCGCCGTTGTCCACGCCACCTGCTCGTCGTCGCACTCGACGTCGTATCGCCTTCGCACAGTCTGCTGGTCGGATCCCCCGCTGCGTCTTCGCAGTCTCCCCTCTCACCTATGGCAACTGCCTTCGCCCCGCCCCCCTCCAGCTCCGGCCAACCGTCCCCGCGCCAGCAGTTCCTCGACCCCAACTCTCCGCCCCAGCAGCATCGTCGTCTCATCTCGCGGCAGCGCTTCGTCACAGACTTCTCGCAATGTCTCTTCGAGTTCGTCGTCCAGCTTCTCCCCACCCCGGAGGAGATGGCCGTCAAGGAGGACGTCCGCAAGCTCCTCGAACGCCTCATCCGCACCATCGAGCCCGATAGCAGACTCCTCTCCTTCGGCAGCTCCGCGAACGGCTTCAGCCTCAAGAACTCCGGTGCGTCGTTTCTTCTGTGGCCGATCCCCGGGTGAGCTGCTGATCGCTGCATGTCACCAAGACATGGACTTGTGCTGTCTCATCGACTCTGGGGAGCGTCTCAACGCGTCCGATCTCGTCACCATGGTCGGTGATCTATTGGAACGAGGTACGTAGCGTGCTCGAGGGTGTGGGATCGGCGAACCCATCGGCGACTATACAGAAACCAAGTTCCATGTCAAGCCGCTCCCCCACGCTCGAATACCGATCGTGAAGCTCACCCTCGACCCCTCACCGGCGTTGCCGTTTGGTATCGCCTGTGACATCGGGTTCGAGAACAGGCTTGCGCTCGAGAACACACGACTATTGATGTGCTACGCCTCCATCGACCCCGCTCGAGTGCGGACGATGGTACTATTCCGTAAGTCGATCACGCCGGTTCAGCGCCGCATGTCATTGAGCCTATGCCCTTCAGTCAAAGTATGGAGCAAACGGCGGTAAGCGCATAAGCTTATCCGATGCGAGCGCACCGTGGCTCATCCTCCTTCAGCAAAATTAACTCGCCGTACAAGGGCACCCTGTCATCATACGGCTACGTTCTCCTTGTAATCTACTTCCTTGTGCATGTCAAGAATCCGCCAGTACTCCCTAACTTACAGCAAATGCCGCCTCTGCGGCCTATCTCCGAGGTACGTGCCCGACCACGTGCGCATGCGGCGTGATATTGACTATCTGTACTGCAGGAGGAGTCGCATCTAAATGGATATAATATATGGTGCGCAGCTTACAGATCCGACGTTCACTGATAAGATACTGACTGTATACAGGTTCTTCGATGACATAGAGCTTCTGCGGCAGCGGTGGAAGTCTTCGAATACCGAAACGGTCGCCGAGCTGTCCGTACATTTCCTTGCATCCACTCAAATACTTGCTAATAAATATCCACAGGCTGATGGACTTCTTCAAGTTCTACTCTCGCGACTTTGCATACAACACTGGGGTGGCCTCGATCAGAGCGGGCCTCCTCAAGAAAGGGGACAAAGGCTGGTTGAGTGAGGTGAGCTGTGACGCCCCGCATGATCTGCGACAACCACTCATCCGAGATAATCTCCAGGACTACGGAACGGGACGTGAACGGAATCGGCTATGCATCGAAGTAAGCTGACCATCTGTTACGAGTTCAGTGGAGCTGTTCTGACATCTCGCAGGATCCTTTCGAGACCGACTTCAATGTGGCGCGTTGCGTGACGAAGGACGGTCTGTACACGGTGAGTGGCTGCGCTTCTCACATCAAGCATGTGCTGACGTTGCCGTGCAGATCCGCGGGGAGTTTATGCGAGCCTCGCGGATCCTCCAAGCCCGGCCTGACCGCGCTATTCTTGCCCTGGCAGAACTCTGCGAAGAGCGCAAAGACGAGACCCTCGGTCCTCCGCCTAACCGGCAGCGTTCGTCTGCCGGTCCCCCTCGCCTCAACTCCATACCTCCGCAAACGCCCTACACTGTTGGCAGCAGCCCGATGCGGCCGAATGGCTTCCCTGTCCCAGCCCCCGAGGAGCTGGCGTCTCCGAGATCGCCTGCGCAGGGTCAGTCCTCACCGGTCTCCCCATCCCCGCTGTCTCCGCGCGATTCTCCCGGTCGCAGCATCAGCATTAGCAGCATACCCCTCCGTCTGCCGGTCGACAAACTTGACCATATGGCGCCCATACGTGGGAAGTGGACGAGCCCTCCGCCGCCTGAGGCACCTGAGGAGGACCGTTCGGCCTTCGAGGACCGTCTCGGTCAGAGCCTCGCGCTCGCGACGGCGTCTAGCGGCGGTCGACTGCGAGAGAAGGAGTATGCGTCATCGAACAACAGCGAGACGCACACGGATGACGATCGCCAGTCGATTGCGGAGAGCGACGACGTGCGGTCGGTGAAGTCGTACATCGAGGAGGGTGCTGTCTACCGCAGTCGCGAGTTGCGTGAGCGGCAGTTGGCTGCTTTGCAGCAGCAGCGCTCGATCCAGGGACAGTTTGGGATCGATCCATCTGGTTCTGGCTTGGTCTCGAACGTCGCTCTGCCCGTCAACTCCCGCATGGAGGGCGGTATCGACGTGAAGATGATTTCCAGGTTGCGCGGTCGTCCGGCGTCACGGATGGCTCAGCAGGCGAGCACAACTCCGGGTAACACAAGCGGGCGTGCTACTCCTGGAGATCGCACTGAGGGCTTCACGCCCCCGCCACGGATGGACACGCATACCCCGCGGCGCTCGATGTCCTTCCCGGTGCGAAATGTCAACCGGTTCTCCCTCCCCAATACCCCTGTCGTCACGCCGAACCACCTGGCGGCAGCGGCGTACCAGGCGCATGTGTCCCCACCTGTGCACTACAGTGCGCCGCGATACGCTTTGCAAGCTGTGGAGCATGCGCAGGCCAGCGGGAATGTGTACTATGAGGCGATCCCGCCGCGCGAGCGCGAGAGGATGTATTACCGCGCGATGGCGGTGCGGGCTAGTCCGCAGATGCAGCATGCGGCGCCGCAATCGCAGTATGACCGTGTACGCTCGTACGGCAGCGGGGATCGCGGGTCGAGTAGGAGTAGGAGTCGGAGTCGGAGCAGAAGCAGGAGTCGAAGTAGGAGTCGAAGTAGGAGTCGCTCGCCGTCTGCGTCGCCGAGTGACATTCCGATCACGATCCGCCGTGCGTCTGTGATCGACGGTGCGAGAGCCCAGGACGAGCCTGTCGCAGGCCCCTCACGACTAACCGTCGAGTCGCCTACGCCGTTGGCACCCATGCAGGCACCCTCCGGGCACACGTCTTCGCATCGCCATTCACATTCGAACGCGACAGTCACCGCGCCGACGCCTCCCGCGACCGTGCACCACTTCCCAGCTCCCATTTCCGGCACCACGCTGGGCCCTCGACATTCTCAGTCGCACTCGCATTCGCGCTCGCGCTCGCCGCCGTTCCTGTCCACGCAGCGCAACCCGCCGCATTCGTATTCCTACGCGCAGCAGGCGTACCCGAGCCCGCGGCCGAGTCCGGTCAACCTCCCGCCGCGCCTGCGTGCGGACCGGGAACGTAGCCTCGCGGGACCGGACCCTCGCGTGTTGGCGCAAAACGCCTCCTTGCACGCTCATCTGCACTCGCAGCACCAGCAGCAGCAGAGGCAGGAAGCTGCTGATGCGGCGCAGTTGCGTTCGTCGTCACCGTTCGCGTCGCATTCGTCTGGGTCGGGGAGCGCGTCGCCGCCGATGTCGTGCGCGAGCTCACAGTACGCGCCATCTTCGTCTCCGTTGTCGACATCGCCGCCGTCTCCCGCGCAGAGCGTGGCGAAGGGTGCTCCGGCGGATGCTGCAGCCGTGAGTCCGCTGAGGGCGCCGGCGCCGTTGTTGGATGCGCCGGTACCGCCGCTGGATGCGCTGGAGAAGGGCGATGAGGTGGCGACGCCCCTTCCTGTGGTGCCTATCTCGGAGGGGAGAGTCTCGAAGCGAGAGGAGGTCGCGCCCAAGGAGGCTGTGGTTGCTTCCGAGGAGCATGAGCAGTCTGGAAAGCCGCCGAGCCCGGTATGCTCCCCGGTGTCTCCCTTGGCAGGGGATCAGAGCCCTCAGACGGAGCGCGGTGAGGGAACGAAGACCGCGTATGAGACCACCATGCCGGTCACAGCCTTTGAAACATCCGAGCAGGCGGGCTCTCTGCAAGATGCTCCTGCTGAGCGATAGTATACCCAATCTTTTTCCTTCATCTGCCACCACGAGCGAAACGAGCGGCTTGCATAGGTCCCGCTATTCTTCCTTAACGGTTCGACTACGTCACCCGAACTGACGTTCATCGGTTCGTGGACGTCAAGACCGCCAATACCCCGCTGCCTCACGAGTGCAACGAAGCGCTGCTGGCTCGTTCCTGTGCCTCTCATCTGTCTCAAGAAGTCAAGGCCCACATTTCGCCTTCGTAAATGGACGCTGTGTCGGGGCGTCGTCCTCCTCATGTGTTTCCTCAATCGTATCAGAACTGCAACACTCACTGCATAGTCAAGAAACCCAACATATCGCATCGTCAACCATCCCGTATCCCAGCATCGATATTGCTTTCCGGTCCTGCAGCCGCTCGCAATCGTACATACCACGATCAGCACGATCACGCCGCTATGCTACTGCTCTCTAATCCTCCCATCGCGCCCACCGCATCCCATCGTCCCATTACCTCGCCTGCAGGCGTTTTGCTCTGCGTAGATGAGCGCTGTGATGGAGCGTCGATAAGTGCACGCGCCCCTTCCCCCCCCTCCGCAGGACTTGGTATGCCTCCGTATGCTTGCCTCCTCGTCCGGCCCGATCCGTCTCTGATACGTACGAACGGACTCGGACTGCGTGTTCTGCGCGTGTCCCTGGCCCTATCGTATCTATGTATCTGTACTTCGTCCTTCGTCTTCGTCTTCGGTTACGGCTTCGTTTTTCCTGTCGCGCGCAGTGCGTCCGCAGGGGTCCACTCGCGTTCGCGTTCCGTCGATGCCGAGAGTGCTGAGTCTTGCATACCATGTATGAGTGTAGTATACGTATTGTGTATGCATCTTGTGATATGCCTGCGTCTTTGCGAGGGTGTCGAGAGCTGCGTGGAAGGAGCGGTCGAGCACTCGTGCGAATGCGGGCACGTGAGGCGGTGCCTCGCGACGCGACGGGTGACGGGTGCAGATAGATGAGTCGCGAACGGTCACGCGGAGTGTCACGGAGGCGCCCGTGCTCGGGCTCGCTTGGCCTTGTTGGTCTACGATACGTTGCTTGCATCTGGCAGATGGGCGTAGCAGGTCTCTGGGACGTGCGTAGCCCGTGCTCTCCGCGTCCTCTGCGTCACTCAAGTATAGCGCCTCCACTAGATCCTACGGCCAGCGGGAAAGCCACGCTCCCTCACGCATCTGTCGGTGAAAGATGGCTTCGAGGCAAACCCGGACGGGAAGCGCGGCCTTCGCGTCGGTGTCGATGCCAGCATCTGGTTCTTCCACGCGACCTACGGCCGAGAGGGCGAGAACCCGGAGCTCAGGACGATGTTCTTCCGCTGCACACGCCTCATGAGCATGCCCTTCCTCCCGCTGTTCGTGTTCGACGGTCCGAAGCGCCCCGACATGAAGCGGGGCAAGCGGATTACCGGAAAGAACCACTGGATGGTCCAGGGCATGCAGGAAATCATCACTGCCTTCGGCTTCGAGTGGAGGATGGTGAGTGGCCCACGCATCTCTTCTCCCAGGGCGTGCCCAGACACCTCACCTGTCCTCGCGTCCCAAGGCTCCTGGAGAAGCCGAGGCAGAGCTCGCGTACCTCAACCGCATCGGCGTCGTTGACGCCGTGCTCTCAGACGACGTCGACACCTTCCTCTTTGGTGCCAACACTGTCATTCGCAAGTACGTATCCGCGCCGTTCCTGGCGTACCGCTGCTCATCCTCCCGATACAGCCCGAGCGCCACCCTGTCCGGGAACCGTGGCCATTCGCTCAAGAACGCCGCCGGCAAGGACGACGGGAACCACGCCATGATCTACCGCTCCTCCGACATCCTCAACCACGAGCACATACAGCTCACGCAAGGCGGCCTCATCCTCATCGGTATCCTGCGCGGCGGCGACTACTGCCAGGAAGGTCTCGACGGCTGCGGCGTCACCACCGCGCACGGGCTCGCCAAGTGCGGGTTCGGAGACTCCCTCCTCCAGGCCGCTCGCACCATGTCGCGCGCAGAGCTCGAGGACTTCCTCGTGGGCTGGCGCCAGGAGATCCGGGACGAACTGCGCACGAACTCCCGCGGGCACCTCCCGCGCAAGAGCCCGAAGCTCGCCAAGTCGGTCCCAGAGGACTTTCCGCGGATCGATGTCGTGCTCGCCTACACCACCCCGGTCACCTCCGAGGCCAAGGGCCCCGGACACAAGAACGCGGTCGTCGACTGGGACAAGGAGCCGGACCTGGGCAAGATCGCGGCGCTGTGCGAGATGTATTTCGAGTGGGGCATCAAGGAGATCATCATCAAGCGCTTCAGGACCGTCCTCTGGCCCTCTGCCGTGCTCCGCATCTTGCGGCGCGCTGCTATCCTGAGGGACCGAAAGGCCGCGCTGCTCGCGTCGAGGTCGAGAGCTGGGAGCACAGCAGTCCCACCCGTCACCCCACGGAAGAACGGCAAGGAGCGCCGCGCCCCACCGGGCACGCCCTCGAGCATGATCGCGAAGCACTTCTCGACGCTGAGGCTGGACAGCCCGCACGCGTGGCGCGCCACGACCACAACAGTGGACGAGGACGACGAAGAGGACGCCGAGCGGCTCATCGTGAAGATCCATTCCTCCCGACGACACCCCTCTACGGACAACATCCTCGAGTACCGGCTCGAGATCGCGCCTGCGCAGCTCGTGCGTTTGTGCGAGGCCGGCATCAGGGGCCTGCGCACCGCTCTTCCCCCGGACCTGTCCGACGACGAGGACGAGGGCGACGAAGAGGACGAGGACGACGAGGGCGGAGCAGGGAAGAAGGCGAAGAAGAAGGTGAAGAAACCGCCACCGCCGCCGGACAGCCACCTCAGAATATGGCTGCCTGCGTGCATGGTGGAGATGGTCGAGCCGGAGCTGGTGGAGGAGTTCGAGGCGAAGGAGAGGGAGAAGGCGGAGAAGAAGGCGGCGAAGGGGAAGGGGAGGAAGGGCGCTGCCACCGGGACTGCGTCATCGTCCAAGGCTGGTGCGGGCGGAGCGGCGGCGAAGAAGGGAAAGAAGGTGGTTGCGGCTGTGGAGGAGGGGGAAGAGGAGACGTCGGGTGCTGAGAGCAGTCGGCCACCACCAAGGCCGAGATCTCAGCCGGCTGCAGCGAAGAAAGCGACGAAGTCTTCAAGCACGGTTACTCGAGGCGACGACGCGCGGAAGGCCGGCCCTTCCAAGACAATGGACGACTTCTTCGCTGCCAAGAAGACCACAACGGCGGCGCCCATGAAGAAGGCCGCTCCCGTGAACAACAGCACCGCTGCCAGAGTGGCCGACTTGTTCAAAGACGCGCCATCGCGCTCGCCTAGCAGAGCTCCTACGTTGATTCTCTCGGACACATCCTCGGACGAACACCCTATACCCAGGCCTCCACAGCTGTCCCGCAATTCGTCCCAGGCAACAGAGAGATCGGCGAGCACGTCGGCTACTCCGCGCAGGGGCTCGAGTCGAATTCTCGACTTCCTCGACGGTGACAAGAATGCGGCGGTCGCAGGCCCGTCTCAACCCGGCACATCCGCCTCGGTCTCTGCGGTCCCGCCCGCTTCTTCGCCCTCGAAGCAGCGCGCAATCCGCCCATTCCCGATGGAACTCGACTTCTTCGCGAAGGACCCGCCGCAGCGGCACTCGCTGGTGGACGAGGACCTCTTCACCACGGGCGGCGCCTCGTCGAGCTCGTCCCTGGCGCGGACGCGCACCCGCTCCTCTCCCTCGTCTGATTCCGACTCGCGCACGTCTGCGCTGCAAAAGTCCCCGAGACGGTCACTGAAGCAGTCCTCTCCGAGGAGCGCGCGGTCGGAGGAGAAGGCTGCTGACGCACCGAGGAGGGAGGAAGAAGAGGAGTCCGACTCCGAGGTCGACTTTGGCGGTGAAAGGGCGCCGTCGCCTTCCCCGCTGAAGGGCCGCATGCCGACTACCCTGAGTGGATGGAGGACTGCACCGGCCAACGTTCGACGGGAGGAAGAGGAGGAAGAGTCCGACCGTGCACCCTCCCCTTTGCCCGCTCGCAGGCGGGTCCTGCCTCCGAGCAAAGCCGTTCCACCACCCAATTGCGCGCGCAGGCCGGCGCCGTTGCCGGCGAATCTGAGCATCATATCGATCTCGAGCGACTCGGAAGGCGAGCCTGCAGCAGCACCTCAGAAGGTGGCCCCGCTCCAGCTAGCTAAAGCGAGGCTTACCAAGACCGCATCGACATCTGGTTCGTCTCAAGCCGCTGCAAGAGGTGCATCGCTACCTACCATGAGCTCCAACCAGAGAGAACCCCCACGATCACGAACGTACGACCCGGACGATATTATCGATCTGACATGATTATTCAGACGTGTGTCTTACTTGGCTTGCAATACAGTGTTGTTGTGTCACTACTTATCCAATTCGGAGCGGAGAGTGCAGAGAGTAGATGCGGGTGAGAACATGTGAGATGGCGGGTGAGATGGTATGTATGATGTGCTGAATGCTACAAAATGCGTGGGAGTGCAAACCAAAGGGAGCAGAAGAGCGAGATGAACAGAGATGTAGTGTAAGCAAAGACCATGTGGATGCGTCCATCCTGCGTCCGTGCCGCCGTCGTCGTGCGTCGTGCTGTCGTATAGAAGAAAGTCATGCCTAGTAAGCCACAGAGAAGTCCCGGAGGCGCTGCTGCCCTGTCAAGCTGTCATCCGGCTCGGGCTCGGGCTCCTCGTCCGTCGCCAGGATCTGGTCGCGGAACCGCCGGATCGCCTCTAAACGTGAGCGCCAGTTTGTGATCACCTCGTCGCGCCTCTTGTCGCCGCCAGTGTTCTGCCAAACGGTGACAAACCAGTCCGAAAGGAGACTGAGCTGTCGAACAAGCTGAGGGAGGTTGACGGCCGAGATGAGCTTGAAGTCGCCGATCGGCGTGAACTCGACCATGCCGTCGGCGCGCTGCACGGTGACCTTGAAGTACTCATGCTCGTGGAGGTTGTTGGAGAACGCTGCGATCGCTCCGCGTGAATGCGGCTCGATCACGATGTTGACGAACTGGAACTGCGTAGAGAGCGTGTCGAACTTGTATGGCATCCCAGAGTCGTTCCAGACGATTCGGACATAGTCGTTCCCGATGTGCGCCTTCTTGCTCGTGCAATTGGGATCTTCGCCGTTGGGCATGAGCGTAGCGGTGTGGAAGAGGATCTGCCCTATATCGTCCCACCAGGCGTAAGCGTACTCGCCGTCTACGTCCGGATCCAGGCCGCCGTCGTAGACGTCGACCTGTCCACGCAGATTGATCAGCCTCCCGAGCCCCTCGAGGAAGCGCGTGTATGCTGGTGAGCCATGGGTGTTGCGCAAGATCTCCGCCTCTTGTTGTTGACCCGGTGCAACGTACATCACGCCGACCTTATGCGTATCGATGACGGGCATCCGGTCGAAGGTCCGGATGAAGCTGGCAAGTCGTGACTTGTCCTTGACAAGGCGGCCTCGCCCAGCTGGTCGCTTGTCAGGGTATGCAGACAGTTGCAGGGCGAAGTAGCTCGGATCCATCAGGACCTCTTTTCGTCTCTGTGACGGAGCGCTCCCGCTCCAGACGTAGCCAGTGATGGGATCTGGTCGGGGAACACTCGATAAGGACTGTGCATTATCACTGAGCGCCTCCTTGACGTCGCCCTGAAAAGAAACCACGGTATCAAACGAGATTCAGGAGCAACTCGAACAGAACTCACCAGACTCGGGTTGCCAATGAACCGGTCTGTCGCGTCTTCTCCAGTAGTCAACTCCTCGCCGTTGTCCTCTCGGTCCATCATGAGAGTTGCGGAGATGGACACAAGGTCAGGGTCGACGTCACCAAGAGGGATCATCGGTACGTTCTCTGCTCGGACAAGGAACTTGGTCGTTCCGGAGGCTCGGCGCGACAGCACCTCTATCCAACCCCGCCTTGCAAGTGCGCGAATGGTGACCACTGAGTTGCCCAGGATCCAGGTCTTCTCGCTGACCGCAGGCTCCGAGGACTTAGCCTGGAGGTTTGGGTTCATGACGATCTCATCCAGAGTTGACTTGGCCGGCCGCGGGTCCGCGCTGGCGTACGTATACCGCGCCAACCAGTCGAAGGCTACCTCTGTTGGCGCATCGACCTCAGCTCGGCCGCTGTTCGCGAGCAGCAGTTGTCTGACTATGTAGCTGACGTGCCGATGCCGATCCTCGAGGTCGACGGCGAGGAACCACACGTAGACGATGTAGTACGACATGATGCGCACATGCTGCGAGAGCGCCCACGAGATCGACAAGGAGCCGTCCGCGCGATTGTGGTGTTCGAGGTACTTGAGCGCGACGGCGAAGACCATCTTGTAGTCTCCCTCGGTGAAGTTGACGTAGAGCGAGCGCTGCGAGCCGACGATGGCGAGGAAGTCGATGATGTGCACGGCCATCGCGGGGTTGGACATGATTTGCGAGAGCTTCTCCATGATGCGCGAGAGGTGCTTCGCCATTGACGGCTGCAATTCGAATGCGGCGAGCGAGAGCGCGTGCAGGCAGCACTTCTGTGTCGACGGCTGTCCGTTGAGGCCCATGAGGAAAACTTCTACTAGGTGATGTAGCTGCTGGGTGTTTTCGAAACAGCGTTTGTAGCTGACCAGAACAGTGAGGGTGTGGAACGCGAGTCCCTGCGCGTCGCGAGAGATGATACCATCGGGCCACCGCTCGATCTTCGTGGCGAGCGTCCCGTCCGTGATGCCTGAACAGAGCGTCGCCAGCAGCCGACCGATGACAATCTTTGACCTCGGGCCGCAGAAGAGATGCTTGTTCGCGAGCTGCGTGGGCAGGTGGCAGAGAACGTACGACAAAATCTCCCAATCTCGCTCGGTCTCGATGACCTCTACGAGCTTGGAGAGATAGAGCGACAGAGGTAGGACGGTCTCGTTGTGCCCCGGGTTCGTCGGGTCATACGAAGTCATGCCCTCGCTGGAGACGTCCGAAGCGGCTACAGAGAGGGAGAGCACTTCTGGGATGGACCACAGCGGATCGCGAGGCTTCGGCCTGAGCATAGCTGTGGGAAGCACACGTGCTGGAACGCGCGACCTGCTCCTGCTGGTGTCCATGCGAGCCCCTCCGCGACCTCTCGATGCTTTCCGTCCGTCTCGTTCTTGCTGCGGCGGCGCTCGCGCTCGCGCTCTCCGAATCTCGTCGTCCCGCAGGAGGTCCTCGACGGTACTCGGACCGGCCTCCGCCCGGTTGATGAGCGCAGCGAGATGAGCGATGTTGCCGTCCTTGTCGTACTCCGCCGACGCGAAGTACAGCCTGTGGTCGCGGTCAACGCGGAGGCGCATCATGAACTGCAATACGGTGAGCCGGGCGCGCACGCAGCCCGCGTCGGATATGAGCCCGACGAGATGCTTGAAGATGCGCTTGGCGTGCCACAGGCTGCACTGCGAGAGCGCGAGCGGCGTGAAGACGAGCTGGCTGAACGCAGAGACCAGTCCAATCACGGCACCGACAGACTTCGGAGTCAACGGTGGTGGTTCAGTGGGAGCGATAACGGGAGACGCTTCGATCTGTATATGCATGTCGTTCGTGGGCCGACGAGGTTTTGACTGAGACCGCGAAGGCGCGCCAGAGGTGAGTGAGGTAAGGATAGACATGACGGAAGGTAAGGATGTTTCTTTCTCCCTCACTCCTGGATAGTCCGAGGTCATGCGTGACAGTATAGGAGAGGTCGATGCCGTGTTGGCCGGAGGGATTAAACCTGGAGGAGAAGGCATTTGCGACTCGACCGTCCTGATGGACGCCGTGTCGTCTTCTTCGTCCAGCCTTTCGTGCGCCATAGACGACAGGTATTCTAGGATCTCCTCGCAGAGCCCCTCTTCCTCGCCACATGGGTCGGTGCTTGAGTTTTCCAGGTGCCTCTCGACCAGACGCAAGACCGCTTCGTCCGCGAGCAGATTCCAAACAACCAGCGTACTGTTATCCTCTAGTTCCTCCGCAGGATGCCGCTTCCATATATCGAAGACTAAGCTCGCCAATGGCTTCCGGTAGGCTGGGATGTCCTTCACGAATTCCCATACGGATTGCAGGTGGTCCATCACATGCTGTCGCGTCCCAGCTCTGGTGGGCCAAAATAGATTGGACATGGTCAGCAGGTTTCTCCACTCATCTAACCACGATAGTGACGTCGGCGACAAGCATTGCCGCTCTGACATGGTTGTCAGCAGCTGCGTTAGGTCACGGTCGGGTAGGTGGTCAGCGATGGAGAGGATAATGGACGGTAAGACAAGGAACAACGGCGAGGTTCTAAGATCCTCGGCCAGTATTGTCGCCATGGCCACGAGGAAAGGCGAGGATCCATCCGGGCGATGAAGCGAGACGGGAATGAGGCTTCCGTCGGGCATCCTTCAATAAAGGAGTCAATGACCCGTTTATTGCGAGCAGCGACTGGAGGTACATACTTCACAGAGCGAATGTACACGACGAGTTCGCGCAGTATACGCCCTATAGCCGCGACCTCCTCGTCGTCAACGTCTTCGTCGTCGCCGCCCTTGTCCATGGCCTGGATGACGTCCTTGACGATCGATGCAATCTCGTACAGAACGGCCTCCTTCGGCGCTGCGATCACGTTCGGCGTCGCTTCCTGCCCCTGCGCGATCCACGCCTTCGCCGCGCGCGCGAGCACGTTTGCGAAGCGGGTGAGATCCCACGACGCGCTCTCGTCCGGCGCCCAGGCTCGCTGCATGAGTCCTTGCTCGACGGCTAGATGCGACGGAACCCCGGCAGGTGAATAGTCGACGATTGATGCGCGCTCGATGTACGCACGAGCGAGTCGGCTCTCGAGCACGCGCCTGAGGGAGAGACGGAACGTTCGGAGAGCACCTACTGATGCCTGCACGGATACCTGTAGCGTGGTTTGCGAAGATGGAAAGAAGTGCCGCTTGAGGAGAATTCTGCATGAGGACGCATAGGGGCCCGAGACTAGCTTGGAGAGGACGTCAGTGATCTTCTGTTCGAGCGTGTGGTGGTGCGAGATGTTGGGTTCCAAAGAGATGCGGGGGAGAGGTGTGGAGTAGAATGCGAGCGCACGGAAGAGAAGCGGCAAAATGGAAGTCAGGTAGCTGGGGGCAAGAGCGACGAGCCGTTCGGAGAGGTAGATCAAGTACGCGTCGACTATGATGTCTGCTGGATGTTTCAGGAGGGAGAGTTTTGGTATTGAAGTGGAGGAATGATGGCGCCGGTGAGAGGAAGAGAGCTTTGGCGGGGAAGCCGCTTTTGAGGACTGGGGCTCGAAATAAGGAGAGGCAGGCGGCGATACGAGGTTGGGATAGTCTCCAGGAACTGACAGAGACTTGTCGACCATTCGCTCCCATAGCTGCAGCACTCCCGCAGTATCCGCCTCCGTTAGTCGCGAGACGAACTCGGGCCTGCGGACCAGGTTGATGAGGAAGGTCGTGAGCGACTCGACGCTGCATTGGCGTTCTAGCCTGTCCTCGTGCGAGATGGAGTCTGAACGCGTGAGTCCCTCAAACGCGCGCTCGATCCAGCTGCTGAGCATGCGCAATACCTGGCCCTCCATACCCACGGAGTTCGAGCCTGAGCCGACGAGGGCGGCAAGTGCCTTGGACCTGGCCTCCCAAAGCTCATGCGACCATGGCACATCGAAGAACAGCGAGAGGCACGAGAGCCTGTCGGAGGTTGTGAGGAGAGAGGAACCGCTTCCTTCCAAGTAGGCGGTCAGGATGTCATATCCAGCAGCCTGTAAGGAGGTAGGAGAGCTCGAGGAGCATAGGGACGCGAGCACCGGCTGTAGAGAAGCCAAACGTGGGGGTGGAGTATGCGAATCGAGCGCACCGAGGGCAGTAGCGAGAGACCTGGCGTAGTTGAGGGAGGGCACCGCTGGTGGGGTGAGCGCTTCAATCAAGGCGTCCCACTGCAGAGGGGCAGAGATAGTGGGTGGGGCAGGGGCGGCCGCGTTCTCTGCCCTTCGCCGCCAGTTGAACGGAAAGGCGCCCGTATTTGACCTCTGTCTCGTCGGCCTGTGCGCATCGTCGGTTTGAGAAGGCATTCAGCCCTGCAAGTGAGGCGCGGACACGGTCAGTGTTAACTCCGCAGGAGAGGGGCGGTATGCGCACCGAAGGGTCTGTGTATCTCCAGAGCTCACAGCACGAAAACAAAGCAGCTGTTTGAAGGTGAAGGTAACGAGGGGCTATACACAACTTGGTCGCGGCGAAGGAAGGGGGGAGAGGGGGAGAGGGAGTGGATGGAGGAGAGCATGCAAGTCGTCGGCGGGCAGTCAAGCGCCCGAGAAACGCATTCTCGTCTCTGGGCGCTTCCTCTCGACTTACGTATCCCGGCGCTTGCCGAACCCCTTCTGTGCCTTTGCTGTGCCTTGTCAAAAACCAGTGCGTGCTTCTTTGAGTCTCATCACGGCAATGTGCTACACACGGAGTCTTCTAGCAGGTGCATTTGCCAGACATGAATCCAGATTCTACAGGTCATCAAGCACGTCGTCGAACGGCCAGTGAAGACTACCTCAGCAACATCAAAGTGATATCAAGAACATTCACAGCTCTTCCAGCGAGCAAGTGAGCTTCCCAAAATCTGCGTCGATAGCACGTCAAAGGGCTGCCACGTATAGCCTCGCTGCAGAGGGCCCACCTTCGACGGCTTTCTTGGCGATGGCCATCCCTTTCACTTGACCCTTCTCGCGGTCACGGTCGTTGTCCGCCATCTCCTTGTACTTCTTCTCGGAAAGTATCTGTAAAGTTAGGCGGGTAAGTCACTCGCGTTGCTCTCGAATACTCAATGGAATATGCTCACCAGGGTCCTACTCTGTTCCTGCTGTAGCTGGAGCCACATCTTGCGAATGTGGTCCTCGACCTGAGCGTACTCCAGTACGAACTTCTCGTGTGTCGCGTTACTCGGAGTCAACTGCTATCAGCCAGGCTCGCCCTACGCACGATATCTGCCAGACTCACATATCGGCAATCGCTGCATTGTATTCCTCGAGCCTGGTGGTAATCTGTGCTCAAGGTCAGGGCAGCTCGAGTGGCATCTGGACGCGACACCGACGCATTTATCCAGCTCTGCTCTAGCTTCTTGGAGGAACTTTGTCTCTTTTTCCTTGCGTTTCTTCTCCCAAGACGCTGTGAGGCTCCATTAGGCGATGTCCGCTCGGACGGTCGTGTATATGCGCATACTTTGCATCTGTGCGGCGACGGCTGCCATAATCCTGATCGGCGGAGGTGAGCGCACAAACAACGGTCGTGGGCAGTGGCTGTCGTGATAGTATACCCCGCATCATCGCTGCTGTGCGACTGTTGCGAAAGCTGGAGAAACATATTGTGTTACAGCTTCTCGATATGATATACCTTTCACGTTACCTTTTCTTCTCTGCGGGCGGGCATCTTGTTGTGACGATACATACGGGCGCGGGGATGGTGGAAGAGCTCGAGGACGATCTACTCGCGCTGCACAAGTAGGACTCGGGACGCGTCCATCGCTGTCGCGCGACGCGTGCAGACGCGTGCGGAGGCGCGCCTCCTGTCAATCGAGCAGTACGTCATTTATTCCCGATCGTGCTGGTTCCGAAAAAGGTTATGTTCGCCCGGCGCCTCCGGAAAGCTTCATACGATAAAACCTCACACACCGGGGTCTCGCCTTTTCTTCGTACCCAAGAAGGGGTTAGAGAAACGGAACAAAAATTATATATTATATATCCGATTCTAAGGTCACGAGAACGTGTTAGACAATAGGTATTCTCTGGGACACAGAGTTTCTACTTTTTTTTCTTGTTCTGTGGGCCAGATAATAAGAGTGCCCGCTCTTTTCTGGCACGTCGCCCGCTCATCGCCCGCTGTTTTTCGGTGGGCGCTGCTATTTTCTGGACCACAGAATAGGAAAGAAATTTTCAAGTTATGTATCGCGTTCTCCCCTTCCCAGAGTGTATGAGATAATAGGTATTATCATGAGAGCAGAATATCCATTTTTCGATCCAATTCTCTAACTTGTTCTGAGGTACAAAGAAAAAGCGAAGCCCCGGTGTGTCACGCACCTGCCAGCTTCCCAGGAGGGCACAGCATGAACGGGCTCTGGACGCCCACAGCAAAAACACAGTGCATTAAGGGGGAATCGAACCCCCGGCGGGTCGATGGCAACGACCCAGGTTACCACTACCCCATTAATGCGACGAGGACAATCGGTCTGGTAGAATTAGCAAGGGTAAGGTTGGCCTCATACACGGACCACCCCGTCACGTGCTTTGCGTGACAGCGAGAGCGCTAAGCTATCTCCGCTCGCAGATTTCCCTCCAATGTTTTCTGACTCCCGATTTCCTGTCGGGACTGGTCATACGAAAAAAATACTCGGACGGGCGAAGAGGA
The DNA here is from genome assembly GCA_022385805.1 of Pilatotrama ljubarskyi. Classification (NCBI taxonomy): domain Eukaryota; kingdom Fungi; phylum Basidiomycota; class Agaricomycetes; order Polyporales; family Polyporaceae; genus Pilatotrama; species Pilatotrama ljubarskyi. Next base: position 25,697 of record MU277687.1, on the reverse strand, counting down.
TCAGGAAAGAATTGCGGGAGGAGATAGTTTCGCGCCCGTCGAGACTGCACTAGACGTGACAGTCCTCTACGCTGGGTCACGGGCCGTAACATGAGGAAGTCCGTGTATGAGGCCAACCTTAACTTGTTCCCGGGTCTTGTACCTACAACTGCATCGAGAAAGTCTCAAGAAGCTGGCCGACACGTTGCACGAAGACTATGTAGTGTCGGACAGGCAGGCCGCTGGTGCCAGATGGAGTCCGTGCCGGTGGCGATGTTGTGACTGCGTGACGTGACCTCCGAACTTTGGCTGAAGACGGGCGCTTCGGCTGGGTTCGCTTCGACCGCACCGAGTTTGTCTCTCTGAGCATGTTCCTCTTCTCCCAACTGCACTCTGCGATCTCCCTGACCGCTATTGTCACCATCGCCGCTAGAGACAGAAAGCACATAGAGCTGATGTGGTGATTCATCTGGTCAGCATCCAACGCCGGCGCCAGGACACCATAGCCCTCCGCTACATCGCATGTCCGACATTCCCAACACCCTCTGGACCTGGAATTGGACGCCCAGTGCTAGCGTGGGCTCGATGAACATTCCTCTGGCCATTGAAGCCCTCGTTCAGAATCAGCTAGACCAGGTCCTCCACGAAGCCCATCGACGAGACTGGTCCGACTGGACGCATGAAGACCTGCGCAAGCTACCGTCCGCGTCCCGGAAGGTGCGCAAGCAAATCATGCTTAAAGAGTACCCCGGGCTGCTCTCCGGTCCTGTCGCGGTTACCCTCCACGAGGACGTCTGGCTCCCGGCGTACGTCTTATCAATCACTATACCCCGCTTCTTGCTTGCGGAATCGACGCACCAGACCGACCTCCGTATTTGCGACGTGATCTGGGAGCATAACTCGTCCGGGACGCTGTCTATCACGCTCTTCAACAACCACTTGGATGTCGCGTCGAGCTTTCGACACGTGGTGTCTGAGGGCGAGTCGACCAAACGTCTCTCAAAATGGGCTGTCGGTCGCAAGGGCTGCGGTTTCCTCCGTGTTGCTCGCGTGCTCATGACCGAGCTCCGCGCCTCGCAGAAGAAAACAGGAACGTCGTTGGTTTGTCGTTTCGCCCTGAGAGTCGGGCACTCCACGGGCGAGTTCGGATGGGGAGAGCCGAAGGACGGGCAACCAGCGCTCATGCTCAGGCAACTCGATCTGCATCCGCTAAGTCTGCAACAAGTGAACGAACAACCTGGTATTCGTTAACATCCTCCATATGCCTGATAAACACTCATTGTTATCACCAGGTTTTGTCTTCCCCTTCGATCAGGAGGCCTCCACGGCCATTCGTGAGCTGTCGAAAGAGAGACGGGTTTCTGCCATCTACAGGCAGCGTTTCCTTCTGCGCTTATCTGAGAAGGCTGTTTCCGACGCGAGAGCCACCGAACCCTCTCATGAGCGGTCGTTCGTACAGTCGGATGAGGTCCTCGTCACCGTCCTTGGTCTTGAGCCGACGTGCACGCCCGAGTATCTCTTCCAGGGCGTTTGGGGCGTATTTCCTTGTCAGAAACAATGGACTGTTCCCCCTAAAGCGCGCAACCTCCCAGAGTTCACCTTCTACTTGCCAGAGGTTAACCACACAACTGGGACTGCCTGCTCATCGGGCGGACCCAAGCCTTGCTTCTACCTTCGCGGGTTTCTGGTTCCGTCGGGACTTCCCCTGAATAGAGTAGGGGTCAACTACCCGGGCTATCTAGACCTTTCGGCGGACGCCCAAAGGGTGATTACCACCGGTGCACACTTCGGCGCGTACCTACACCATCTCTCGCTAGCTCTCGACGCAGCTATGCGAACCATGCCTGACCTAGCCGTCGAACTTGCTGTGGACATCCTCACGGACGCGAAAGCGCCTCCGCACAGTTTCGCGAGGGTGTTATCCCCTTCTCAGCCTACCAATGAGGAAGAGAAGGTTGCCTACCGGACTGCTTTCCAGACGGCATGGTGCCGGCTGAACCCCTCGCTCGTGCAAAGCCTACACGCGATCTACCCGTATGTTCCCGGTGCACCATCAAACGAAGAGGAACTTATCAAATACTTCAAGAGACACCCTCTGCCTGTCGAAAGGCACGTTAGAGAGCTCCTGGAGAAGACTGGGGCGTACCCTCCCATCGGGCATTACGCGGAGTCTTTGCTGCTGTCTGCTCCCGGCGCATCGCAAGCGCCGCCAGGCACCGACCGGTTGAGAGCAGCGCTGGCTGCGCTCTTCCCGGCGCTAGATGGCGACGTCCTCTCCGTGCGGCGGTACGAGCCTTCGCAGCCTCGCGCAGTCTGGGACGCGGAGGCGCGGACTTTCGTCGTGAGTGCGTCTTCGGCTTGTGAGCATCAGGCGCAGGATGGGGCGGAGCCGTGCTTGTGCTGGATTGGCCCTGCGCTTCTCGAAGCGGTCTCGAACTGGAGGTCGAAGAGGGACGCGCAGACAACGGACCTCTCTGAGGCAGCTGTGTTTCACGCTCTCCTCAGATGTACCTACCCAGGGACGCCCGCTGCTAACGGAGAGCACGGGACATCCAGTTCCTCTAACGACTCTTCGTCGAAGAGTGCTCTATCCACAGCGGAAGCTGACATCGCAGACAACGGGGAGCTGGAGTACGCAGATCCGCCTTCACCTTTGCCTGCTAACGGAGCTCTCGGCGCGGGATTCACGCCGAGAGCTCAGGTCTCCCCTTCGCATTCCTATCCGTCACCTATGTCACCCTCTCTTCCCCATCGCCGCGGCCGCGGACGGTCCTCCGTCTTCGTCATCACGCCGCTGGTTTCGAAAGACAAATCGAATAATCGTCCGTCTGCTCAAATCAGCATCACGTCCCCGGAAGTCGATATCGTAGGACCCTCCGATGCTCTGACGAATTCCAAGGCTGCAGTGTCGCCTGACCATCCGGCCAATATGCAAGACATCACGGATATGGCGGACATCTGGGATGACGCCCGGAAGCGCGTCGATGCGCGCGTCCAGGCCATGTCTTCCTATTACTCCCGCGAAGTTTCTGCGCTGCAGGAGCAGCTTTCACAGGCCCAGTCTCGGGTTTCGGAGCTCGAGTCGACACTTGTCACGGTCCGCGAGGAGCACGCGGCGGTCCTAGTGACGAAGGAGGAGGCGCTCGTAGCGCGCGACCTCGCGCTCGAGAGCAAGGATGACATGCTGCGGGAGCGTGATGTCCAGATCGGCCGGTTGAAGGAGAGCCTTGGGGTGCAGACGAGGAGGGCGAAGGCTGCGGAGGGGGAGGTGCGCCGGTTGGAGGTGAGGGACCGCAGGAAAAGCGCGCGGCTGCGTGCGGATATGGAGGAATTAGAGAAGATCCAGAGGAGGCTGCTGTCAGACATGCTGCGCGCGAAGTCTGTGCAGGGCGAGCAAGGGGTTGGCGATGACGATGCCGAGGATCTGGGTGAAGGTGGTGAGGAAGGCCGGGGAGGACCAGAGGGTGAGCCGGGTGCGAAGAGGAAGCGTCTACGCTGATGGGTGGTTGACTCCGATTTGCTTTCCTGTGATAATCTGAGTCTGCTATCTCGCTATCATCTTGTTATTTGGCCTACGACTAATTTTGCATGTGTCATAGGAGTCCCTAGACAGTCGTGGTTCGACGGTTGAGGTGTATAGCAGTGTCTCATGTGGCCGTGGCTTTCGTACGCGGTCGTTTCCTCCTGTCGGTAGAGTGCTCGCGTCGCCAGCTTCATCACCCATCGTGGTGCATAGTCTTCCCTAGGGAGACCTTCCGAGGTGCTCTACTCATATGACTGGGGGGAACACGAACACCACCTACAGCACGTAGCGCCCAGATTTGCACTGACTATACTTGGATGATTCCCTGATCCGGGCGAGCCTGACACTGGCAAGAGATCATTACTGACTGGCTGCGTGGCCACGTCGCGGTAGATATGAGAACGAGTCGTATTTTGTCTGCGTTTTCCTAGTCTTTTTTCGGTCTACATATTTTCGCTGTGCTAAGAAACCGTGTCCTTCCCGGCTCGCCGCTCACCCTCTCGTGAGTTCACTACGCCATAGACATGATCGTTAGACCGTCGGTATCCTCACAGACACAAAGACGGGAGGACGCACCCGAAAGCCGACTCGATGCAAGCCTTGACCTCGCGGTAGCTGACGACGAGACAGCTCTGCTCGTCGCGCGAGACGAGCATGATGCGCTCGTCGGTGCCCGCGTCGAGCTTGTTGAGGCAAGCGAGCACGTGCGTCAAGTTCACAACCGGCCGCCCGAGCTCGTCCACCTGGTGAAAGACGTAATCCCGGAAGAGCTTCACGATGTACCTGTCGCCGGTCTCGGACCAGCGCGTCTCGTGGTTGTGCCTGCAGGACACAGGGATAAGTCATGCGAGGAGCTGGAGAGGCGGAGGGAGGCGTACTCGGGGCGCTCGTTGATGAAGCCGAACTTGCACAGGAGGCGGACGAGGCGGCCGTTCTCGAGCTCACTCATAAGCTCGCCCTCCAGGCGGTCGACAGCGCTGCGAGAGCATTAGTGGAAACGTGGATATACGATCGCGGATACATACTTCTGGGCCTCATCAAGCTCGGTGAGGAGCCGGCTACCGATCATGTCGAACAGTTGCCCAATTGTCTGCCTCGGCGTCAGCATCCCAGAACTTGCGGATTCGAAGACGCGGGCTTGATCACCTTGTGGGTGCCCGGCTTGGAAATCAAGAACAGCACGACGCTCTTGAGGTCCGCAGAGTAGTTCCTGCCGAGGATATCGAGTGCCTTCTGGACGTTGTTCATTGCAGCCATCGTGCCGTTGCAGATCTGGAGGATGAGCGCGCCGAACATCGTGAGGTCGTCTTGCTGCGCGTACGCGACGTCCGCGGCCATGTCGTACATCAGCACGTCCACCACACCGCACGATCCCAGGCGCACTCTGCAATCTCGGTGAGCGTACGTGCCGCCTGCCGAGGGGAACAAACGCACCTGTTCTTGCCGGTGACGAGGATCTTGGTCGCGTCGACGAGACGCACGGCGAGGCCCGCGTCGTGCGCGGTGCGGATGGCGTTGGCGATCTGTATGATGTACGACCAGACGGTGCGCTCGGATACCCGGTTCGACTGCGCCTGGAGTCGGCCGTGCTGAAATTGGGGCGGCTTTGCCTTGATGTGCGCCTCGTAAAGCGTCTGCGCGTTAGGGTGGTCGTCGTATACCACGACGAGCGCTGCGTGCAGGGAGGGGCGTTAGGGTTTGATGATCGACAGGAAGGAGGAGGATAGAAGGAAGAAGCGCACAAGAGTCGTTGAAGGCGCGCGTCGTGAAGGCTTCGTGGACGGTGACGATGTTAGGATGCCGGACGCGCGACCACGCCTCGATGCCCGAGAACGCTGCCTGCTGCATCAGACGAAAGTCTAGCCAAATCGAAGAACGTGATCGTCAGGGCGGCTGCAGATCAGCTTCTCAGCAACGCGAAAGACGTACTCTCGACGCGACGCAAGACGTACGTCGCGCCGTCGCTGGAGTTAACGGCGCGGTAGAGCGTGGAGTACCAGTTCCCGAACTTGCGCCGCTCGGCGCCGACGGGTTCGAGAGGGACCAAAGAGTGGTAGCCTTGCAGCTCCTCGGGGAGGCTGAGTCCGGGTGGCGGCGCGGCGCGAACGGCCTCCGACCGACGCTGTAGTTCTTCGCGGATGTCGTCAGATATAAAGTACCGGTGCGCGAGGGACTCTGGGCGAGGAACGGTGTAGAGGTGATAGTTGAGCTATGGCGGCGCGGTGAGCGAAAAGGCGGTGCGCAATGGCCTGGACCGGACGTACAGGCTGCGTGTGGAAGTTCACCGCAGGCGTGTAATACGGGTCGAGCGTCGCCGCGTCGTAACCCGGGGGCATCTCGTACGGGTTCATCGAGAGCTGCAAGCGGTGCATGAGCGACATGTCAGTTGTAGTGTAGGGTGCGCACTACCATCTGCCCTCCCTCCTCCGACGCTTCGGCACCATGACTGGGGTACGAGTAAGGATTGTAGGGATCATACTGATCGTGTTCAAGGGCTGGTTCTTGCTCATAATGCTGCTCCGGCGGCTGGGAAGCTGACTGCTCGGATGAAGAATCACTAGGTGGTACCAAGATGAGGGATTCAGTGGCACACGCGAGCAGGCGAGTGGATTGCATGACGTACGAAGATGTAGATGCGTGTTGCTGTATAGACGCAGGGACAGCCGGCGCAGGAGTTGGACTTGCAGGGTTTGCAGGCGCCTTGGGGACAAATACAGGTGCATTCACGGCTTGGGCGGGCAGGGCTGCGCTTGGAGTGGGGGACTCCGGCGGTCTGCGCGATAGTCAGCATGATGCGCGCTACGAAAGAGAATAGCGCGTACGCAGGAGAAGGAACGTCGCGCTGGGGGTGGATGAGCGACGCCGATGGTGCGGGGAGGCGGAGTCACGCACCGGGGGATGGTAATAGATACAGCCTTTATCCTGGAATTTACAGTGTCTGCGCCGCGTCAGAACGCTACCCCCAGCGCGTATAAAAGTTTGAACTGACCCGTAGATAAGTATATTCCTACACTGGCGTTGAGTGTTGTCTGTGCGAGAATGTGAAGGGGGTAAGCAGGAGCGGAAAGGAGTCACACGGACCCTTCTTGGAGGGCTTCGGGCTGTCTGGCTCGTCGGAGGGGGGTGCGGATATCTTGACGGCGGACGAGGAGGGTCTTGCGAAGAAGGACATGTCGCCGTGGGCCATCCCTTGGCTGGCAGCGACGACGACGACGGCGACGGCGACGAGCAGCACTCGGCGCGAGGAGCCCAGAGCTCTTGAAGTTCGAGGCGATCGCCTCGCACAGGCGGCGGCTGAGGTAAACCATTCTCCCACGATCAGCACATTGCCGTCCGCCGGCACCGACTCTGCGGTGGCTGCCCATTTACACACCCTCCTCGTCGTCGTCCTCGACCACGTCCTCGCCATGTCTGGTCTCGCCCGCGACGCTGCTGCGTTCAAGAGTGCCCTGCACAGACAGGACTACACCTCATGGCATTCACATCCGCCTCCTCCCCAGCCGGCTGGCGCCCCCGCAGGAGAGGCCGAGTCCTCCAAGAAGAAGAAGCGGCCAAAACAAAGCATGTCTCCTCGCTCGACCAGTCTGCCTTGGGTGTCAGCCATGGCTGACATCTCGCGCTAGATATCGTCTACTCCCAGCCTGCCGACACCGGAACCGGCACCAATGTCAACACTCAGCTCGTCTATCTCGTTAACCACCTCAAGCAAAACGGCAACCCCATGCGCCTCCAGGACCTCGCCATCATCACAAACACCCCCGTAGACACGGACCAGGTCCTACTCGAGAAGTTCAGAGCTCATGATCGTGTCATACACGATCCAAAGACGGACCTCTACTCATACCGGGTGCGTGCACTCTCCTGGCCTCCTGTCGCTCCGTTGCGGCGTACTCAGATGTGCGGATGCGTAGCATGACTTCAACGTCCGCAACAAAGCTGCGCTTCTCACAGAGATCCAGCGTCAGACTCGAAAAGGCGGCGGACTGTCCGTCCGGACTCTGAAGGAGAGCTGGAAGGAAGCACCGCAAGCGATTGAGGAGCTCGAGAAGGAGGGCGAGGTGTACGTCACCCGCACGCTCAAAGACGGCCAGATGCGAATGGTATTTTGGAACGAAGTCAAGCCTACAGAGGAGCAGGGTGGCATGCCCGTCGAGAAAGGTGCGTTCCTCCATGTTACTGCCGCTCGGGTGTAATGGCGGATTGAGCCGGAGCAGAGTTCCACGACCTGTGGCACGGGCTCGAGGTGCCGAACGACGTCGACTTGCTCAAGGCGCTCGCGTCCGAGGGCCTGCAGGCGACCGCGTCCGCTGCGCCGGTGGTCAAGGGCTCGGGTGCAGCCAAGAAGAAGGGAAAGAAGAGCGCCCCCAGGCAACGACAGGTCCGCATCACGAACACCCATCTCAAGGGTACGATCGACCTGTCGCGCGACTATGTCGCGCCGGGAGCAGCGCAGAAGTAGGAGGGTTTGGGGACTTGCTGCATCATCATCACCCATGGACGACATATACACGCCAGGCATGTTGTTTATCATATGTACATTAGACTAATACCCGCATGCATGCAATGAACAACGAGCAGTGCTACCACACGCTGGTGGAATTGATCTACCGTACTAGCCTCTGCATGAGACGAGCTCGAGGCACGATGGAGGTCATCCACGCCCGTGGACCCGCGAAGGTTCTGCCCTCGAACCGTCGAGAATAGACGCGCGTTGCACTTTCGGTTTCTCCTGTTGAGCCTGGACCATTCGTTACACAACGAATGACCTCAGAACCAGCTGGCCGAAAACACACAGAGATCTCTCGAATGTTCGCCGACACGTCAGCCTCGCCCTAGAGGGCAGCATAAAAGGGCCGCCTCTCGCTGCAGTCGTTCCTCAGCTAGAGCAAAGTAACAAGTCCAGTGATCACGACCACTTTCCTCTTCTCACCCGGATACCCCTCTTCTTCTCTTTAACGACCCTTACGACTCGAGATGGCGCTTTCTACGTTCTTCACTGAGCCGTTCTACTCCCTTGCCGACTTCGACCGCCTCTTCGACGAGGCGTTCAACGCCCGCACTGGGGGCTCGTCGGCGGTCGCGCCAAGACAGCAGGAGAACGCTGCGTCGCGGCCCATGCGTCCAAGGTATGTACTGCCTGCTCTTTATGCTTTTGCGAGCGCGTGTGCTGACGACGCGCTTCACAGAATGGACCTGCATGAAGACCAGGAGAAGAACCTCGTGACGGCCACCTTCGAGCTCCCAGGCCTCACGAAGGAGAACGTCCAGATCGACGTGAAGGACAACGTCCTCACCGTCTCTGGCGAGTCCACCCTTTCCAACGAGCGCGACGAGAAGGGCTACTCCGTCCGCGAGCGCCGGTACGGCAAGTTCTCGAGGTCGATTCCGCTCCCGCAGGGCATCAAGGTATGTAGCATCTCTTCGAAGTGTAGAGGAAGGACGAGTTGCTGACGAGTGCGTTCTTGCAGCCTGAGGAGATCAAGGCGTCCATGGTCAATGGCGTCCTGACCGTCACCTTCCCGCGGACGACCCCGGAGCTGGCGCCGAAGAGGATCACCATCCAGTGAACAATCCCTGAGGTGCTAGCCTTGTCGATACCTTTCGGATTGGGTAGTCTGTTACTGTAGTAGTGGATTGTCAATGGGATCGGGTTCCTCATACATGTGTGTGCGAGTCTTCGAGTGCATCATAGGAAACAATGTGTGGGCCCTATCTGAGTGTGAAATATGCCTGTCTAAATGCCTGGCATCGAGGGCAATTGGATGTCAAGCTACGCCTGCCGGCTGTTAGAAAGCAGTTGCACGTCAATTGAAGGCCACCTGCGGAAGAAATAGGCGCCCGTTGGTGCTGTGCTGCAGCTGCATTATCCCCGAAGTGATCCGTGAGCAAGTATGCTCCCTCCTGGTTCGGGTCCAGGTCCCGAGTCCTGCAGCGACGATGGAGATAGCCACTTGGAAGGTCAGAAGTGGTCCGCTGGCCGGTGTACTAGTTGAGACTGTGCCATTAGCGAGCAACTTACCCGCTGTCGGAGGAATATCAGCAGAAGACGAGAGATCGCACGGACGATTCTGCGATGTCGTACACCCTCTTGCAGGGGACCCCGGCAGATCTATAATGGCACGCCTTCACTTTGTCAGCTCCGTCGAGAGCGGCAGAGATGAGGTGCACTCATCTTTTTCGGACCCATGCGAGGGAGGGTACCAGGCCCCCTCCCCCGCTCCGACCAGCACCGACCACTACAGGCCCATACGGTAGAGAGGGCGCCATCTCTCTCCCATACGGACTCATAGCAGCCGATACCGTACCTCCCATTCACTGTATCCATCCTCTCCCGATATCGGCTTTTGGCTGGCTAGAAGAGATCGGTCATGAGCGGGATGAGGTCAGCTCGACGTCTGACTTTTCGGTGCATACCCATGAGCGTTGCAGCATTCTATCAGCATATACAAGGGTCAGACATTGTCCACGACTGGCTTCGTGAAGTCAACTCACCTAGACGAGATCTGTAGTATGCCACGGCGTCATCGCGTGGATGGCCATTGATCTACAAACGGTTTGGATGCACAAGGGGGGAAGAGGGAGGCGAGGAAAGGGAAGAGTCGATATACTACCGTGACACTGTCGGGGAGGCTGACATCCCGGGGTGATCCAAGCCCTCCGCCAACCTCGCCGACGCCTGGTCCTGTATTGTAGGGCCTGTCTGTAGAGGTCGTATCGATGTTTGTGGTCTGTATTCCGGTGGTCTTGGCTTCGGAGACCTGCAAAGAAAAGGTGGAGCGGCGCAGCAATGCACCAATGCTGGAGATGACGCTCAAGACTAAACATGGCATCGAGCGTTGGACAAGACACCGAGGTCAGCAGGGTGCATGACTCCCCTCGCCCGAATGCCCAGCCGTAGCTGTCAGCCTTACCTCTCCCCCAGTCCGGCCGAGAGAGTCCTCCTTCCTGGTCTTCAGCTGCGCGCACGAGGGGATGGGTTCGATCCTAGCTGAAAGAGAACCTCGCAATGAAGAAGGAAAGCGGCGGTCAGCATATTAGACGCGACAGTGGAGCATACGTCTCTGCGCATCCTCGATGGAGAGCAACTTGCAGCCGAGAGCCTGGAAGCCGAGGTGCGGCGCCCAGTCGATCTCCTGTCGGGTCTGCGCTTTTTCGAGGGGAAGCAGTTTGCACTCGAGCTGGAAGCCGAGGCGAGGGGCCCAGTCGATCTGTTCGCGGTGAACGTCATCGACTCGGAGCTTGCGCTCCATTGGGACAACGGTAGGCGAGATTGACCGAGTGGTGGGCTTGGGAGAGGAAGACCGGAGCGACCTGCGCTCGGACGACTTGAAACGGGTGGATGAGAAGAGCACCTTGAGGGGCGCGAAGATGGAGGTGGCGAGGATCATGGTTGTGCGCGGGTGGGATGAGAGCGATACGCGTCAAGCAAAAGGGGGTGGTCTGAATATGGTGGGAGTGCGGTGGTAAGGTAGGTGAGCTGGACAGGATGGCCCAGGCAGGGTTTATACCGCGCGTGATCGAGGCTGACCGTGATTGCCGCGAACAACTCGGGAGCAACGCAACGGTGTGGGATGATATCTCCGTGTCAGCCTCTCGGGATCGACCGGAAATCTGGCACATGCAGAAAAGACCTAGCTGGACACGCAGCCTGCCTCGTGCGTTACGGGTATGCTCGCGAGGATTGACCACAATATCATGGCGAGCAGAAGACAGGGCGAGAACACCCAAATACACATAAATTGGGCCTCGTAGGGAACCCTGATCCTCCTGAAACAACAAAATATGAAACAGTACTCCGAATGAGCGACGGAGACCCACAGATCAGCGATATATTATTAATAGCTCTGGTATAGGAGGTTGGAGGAGATCCGGATGATATTTTGGCGCATGTTAGCTTCCCTGCTTGCACAGGTACTAGTCCCGGGGGCCACGAAGAGGCCTGCGCCAGGATCGACACTGATCGCGACGACACCTCAATGTCATCCGTAGTCGACCCCTACCCCGGGAACCTCCTACCAGCCGCCCCCAACTCGTCGCCCTCTTCATCAACGCGTTTGCATGTCCCCATCGGCACTTGAATCGAGGGCCCGTCGATTGAGCCACCCGAGCCGGCCCGCAAGGTATCTAGACAAGAAGGAAGAGGTCATGGTCGCTAGGCACGCAGTCTTGAGGCACGCTCTTGTAGGAGGAATGGCATTAGTAAATCCATTGCGATGGTGTTACGGGACTTACGGTAACTACTGGGCCCTCAACTACCTATCTACTGTATCTACGTCCTGGGGATAACACGTCAGCTCAACGCATGAGTAGTGCGAAGGAGAACATACACGCGGTCCGACTCATGGCAATCATTTTAAAGGCGGCGGCGTCAGCGTCTTAGGTCTTACTCGGTTCCAACTCGTTACTCAGGCTGTCTTAGATGCTGTCACTAGCGTCCGAGGCCACTTGCCGAAAATGCGTCCGTAGGAGACCGGTCCGAGAGTGAACTGCGCGAGAGAATCCAGTCAGCCTGATCCAGATGGTCCGCCGAAGGGCCGCATAGGAAGAGCCATATAGCAAGGAAGTCGTCCGGGAAAGAGCCTGATCCGAGAACCGTGGGAGAGGAACGGTGTCGAAGCAGCCTCCCAAGAGCCGTGCGTATCGGAAATCCGGATGCCAAGGAGTCGTCCACGTCCAGATCCCGACTGAGGTCCACGTCCCGGAGAGGTAGAGCAGAACCTATAAGTGACATGCTGAACAAAGCCAATGATCAAAGTGAAGACGAGCACCTACGAGTCCCTAGAAACGCTGCGAAGAAGCATCAGCGGTGCCTCTATGCACTTACGGGATGGGCTGCCCAGCAGCGGGGGGAGGCCGGCGGACGAACGAGACAGATGAGAACTGAGAGAACCAGGGCGACTAGAACGATATTTTATAGTGTACGAGGATAGGTTGTGGCGCATAGCCTCATCTTTTCGCAGCATTTGCTCGCATACGACTTGAAGCGCAGTGTGTACGACTTCCATGTCAGTGTGGGGATAGTTGATCCTGCTCGGCGGCGAAACCATCAGGATATGATAGGGGCAGCCGAGTGGTAAGTGTGCCAACACCCACCTATCTCGCCATCCACCAACACGACCGTCAGCCGGGTTTGACCTGAACTTGTTACTTCGGAGCGCCAGTGGATCCAGAACCCTTGCTGACGGTCCTGTTCGCGATTCAATCCTTTGTGGACGCTAGCGAGAGGCACTCACAACTGATAGTTGCTGTATTCACTGAAGACTGATCCTACGGGCGAATACGATGGTGACAAGGCAACAGTAGCTTGCCACACCAGCGCGCAGACTCGGGTTGCGGGTCGCTGCATGTTATGTTTGCGGTTATTTGGTACTATGGGTGGTGCTAGCCAAATGGCCCAGACCACTCCCAGACCCCGGCTGAACCGGGCGGCCTCTCATGATAGGTAGTATCAGGCAGTATCACCCAACCTCTTTTCCCAGGGATACTCGTAGCCATGTGTTCTCGCAATACTTGAGCCATATTGAGCAGTGCACGACATCGGGGCAGGTGTCTTGGGATCACAATGGCCCGCATTGGGAAAACCTGTAAGCTGGGCGCTTAACCGGTGGTGTCTGGCGATGTTCCAGAGGACCCATGACAATGATAGGCGAACCCTCATCCCCAAACCCCGATTTTTGGCCAAAATGTCCGGACAAAAACTGGTCATTTTCGGCCAAAAATGTCCGGACGCGCGGAGGCTTGGATGGCATTTTACTGGCCAAAATGTCCGGTTTCGCGCAGAGGCCCCGGGCGCTTCCGGCCAAAATGGGCGCTTAGGGCTCCCGCCCCGGGCGCCTGTACTGGCGCCCAGCCCTTCCGCCCGCTCTCAAACGATTTTGTCCGGCAAATCGTACAAGGTTGGTGCCCGACTTGGCCTACTTTTGTCCGGATTCGCAGAGGGTTGGGGGGTCCGGACGGCCGAATTTTGTCCGGCCATGGCCTGAAGGTTCCTCTACCATTGTCATGGGTCCTTGTTCCAGTCGCATAAGCCAACAGCCCGATTGTCCGAGTGAGACATCATCATTCCCTCTTATAAAAATCACAGCCTTCTTACGATGGCCGAGCCGTAACGCCAGCTTCGTAGGCTGTTACGATCGCAGTCTGGGTTTCGACGCGCATACTAGAGCACCTTCAGTCGCCCCAGAGTTGTAGTTGTCTCGGGATGGCGAGGGAGCTCCGTACCTCATGATGATCGCTGACAGAGGATGCATTTGTCAGCACTGAGCTCTGAGGCACGTGGACAAGGCCATGTTCAAGGAAAAACACCGGCACTTGGAAAGGACGAGGTTATATTGCCCCAAACGCCACCTGGCCGTCGACGATCGTCGCCTTCACCGTCGTCTCCAAGATATCTCTGAAGGGCTGACTGTCGTCCATGATGTTGCGGTCTAATATGACGAAGTCAGCACGCTTCCCCGGGGAAAGCGAGCCCAGAGTATCCTCGGCAAACGACGCATATGCCGCGTCAAGGGTCATGCCTTTCAAGGCTTGCGCGCGGGTCAGCCGTTCGGATGGGAACCTGCCGTGATGGTTAGACCCGCCACACCAATTCCGATGTTGAATTCGCACCACCCGTCATTTCCGTGGGGACTGTTGCCATCCACGTCGAGCCTTGCCACAGCAGCGTAGAACCCCAGCAGTGGGTTGATCCCCTCGACAGGGAAGTCTGACCCAAGTGGAAGGACACCACCTCGGGAAGATTTCAGCAGGGTCTGGTACGCATATGCGCCTTTGACACGCTCTGGGCCCTGCGCGGCAGTGAATGGCTATGCAGGCAGTGAAATGCTACGGTACCTACGAGGCGGGACTCTGCATACCACATGTCGCTTGTCCTGCAGTACAACATACCATGTCAGAGTCCATTGCATGCTGACTCGGCGCTATCTGACTCACGCATGTGTGGGCTGGACACTTGTAAGAACTGCACATTATCGTGAATGAGCCGCGTAAACCGCCACAATGTGGACCATCACGCACCTCCCAACCCTCCAGCTCTCTTCAGGTCCTCCGGACGCATGATTTGTGCATGCTCAATACGCGGTCTTCTTTGAACGACTGTGTCCTCGGAATCTGCATAACGAGAGATGCTCTCGAACGCATCCAGTACAGCTTTATTGGCTCGGTCGCCGATCGCGTGGACATTCTACGGGAGACGCAATATCGCATCATGATTCGAGGGTCACCGGATGTTTGCAACTCACTACGCCCCAGCCTTTATTCCACCACATGCGGATCAGGTCATTCAGAGTGTCTTCGGACATGCGCATAATGCCACGGGCGTCGGGTTTATCGGAATACGGCGCTAGTAATGCGGCCCCCCACGAGCCAAGAGCGCCGTCTGTGAACAATTTGACGCTACGCATTCGAGTGCGAGCAGCAGGGTTGAGATCATCAACCTCAATGTTCTTCCTCTGCTCGATTGAGAGCCTATCGGAGTCAGCCATGGCATATACTCGTATCTACGAGAAATCGCATCGCATCAGCGGCAGTTCTGATGCCGCGCGGCAGGAGGGTAGGCTCACCGGGAGTGCGTTTTCTTCGTCCATCCTGAGGTACATCAGCGGTCGCTGAGAGTCTTCGAAGGAAGAGAGGATACTTGGCTCACTGTTTGAAGAGTTCGAACTCCTCTATGCTCGTAGCAGCATCATGAATACTCGTCAGTCCGACTGCAAGGGCATCCTCCATAGTCTTCCCGGCGTATTCGCGCATTTGCCACTCAGACCACTTGGGAATGGGAACTAGAGACATCGCTGCGTCCACGAAGATGCCCGTCGGTTCCCCGGTAGCTTGATCCTGGATAATCTCTCCTCCTGGAACACGATCTGGGAAGGTCCCGTTGAGATGCGCTTTCGTCAATGCGACTGCTCGGGGTGAAAGCCAAAGGGCGTGTACGTCGACACGGTGCAGCGCAATGGGTAGCGATGCCAAGGACGGGCGGGAAGCAAGGTCCGCCTGCGAGCATTGGTATGAGTCTGACGTCATGTACGGACAGAGAGGCCTACAGCAGTGGGGAAGGCGCCGTCTGTATCGGACCACCTTGTTTGGTCCCAACCCATGCCTTCTAACCAAGTATCAGGTTCCGAGGGATGTGACCGGACGTAGTCTTCCAGCAGGTCGAGCAGCCCCGAAAGCGTCTTCGCTTTATCCAGTGGGAGCTGCATCTTAAACCCGTACTGGATGATATGTGCATGGGCATCTCAAGCCTCATGAGTTCACGAGGAAGCCTCATAGACAGGGAAGCTCTACCTGCTAGACCGGGGACCACGATTGAGCCAGCCGGCGCCCTGTGAATTGGGAGCGGCTTCTTGGCAGTAGGCTCGTTGCCGTAGAACTTTTGTATGAGCTCATTTTGGTATTCATCCCATTGAGCCTGTATCTCGGCTGCGGAACTCAGTATTGGAGCAGCAAACAAACAAGCGCAGACCTACCGAGGGTGCCCGTGGCAGTGATGTCGTGTTTGTCAACCAGTATGCACTCCACGGAGGGTTTCGCGTCATCAACGGTGTAGATATTGGTGCCCTCTGTGCATAAGCCATAGGAAGTGGGCAATGTAGCCAACGAAACGGGACGCCCGGAGAAGGCAGAGTAGTAGGTAGAGAGACCCGCGACAGCAGACGCAAGCACAGTCCACACAATTTGCCGGCCACCTGAGCTGCGCTCTGCCTGTCCACCGCGAGTGTTGGCTCCCGTGCTCATGATAGGACTCGGTAGCTGAAAGCTGCCCGACCCAGAGTTGCCGCAGACGAGGAGACTGCACTGACCAATGACCGCAAGAGCCAGGTATAGAGCATCTGTGTGACGCGGTTTGAGCGCCTACGGCAGCTACAGCGCTCATCAAGTTCACCGCCGTGCATGGGGTAGTCTCCCATCGATCATAACCATTGCTTGGGCGACGTCGGAGAAGGGTATGGGAGATGAGACTGATGATTCATGGAAACGACCCAGGGATACAAGGTGTGCACGCCGACAGCGATAGAGATCAACGATACGATATAGGCAGCTGGTTCTCGAGAGACGGGGTAGGAGGGATTGGAAGAACGGTGACGAGGGCGGCGAGAAATATACGCGAAGAGTACTACGGTCCTATAGACGGCAAAGCGGTGGTGCGACGGGCTGCGGCGGCTTCTACTACATATGCGGCATGCGATCATTACGAGCGTGAGATGCGACAGGTCCTCCTTCAGAGGGCAATTGCTGGGTGCGGTACGTTGAGTGAGTAGAGATCAAAGATGTAAGATGAGAAATGAAAAGTAGAAATATGGTATTCTGCGGGAAGAAGCTGGGAGAGTGCAGGGCGTTCTACGCGGTCGCGCGCTTGACCATCTGCGGGAGCATGGAGAACAATGAGTGAAGACAGTCGCGCCATTAGCACAAAATACCGCACCTCCCGGGCCCACCGTACGGTCTTCTTGGTCTCGGGCGAGACGCGGCTCTTCATGCGGAGCTCACTCGCTATCCATTCTGCGAGCAGGTACTGCTTGATCTGGCCGTTCGGGAACGCGTCCGCAAGGTCGCCGATCAGACCAACAGCGAGCTTAATCGTGTTCTCCGTCCGCTCAGAGTCCGCCAAACACCGCTGGCACAGCTCGAGCATGGACGGAACGTGAGGCAGAAGGAGCTCGACCTTGGGCGTGTTCTTGAACCCGGCGACAATGCCAGTATACGCCTCAAGGATGCCGTCGCGCAGGAGGCTGACGTATTCGACCAGGTCGATGTCAAGCTGTTCGTCGGTTAGCCAACGAAACTCGTGTAGCGATGGATCGGACATACCGGGTTCGGCTGCACAGCACCTGCTTGCCTCAACACGCTCATCGTTGCGGCAAGATAAGGCTCGAACGCGGGCCCGATGGCCATCGCGATATCTCCGAAGCAAGACAAGATGGAGATCTTGACGTTGCGGTTGAGCACATCGCTCTGCAAGTTCTCGAGGAGCACATTCATGAACGCGCCCGAGAACTGCGCGGTCTGATCACCAAGCGCACGCGAGATGTCACCAATGATGCCAACGGCGACGGTGCAGAGCTGCGTGTCCTCGTGCGCCTTGAGCGCAGGGTAGAGGTGAGGAAGGAACGCATTGATGTACGGCGCGAAACGCTGCTCGAGAGCCGCAGAGAGCGCGCCAACGACGAGGAAGGCGTCCTCCAGGAGCGTCGAGGTCTTGCCTGCGGCGTTGATCAGCTGGAGGATGAGGGTCATGATACGATCTGCCAGAGGTTGGATGCCGTCGTTGAGCTTGCGGATGACGCTCTGAGACAAATCATGAGCGCGAGATACAAGCGGTAATTCGAACAGTCTTACGGTGATCACAGCACAAAAGTTGCTCATTAGGTCGTTCCAGTTGTTGCGGTCATCGGCACCTACGATTTGATTCTGGGCAAAGAAATTAGGTCAAGTTCCTGGTAGCTCCTTTGTCGCTGAAGACTCACCTGCATGCTGAGTAGCTGCTCCATGCGCATGAGGATAGTCACTGCCGTGTTCTGCACAACAGGGATCGTGTCAAGCGTCGCGTGGGTGACGAAGGAAGTGATCGCTTCGTAAGCTGCCGTCCTGTGCTGACCCTCACTCGTAGCACTGGCGTACAGGAAAGTTAATACTTGCGCGATAGAGGCGGCATTTGAGAGACGTACGTCTCTGTCAAGCGGAGCAGAGCCTGGACAACACCCTCGTAGTAGGGCGAGAGGGGGCCGGGCTGGTTGAAGGTCTCAGCGTCGTCGCCCTCGACGTAGCCCAGTTGATCAGCAAGGTTCATCAGTGCCCAGCAGCAGTTAGCAGCGATGCGCGGGTTGTCCTGCAGGCCAGCGACGAGTGCAGAGATAAGCGGGTGGAGGTGCACGTCGGGCTGAATGGTCGAGATGAGCAGATCGCAGATACGGCCGAGAGTCCAGGCGACGGTGTCCTTGACGTGGATGTTCTCGTCCGCCATCATGTCGATGAGGATGGGTAGAGCCTGGTTCACGAGCGGGGTCAGGACGTTCGGGTCGGGTCCGTCCAGGATCGAACCGAAGGTCATGACGGCGGCTTCGCGCAAGTGCCAGTCCGTAGCACGAATGTTGGCCTCAATGAATGGAATGACGGCGGCCACGATGGTGTCTTGGACTGCCTGCGCCAGGAGACCCAGACATGTGGCTGCAGCCTTGGAGACATCCCACTCGTCTTCGTCAGCGTCTTCGTCCTGGTGCGTGAGCAGATCAAGCAGAACAGGAACAATCTCAGGCATCGCGATCTTGGCGAAGAACTTGCTCTCGTTCTCCGGGACTTCACCATACTCGTTCGCCTGTGATTACGGATGTGAGATCACTGAGATGTCGACGGGCGTCGATCGTGGCTAGCCGTACCTCAGACGCCTCCCATGCAAGCTCAGTCTCCAGTTCGCACACGGTGGACCAGAACTCGATTGCCTGAAGTGCGATCTCAGGCTCGCTGTGTTTCATGCCCATGACTGTGAGCTGCACGTAACGATCAGCTGATCACTCAGACCCCGCGGTATTCGCATTACGCACCCCGAAGAGCGCCCGTTCCATGTAGTAGTTCATCTTGTCGTAGTAGAGCGACATAATCTTGACGAGACACTCAAAGGCCCCGACCTGGACAGGAACAGATGGGTTCTGGGTCGCCTCACATACCACCTGCATGATGTAGTTTCTCTCGCCCTGTGAAAGCTTGTTAGCCCCGTTTCCAAGGCCACAGTAAAGCTAACGGATCACCTCGCGCTCAAAGTTGTCGCGAACAAACTCCAGCGAGTTGAGCAGCGCTTGGATAGCAGCAAGCTGAACCTCCTGTGACGATTCCTCCTTACGCGCACCGTGGATGACTGCGGTCAAGATCTCGTTTGAACGCATGGAGAGGATCTCGGGTTTCTGAAATCGCCAAGATGCCGATTAGCCTGTAGGCAGTCTATAGTGTTGTGTAGACGTACGTTTTGTAGCGCTTCGCAGGTGAAACCAATTGCTTGAAGGGTGGCTACGCGGAGGCTCGTATTCGACTGGTCGCTCACGAAGCCCAGCAAAATTGAGATGACATCCATCCACTGCCCCTGCGGCAACTCCACGGCAGCGATGGCGGAAACGACCTGCGCCGCCACAGTGCCGACCTTACCGGCGGGGGAAGCAAGGGCCATAAGCGCATCCTGCTTCACCTTGTTCTTTGTACCCTCGTCGAGGGCGAGCCAGCGGTTGGCGTACTCGGTTTGCCGCGCGATTTCCTAGAGGAAGGGGGACAATGATTGGAATTGTGGCGCAAGAGTTAGAGAGATGATGGCCGGACATACTCGTGCTGATAGGGAGTTCTTCAGTGCAAGACCAGCGGCGTTCCTCACATGCGGTGGCGAAGCCTCGTTGACAAGCTCGGACGCGAGCATCAGCACATACGCGGGCTGGATGTTGAGGCGCGATGAGCGTTCTGGGCCGCGTAAGGCGGGAATGGACTGTTAACTCACGAAGTTCTCCCTGGATGCGCTCTCGAGCTTTTGGGTCGCATCTTCACGCGTATGTGCGTCTTCAAGACGGGAATGGGGTCGATATTAGCATGGATGGAACGGAGAGACGCGCCATCTGCGGCTCGGTGCCGGGGCGGGCGAAAAAGGACGTACCGGGCGAGAGGGTATTTGCGAGGAGCTCACTTGCATTCATCGTCGTGACTGAAGAGGATGTCTAGTGTTTTTTGGTGATCAGACGAGACTCGTTCGGCGGATGGTGGTGGTGTGGAGGAAGACGGGGTGAGCGAGTGGCGGGGCTGGACGAGCAGGGTCAAGGGAACAAGTCGCTCGACGCCGGGCGTTTCTTTTTCTCCCCGACTCGACTCGCATCGCCTGCAGTCCGACCGCAACATCTCCTCAAGGCAGGCCATCTTCTTTTGTTTCCTTGCCTCACCTCTCATCTCAAATCCGTCTTTGACCGCAGATTCTGTCTAGGGCAACGTAGACTCCACTCAAGCGCTTCTCCCCGCGTATCCCAGGTAGACAGACAATGGCTGATAGAGTACGTCTGCACTTTCTCATCCTCTGCTCACGAATGACCCTGAGTGCTGAAGGGTCGTGGTGGTAGCAGAGGCGCAGCGAGAGGGGGCTCGGGCCCTGCAAACAGAGGCGGTAGAAATGGCCCGTAAGTCTCAATGTCTTACCGTTGCAGCCCCCTCGCTTAACACCGTGCCATGCTAGTTTGCAGCCAACTATGGACAAGCCCAAGCGCGAGGCCATCCTTGACTTGGCCAAGTACGTGAACGAACGCATTCGCGTCAAATTCACAGGCGGACGGGAAGGTCTGGTGTTCATTCTCTCGCAATCGACGCCCTACTGACTGCGAGACCAGTTACTGGGGTCCTCAAAGGCTACGATCAGCTCCTCAACCTCGTGCTTGATGAGGTACAGGAAAATCTGCAGTGTGAGTCGCCAGCGCAACACGTAATATTATGCGCTTGCAAACTCATGGTCTGATAGTGCCAGATGGCCAGTCGAGTACGCGTAACCTCGGCCTAGTTGTCCTCAGGGGGCCCACGATAACGCTACTCAGCCCGGTCGACGGCTTCGAGGAAATCGCAAACCCGTTCCTCGCTCAAGAATAGAGCATCGTGTTCCAAGAGACACGGCTTCTGTTACCCTGCAGCTACGTGCTGCCTGTATTTCTACGTCTGTCCGGTCATTGCATGTCTGTCTGGCGACTTCCCTCCCATGTCACAGCTGAGATATCTTCACGTTTTGGCGCACGTCCGCTTGCCCGATGATGTGTAATTCACCGCCATGTTGGTGATGCACAATACGCATAGCAGACTATCTACGAAATCCGACCATGCATCATCATGACATTGGAAGGCAAACTGGTTAGAGTCGCATGTGCATGTAAGAGTGCGCCTCCGGCCAGCGCTGTGCGCCCGCGACTGCACTCTCCTCCCCCTCCAGATTCAGGTCAAATCTATCACGTCCTCGGGGTCATAGGTGGTCTTACGACGTTTTCGTGGATGCTCAGAACCTGACGACGGGCTCGATCGAGTGGCAGAGCGAGAGCGCAGTGGTGCCGAGGCGTATGAGACTGGGCTGTCGCTCGTTCGCCCGAGAGAAACGCTCGGAGGCGCAGGAGAGGTCTGCGGACAGGGGATGGGCTGTTTGGTACCTGGCGTAGAAGAGCGGAGAAAGCTTCCTCGAGCTCATGTTCGGACTCTTCACTCGTGGTGAGGTTGGGTAAAGCCTCTCCGCTCAGGAGCGATGCAATCGTACTGCTGTCGGGACCAAGGACCTCGCGGAGCCTCCTAGGATTCGAGCTGATTTTCATCAGCAGTTGTATGCCCCGCTTCTGGTATGCTCTCCAACGGACAGGCCCGACGACGTCGTCGAGTTTGGTGACCTGATGGGTTCAGAATATGGGATAAGTGAAGCTGGGCTGGTCATCACGGGCCTGTCGCTCACCTCCAGTCCTTGAGGCACGGTCATGATTGCTCGAGGAGTCGCAATATCGGCTGCATGGGCTTTCAGGAGCTTCTCGACGTGCTTTCTTCTCTGCCCCCCCGATTCGCTCCCATGTTTTCTGAGACTCGGGCTCGTCGGTCAGGAAGATCTTGACCCAAGCGCAGCGTTCGCACGAGCAGGTCCATCGCTCGAGCTTCTTCTCAATGCCCTCGAGAACGTCGTTGACGCCAGCGGGTCGCGGACCCATGACCGTAGTGCCCCAGTGCAGGAGGATCGTTCGGATTGACGGTGCGAAGAAATGCGACGAGAGCGGTTGCCCGTGCCGAGCGAGTAGGAAGCGGAGCCTCGCAAGGAGGGCAGCGAGAGTACCCTTCACATAATCTGCATCGACAACGGTCCCCTCAGGGGTTTCCACTCGATTGAGAAGTACCGAGCATGGCTCTGCATGTCCCAGCGATAGGCAGTAGTCCAGAGCGTCCGTGATGGTCTCTGCTTTGGGTTCGGAGGAGGAGAGCTCCACGAACCTCACGGATCGGGCGAATTGATGTAGAAGACGTGGGATGACATCGGCAAGTACTCGACCATCTGGATCGAGGACGGACGCTTGCGCCAGAAGTTCGTCAATGACCGCGCGCAAGACATCCGCGCCGATGCTGAGTTTCTCGATGTCGGAACGAAGACTACATCTATGGAGGCACCATGAGCATACATGCAGGAGATATGGCTCTGGGCCTTACTCGGAGAATATCAAGGACGCCTGTCCTGCCAGAGCAGCCGCCTTGACGATAGAAGCAAGGTCCGCAGGGATGCTATCCTCGGGACGTGTACGGAATGCGTCGATCCGCTTTTTGACACTGACGAGACGGAGTGTTCGCTGCTTCGAAACAAATTCCATCAGAGACGGGAATTGCTCGGATGCAGGGTATCCTTGCTGGACACGCCTCTCGAAGTCTTGCAAGAAGCCGAGCGCGACGACGTCCGAAGGGTCACGCTGCACGGCCTGCTCCAGACTAGAGAGAGGTGCATAAGTTCCAGTAGATGCAAGCGAGGGGAGAGCGGACCTGGATCTGAGTACCTCGAAACCTAAGATCTCCATCGTCTCGTATATGTCTCCTGTTCTAGCGCGGCGATCGAGCACTCGGCGTCGCATGCCTTGACTGCGCGCAACCAGAGATTGGCATCGTTCCATGCTCTTGCCACTCGACAGACTACAGAGACAACCTCTGTACATGACAGAGGCGTTGCGCGTGCAAGAACGAGGTCGACGAATTCGTTTTCGTCTGCGGTGTGCTTATGAGTGGTCGATGCACGTAGTCTTGCGCATGCCTCTTCGAACGCTCGTCGGCCATGGTTTATGTCAAATTCTGCCCAGGATGGCCAAATGACCAGCAGTACGTGTCGATCCCCTTGTGCACTGGATCCGTCACATTTCACGGTACGAGAGGCTTGCACTCACAGCTTCCTATCTCCTATGATATATACGCCTGAGCGGATGCAAGCAGACACGTATTTCAGGCCTTGAGATCAACTGATTATATCGGAAGAGATGACTCAGAGACTCACTTTGTGCGGCGCATTGAGGGTCTGTTCCAGGATTCTCGGTATCGCCTCTTTCG
Source organism: Pilatotrama ljubarskyi (assembly GCA_022385805.1). Classification (NCBI taxonomy): domain Eukaryota; kingdom Fungi; phylum Basidiomycota; class Agaricomycetes; order Polyporales; family Polyporaceae; genus Pilatotrama; species Pilatotrama ljubarskyi. The sequence goes on along the minus strand of MU277687.1, from coordinate 2,143 downwards.
AACTCTCGTAATCCAGCTTATCTCGCACCCAGTTGCCAGACAGATTCACGAGGGCGCCCAGTCTTCTAGGTGGTTTCGTACCTTTCGGCTTGCAATGTATGGGGCAATTGTCGCTCGCATACCCTCTTGGCTCCTCCTCGGACTCTGTTCCTGGGGCTGAATCCGAGTCTTTCTCTGTTGCCTTGCCTGAATCCACATAGCCCACGTCTTCGTATTCCTCCACTGCGCATTCTGGGTCATCAGCTGGTTCCCCATCGTCGCGCTGGGTACGGCTGCCCTCAGCCCCCAGTGAGTCAGAATAGAGAGACAACTGGCTGCTCGTCCTCTTCCCAGGAATCGTAGTTACGGCCGACTTGTTGAGAAGTGAGGATGGTAAGGCCCATGTTAAATCCATATGCTGCAGCGAAGGTCTCGAGGATTGTCGTGAGACGCGAGTCACGTCCTCGGAGTGTGCTTTGTCGGATATCGGCCTGTGAATATATGTGATGTAGGAGATAGAGGAGTTTGCTGGGAGTAGTGCTCCTGCGAGATCTGTGCCAAGTCGCCAACAGGTTGTTCAGCTTGGCCAACAACTCCGTTCGAACCGGGAGACTGGATCGAGGGCCCGACGATGAGACGACGTCAAAGGAAAGCGTAAGACGGTAGCCATAGGCGATGGCGTCCGAGCTCATAGTCGTTCCTGGCCGCCAAGCTAGTGCCACTATCTCCCCCCGATTCTCCGAGTGCGTGTGGTAGGTCGTGGTGCAGCTAGCACGTTGAAAGCGCGCCGCGCCTCCGCTGAACATAGACGGCAGTATAATTATGACGCTGGCAAGTTTTGCCTCGGATGGACTGCGAAGTTGGATTCAGTGCATGTTCGTGGCGTACTGTTGGGCTTTCGACCTACTCTGCATCCGAGTCGAGTGGAATGATCTCTTCCGTTCTGAGATATTCAACTTCGACTCAAATCACCTCGCATGAGAGATGACAGCGAGCAGCTTACGCGGTTCCTGGACCATGGCATGCAAGCCTCATATTGATGATCCCCATATCATTCGCACACTCGGATATATCGTAGCCTAGAGCCCTGCAAGCCCGCTGCCTGCGGCCAAGTCATAGAACAAGATGAAGGCAAGGATGACCACGACGTTGTATGGGAAAGCAGGTCCCTCAGAGAGCTCGCTGACCTCAAACGTTCAAGCAAGTTCTCCTTGTTCTCCTTGGGCAGCTGAGTGGTCCGAGCCTCCGAGGAAGCTCGTGTCGATTGTGAACTTGAGCGCTTGAGCGCCTCAGCCCGCGTGCAATGGTGATGCATTAAGTTGTCTGTCTGTGAGCATCCTCCCCCACTCCGCTAGCTCACACTCATCAACTGCCTAGGCCCTACAGGAGATAAGATTGTTGCTGGTTGGTTGTCGTGCAGTACTATGTGGTACTCGAGTAGTAGGGCAGTTGAGTGACCACTGCCAGTGCCAGTGGCTCAAGCGGAAGGAATTATGAGCGCTCCGTAATAGTATACTACATGACGGACTCAGATGTTCTGAGTCACGGCTTGGACAATCTCTGTTCCACCAGCCTTTCCCCTAGGTCTGGCCTATTCTCGTCTTGGTATGATCAAAGGGATCAACCTGTGAGATGAGAAGGTAAGGAAAGGCAGGAATACGGCGTTTCGGCCGCGAAAACAAACGGGCCCACTTGTTAAACCATCCTAGTCATCACTGGGGGCGCCCCCGATCACGTCGCAGTGTGCTCGGGATGGCCACATCACGAGAACGGTTCCGTGATACACTGCTCGAGAGAGGTATGTCATGATCCATTGAAGGTCGTAGTTATGCATCAGAAAAAAAATTATTTGCAATAGAAAACTATATAGTCTATGTAGCAAGTATTGTACTGTTGCAACCCCCTGTGTTTATTGTACTCTGTAGTGCCAGTGGCCAAATCTGTAGCACTCTGTAGCACCCCATTGCACATTATAACGGCCTTATGTATGGTAAGAAAAGAGGAACAAACCACAGATATTCCCAAATGCGAATCAATCAGGTTATAAAACATTTAGGTTACTTATCACCCATCCTTTTACAACTTGCCAGATGATGTTTCCACATTTGCCCTGTCTCAGGCTTGAACCCGGGACTGGAGCACTCCCAAGTCCGGCCAATTGAGT